>CM060098.1:1842516-2134848 GCA_030522485.1 Stenchaetothrips biformis
TAATTGCCGCGTTTCTTTCAAAGATTTTTTTTTCAGGTTTGAGAAAATTGACTGTGACGTGCAGGGAGTGGTATTGTGATGTCGTATGAAGTCCAGTGCGTACGTTGTACATTGCGGTATTCTCCGCGTGTGAGAGAGACCCTCGGTGCGCTGTGTGTGTGTGTGCGTGCGTGTGTGTGTGTGTGTGAGTTGTCAGTTGCGGTGAGTGAGTGAACCGAGTCACAGCAATGCTGTGCCATGCACGCTGCCGCCGCCACTGTGCGCTTGCTTAACTCTTGCATTGCGATAGCCTGCTGGCCGCTGGCGCCGCTGGCGGGTACCTGCCTGCCCGCGGTGCGTGCGGCGGCATTCCACCTCGCTAAGGCTGCGGCTTCCGTATCCTGTGGCGTGGGTGGCGCGACACATTATTGCGAAAAGGTGCGGTGGTTGCGCGAAACGGGATCGATGCCGTTTCCAAACGAAGCGTGCGCGTCCTTGGACCGGGGACTGCTGTTTTTTCCCTCTGCGTGACAGACGCGCGGAATGACGAACGTTCCAACGTTTCAGTTGGGCGCGCAGTTTGAATAGCCTCGTCCCCGCGGCGGCTGAGGCCGCGTCCTTGCCCGGCGCCGCGGACGCAGCCCGCAGCAATTAGCCGCCATGAAGGAGGGCGCGCGGATGAAAACATATTTGGGAGCCTTTCAAAAAGGCGGCTGATTCGTCTCCTTCGTTGGGGCCCCTCTTTTGCGAGCATTCTAGCGAGGCCCGCTGCGCGGTCTCGAGTCGGGAGCGGCCACCTCGGCGGAGGAAAAATGCAGCGAAAAAAATAAAGTGGTGGAGAGGCGCGCTTTTTAATTCGGGCACCTTGTTGATGTGACTCGTTCCCACTGCACGCAAGGGCCATTCGCACGACACGACGCGCGCTTTTCCCGCTAACAAGCCGCCTAGCTGGATGAGTCGCGGCGCCTGAGAACGCGCAAAACGCGCACAGCGCAGCGCGCAGGCTGTGTTGGAAGACGGTGCACAGTGGGTCAGAAGACCGTTGAGGGGGCCAAAACTATAGTCACGTTTTGAGCTCCACAGTCGCTAAATGGGACTCGAATCGACCGTATGACCCCGCCAATCGGATTGCTCTCCGAACGAGGAATCCATTGGTGGGGTCACACGTTCGATTCGAGTCCCATTTAGGGACTCAGGAGCTCAAAACGTGTCAAGAGTTTTGGCCGCCTCAACGGTCTTCTGACCCACTGTGCGGTGATCTGGGTGCGCGGCTGCGGCCGCAGAGTCCGGCTGCGTTGCGTTCGGGGCGGCCTTTGTCAATCTCTAATGGGACGGACTGCTGCCGTGATGCAAAACGTCGGGCTCTTGGAGTGTAATCCCCGATCGGTAATTGCCGTGAATGTGCAGCCAGGCGGCGAGTCGCAGCCCAGCTCGGATGGCGCTCAATGGCACAAGATGGCGCACAATGCCGTGTACCTGTGTCCCATGGCCCAGCCCCGGTCCCATCCTGTTCGTCACACACATTCCGGGGCCTCCTCGTATTCGCCATCGCTGTCCCACGATGCGCCGCCCCTGTTCGCCCTCTCTATTATCTCTCTCGCTCTCTCTTCGGGACGCTCTTTTTTTTTTTCTTCTTCGTCGTCGGGCTGCTGCTGGGATCACAAAAACTCTGGGGGCTTGATCATCAATTCAGCTTTGCTACTGGCGGACCCTGGCGGTGCGCGGATGCCTCTTGTGTGTCCCTTTGTCCCCCTGTCTCCTTGTCAACACAGAACATAGGAGGGACTAATAGAGATAAGAGCGGAACTTCTGTAGGCCGGGGTATTTGGGTCTCTTTTTACCATCATCCGGCCCAGATATGCTTTTTTTTTCCCCCTCGTGCGTGTTGCATCTCCCCAAACCACTTTTTCTTCAGCCCGCTGACTCGGCCGGAGAGATTGACCTCAGGGAACGGTGCGGGTAGTTCCGAACAACACCATGACGTCCTGCCCCATGTCTTCATTCGAAAAAAGATCCAAAATAAAAAGATACAGTACTACAGCTGGCCGTTGGCCTTCCCCGTGGCCTCGCGCGCGTCTCTCAATTTTGCCGCCCGCTCCGCTAACAACATTCCAAATCCGCAATTAAGCGATGTCGGGATTAAGAGTGTCCCTGGGGCCCGCGCCGCGCCGCGCCGCCGGCCCGTCCGCGCCACGCCACGCCCGCCGGGCGCGCCACGCTCTAGATTCGGCCGGGCGTGCAATATCCCCTCGGCAGATGCACGCTTACAATGCACTCCCTTTGTGTAACGCTCCCTTTCAACGACAGCCTCGTAATCCCAGCAGCATCCTCGGGGCCCTCCTCGGCGTCCTCCTCGGCGTCGTGGGCTGGCGGTGGCAGCTGTGCCGCCGGTGTCATTGGTGGGGGCGACAGTCGGCGACACCGTGCGACACTGGTCGTGGCGGCGGTGGTGGGGGCAGCGCCAATGGCAGCGCGCGCCGCCGCGTCCCCACTGGCTGTGTGTCACCCCCCTGCCGCGCGGCTCGCCACGGCCCGGCACGGCCCGGCACGGCCCGGCCCGCTCGGGTTGACAGAGGTGACACCACGTCGCCATCTTGGTCGCGCCACCATGGGCGCCGTCGACGCCGCGGAGGACGCCGTCGAGGCCGCGCTGCCGGGACTCTGTGTGTGTGTGTGTGTGTGTGTGTGTGTGTGTGTGTGTGTGTGTGTGTGTGTGTGTGTGACGTAAGACCGCGGGCCCTTCGCGTCGCTCGCGGCCTTGGCGGCTACCTGCGCGCTCCGAAATGATAATTGCTGCCGAGGATGGCGCGATACTTTTGTCAGTAATTAGTGCCACCATATATACACTCTCTCTCACACACACACACACACACACACACACACACACACACACACACACACGCTGGTGGTGTATCAAGTTTCGATCTCTGGCGGGGCGCGGCGGTGGCGCGCCGGCCGCGCTGCCGTGCGCCTCGTCCCGTTACCGCGTCCTCGCGGACGTGAGCGGCCGGGACGCGGGACGTGCGCGATGGCGGCGGCGATAGCAGTAGTGGGAGACCTAAAACTACATCGTTATGCGAACGAGTACGCGCCGCGTGTGCGTTGCGGTACCTCTGCGTGGCGCGGCGCGCGCGTTTGGAACCTGGGTCCTAAAAAGTGGCCTGCTCGATGCTAGTTTGAGTCAGCATGGAGGGAAAAGAAAATGAGAGCAGTTTGAGCTGCGCACACTCACACTCACACACACACACACACACACACACACACACACACACGCACACGCACACCGCGTGTGGCGCCGCGCACACGCCCGGCTCATAAGGGACGCTCTAAAACACTCAAAAGGAGGCCAAAAAAAAAAGGCCTGCAGGGACCGCGATGTGGAAACGTGGCGCGTGACCGCTGGCCTGCCGCGATGCGCGCTGCTGTTTTGGACTCAGAAATGGAAATGCATGCAGCCGCAGCCTTTCGTCACGGCTGGGGGCATTTTCGTGCAAAGAAACTGGAACTAGATACTGCTGGCTGCATAGTCGATCTGTCCCTCTGTCTAGTATGCGGGAGGTGCAGGACCGAGAGCGTTGAATGGGAACCTTGGGATCATTTTGTCTGAATGCCGCAACCATGTGTCATACACGGCGCGGCGCTACCGTCGAGGCCGCGTGGTTCTACACGACGACGGCTGTGTGTGTGTGTGTGTGTGTGTGTGTGTGTGTGTGTGTGTGTGTGTGTGTGTGTGTGTGGCGTCGTGACGGCGGCGTAGTCAAATATTCGGTCGTGACGATCATGGTGCCGCGCGCCGTCTCTTTTGAAATTGCGCTCGCGCTGCGCCCTAATCACACACGGCGCGCTGACCATGTGCACCGCGGGCACCGCCGGCACCGCCGGCACCGCCATGCCGGCGTGTCGTGCGGGTAACACGTCTACTGTCGTGCCCGTCGTTATGTCCCAAAGTATATATATTTTTCCTGCGCGTTTCTGCTATTTTCTGCCGTTGAGCGCCGCCATTACGTGCCGCCATAAGTACCCGCGTGCGCGCGTGACGCGTGCCCTGGCCGGCCGAGGCTCGTTTCCGAATATGTGTGTGTCCGCAAACCGTCCGCGGGACGAGGACGTGCAGCGCTGCAGGCTCGAAAAAAAAAAACACACACACACACACACACAGAAAAAAACGACGTACCTTCGTTTTCCTGCGATTTATGAGAAATGTTTTCTTCTTTCTTTTTTTTATGCATGTGTGTTTGATTCGTCGGTACTCAATTTTCTGATGCCTATCTCCGCGTCCCTGCCATCATCCCCATCCCCTGGCCCGGCAGGCCCGGCCGGTCCGCGTGGCCAATTTGCCAGCTTCTTTTGTTTTGCATCGGAGGACGGTCTTTGTGCTGTTGCCGACCCGAGGCCTCGCGACACGTCTCCTCGCGGTCCGAGGAGTTGGAGGCTGCCGCTGACCTTCCCCTGCGGGCCGCGCGGCCGCGTCCGAAGGCGCAGTGAGAGTTTTCTCTGTGCTTCCTCGCCGGGCCGCGGCCGTGGGAGCGAGAGAGACGGAGGCGCAGGCGGGCCGTGGACCGCTACGTGCGCTACAGCCGCATCGCCTCGGCTGATTGGCCCAACACTCAAAACCAACCAGACCTCATTTTTTTCGCCGTCCTTCTCCTCGCCGTCGCACCGCGCGGCGGTCAGCGTTCATTACTCCAACACTTTTCGACCTTTGCGCGGCCGGCCGGCCGGCCGGCCGGGGGGGCCGTAGTGCGGTTCTTCTGCCGTTGTGTTTACAAGAGCAGCCATTGGCCGGCGGCAAACAGCGGAAGCGACGTATTGGTTTGCGGTGGCGGGGCGGCCTGGCCGCCCGCAGTTGGCACCCCTGTGAACGCTCTCGGCGCGCACTCGGCGTGATTGTCCTCCACGTCGCCGCCATCGTCGGTTCACCGTCAAGTGGCACTTGCGTGCGTGCTGCCCCGCGGCCCGCCTCGCCGCGGGCTCCGCGTCGTTGGTCCTGAGAACCGGCGGCCGGCGCGGCTCCCGTCCTCCTGCCGCAGCGGTTGCCATGCCAACCGCCTCCTGCTTTTCTCAAAAGCCGCACCAAAAATTGAGCTCTTCGCCGCCGCAGCGCGCGCACACCGCAAATTTTTGGGCCGCGCGAGAAAAATAAGGCAAACACATTCTCATTACTCCGTTTCGGGCAGAACGGACTGGTTACTCCCAAGGCCTCGCGTTGGAAACAAGAGCGTCGTCGTTTGCGAGTCGCGTTTTGCTGATTCGGACAAAGGTTGCGCGTCTTGGCGGCGTGCTTTCCCTGTCTTTCTCTCCCGCCGTAATAGAGATGTTGACTCACCGCCAAAATCTCTGCACCGCCCGGCACGCCGCTGTTGGCTGATTTGTAGGCCCCGTGTACCCAGCCGTCCTGTTTGAGGCCAACGTGGCCGCGGCGCTCCTCGCTACCCTCTGGCCGCGCCGCCACCACAGGAGCAAAACGGCCCCGCAAATATTGACTCGCGTTAATTATGCTATTTGTGTCCGTCTGAGGATGAGACCAAGGGCCTTCCATCCAGCAGCGCCCGGCAGCGAGGACACGCGCAGACAAGATGAATGAATGAATGAATGAATGAATGAATGAATGAATGCATGCATGCATGGATGGATGGATGGATGGATGGATGGATGGATGAACACTACTTTATGATAGTCAATGCTATTTTTTGGCCTCGATGATTTTGTGTCCTGTGACTGGCCGGGCCGCCGATGCGTCTGAGCGGTACTGTACCACCCATTTCTGCCGGTTGCCTTGTAGGGTGAACGCAAGCGACGCAGCTCCCCGGCAGCGAGAGGCTGATGTTATGTATTTTGAAAATGCGCGGTATGCTGGGTTGGGCCGTCCTGTGTGGTATGCCGGATTAATTATTTGGCTCGTGTCGTGGGCCTGCGCGGCTATGCGGACACTCCCTCCTCCGAACAGTGGCTTTCTGTCTCACTCCCACGCCCGCGGGACGCCCCACGAGTGCGAGTGAGACAGTTCCGAATGGCCTGGCTGGCCGGCCCGCCCTCTTTCGGGGCCCGGCCGTGTTTGCTGTGTTTGTCGTGAGTGTCTCTCTCCCTCCCTCCAGAAGGGTTGAGTCGCGCATCCCCCGCTGCTGACGCAGTCCGAAGACCGTTCCCACCCCTGCCTCCCCCGAGACACCCCTGCCGACTGCCAGCGCGCACACGGGTCGTCAAACATTAGCCCAACCCCAATCTGAATACACATCCGTTCGCTTCGACGTGTGGCGGCCATGGCTGGGCACCGCGCCGCCCGGGCGCGGCGCGGCGATTGTCAAAACGGAGGCTAATTCACATTGACATTAGGCGCAGGCCTGCTTCGGCCACTCTTCTCTCTCGTCCGTCGGTTCTGGCCGCCGTACTGCCGTTTGGGGCACTACCTTTTAACGCACATGAACTGACTTCAGCTTGTCAAGACAGCGCACCTAAAATCCGTGTGATTCTAGGCACGTTGTGTAAAACCAGGTTCGCGGATAAAACCCTCATCACGGGCTCTCTTTTTTTCCTGTGCATCACGAGGAGGGAACGTTGGCAACCCTGCTAATACACACACAGACAGAGTGACCCCGGGAGGGTGGAGGACGAGAAAGGGGTGAGGAGGGGAGCGACTTTGCATGACGATAATGGCGGCATCAAGTAGTGTCCCAGATTGAGGGAGGGACTGTCGAAGGACTCGGGGGCGGGGCTGGCGGGGCTGGCGGGGCTGGCGGGGCTGGCGGGGCTGGCGGGGCCGCCGAGGCTGAGGGGCTGGAAGGGCCGAGGCCCTGATAACGCGCCGCACGCACAGCACGGCCCCTGCCCGCGGGTCACGCCCGTGCGCTGCAAACATTACGGGTTCATCGACGCCAGTTGACGCGGAAGCGAGCCTCTGCTGGTGACTTTTGAGGAATAGTTGGCCATGCCCGCGGCATCCGGGCCGCGAGGGCCGCGCTGGCCGTCGTCCGCGGAGCCGTCCGTCTGGCCCTCCGGAATGCCCCTCATTGGAATGGGCCTTGTTTTAGGCGGGGCGGCATCCCGAAGAGGCGCGGCAGATGCTTATCACCGCCACGCCGCCTGGCGTACCTGCCGCGGCCTCGCATCTGGAGCACGCAGTGGGCCGAACGGTCTCTCTCGCACTCGCGTCCCGTAAGGGGTGCGAGAGAGGCAGGGCGACGAAGGCAGTCCGCACATTCGAATATTACACCACTAATAGCGGCCGTGTGTCATAGCGTGCGGTAGCGACACGCAGCGCGCTATGAATTATGGATCGTGGGACTCCGTGGTCTGCCGTCGGCAGCGCTAGTGTGGCTCCGCGATCCGCCGTCGGCAGCGCTAGGCGCACCTGTGCGAATCCGACAGCGCTACCGCGCGAAGGCGGCGGCCGCGCCAGCGACACACACGGAACGGCGGACCCGCCCCCGGGAAGAAGAAGGAAAAACGTGAAAAACAATAAAAATATGAGAGGCGATTGGGGACGAAACGCTAAGTGTCGGACACTAGATGGCCGATAAGGTAAGTGGTACTGTCCGCCTTGATCCGGCGATATGCCGACGATAGATGGGTGTCCCTAGGTGGGGTTGGCTGGGCTGCGGCGGCAGAGCCTTTTTTTGATAAATTGTGTCGGCAAGTGTCCTTTGGTAGGCCTGCCTGTCCCCGCCGGGCGACCAGGGCGACCGCTGGGCGGCGTCCACCCCGTGCTGATTTATGTGTCGCCTCCTCTCTCTCTCTCTCTCTCTCTCTCTCTCTCTCTCTCTCTCTCTCTCTCTCTCTCTCTCTCTCTCTCTCTCTCATTCTCTCTTTCTCTCTTTCTCTCTTTCTCTCCCCCTCCCTGCTGCCTCGCTTTTATTTACTTGTTAATCGTTCACAGGGGGTAAATACACACGCCGTAACTACGTACACAGCTTCCACGCCGCGCGTGTGCGAGAAATCACTCGAAATAGCGCAGGCGTGATGCCCCATTGTTGTCCGGGAAAAGACTTATTTGAGTCCCCAATCTACCTCCGAAATCTCTATGATATTCTATTATGGCCTGCGACGGTCACACACGCCCACGCGCAGGATTTTGAGCCCCGTAATTTGTGTGCCCCCGGGTTGATAAAATCGGATAGAATCGGATAGAAGCTGACAATAACGTCGCGCCGTCAGAACGACGGAGGAAAACGCAGCGACGCTGCGGGGTCGGGGGGGGGGGGGCATCTCGCTTTCTTCGTTTGACACCCGGGGCGGCGGGAGACGGCTCTCGGACGGGCCGAGGCGGCCGACAGGGACGACAGGCTCACGGGTTGTCACGTCTAAAAGGTTGTCTCTGCATAGCTAATCCCCGTCGCGATGCGGTAACCGCTGAGCCGACGCCTGGAAATGAAGTCAACTCCTTTTGGTCGCCGCGGAGTCCTTGCTGGTACAGTCTGTTCAGAAATAATCTGGCCAATGGTACAGTCTCGTCAATCTTTGTGGTCCGAATCCCAGCCCACCAGCCCCGGAACATTGCGCATCAACGTCCCTTAGGACCCCCTGGGTGCGGCGTGGCGCAGGTCAGCGCCGAAAATGTGGGAAAATCTTTGTGCAGTCGCCGGTCAATAGTTTTCGATCTGGATTTTGGTCATCGGCGCGGCGGAGCGTGTCAAATGGCCGGGCCATCATCAATAGTCAGTCGGGGCAGCGAGCCGCCAAGGTCAGATTTGTCATGTGAGTGATGATGGCCCGAAAACAGAGGCAGTGTCGGGGCGCTGCATTCGCCACAGGCTGCCGGGATGCCTTGCATCGGCCCCACGCCGGTAGGCCCCGCGCCCCCCGCCGCGGCCTCGCAGTGGCGGTGACGTGTGAGGGTAGCGGCTCCTCGTTTCGATATGTTGTGACCGAAGTCGACTTCTTTCGCGAAGGGGTTCGGCAAAAAGCGGTCGCCGCGGCCGTCGTCCCGAGCGTCCCGCTCATTAGATGACAGCAGCAAGTCATCGGTCGCGCCGCCCAGCCGGAGGCGGATTCCGAACAGTGCCCCGCGTCGCCCTGTCTCTCCGTCCGGGTGGGAGGGAGATCGAGAGAGACGGCGGCGGTTCGGGACGGCTCGGAAGCAGCCCGTGCATCGCCTCGATCAGCGCGATGGCTTGTAATGACGATGACGCTCCCACTTTGCCCGGTCCCCTCGTCGCCCCGCGCGGCTGATGGGTGACCGATGACGCTTGTTGCTCTCCGCGCGTTTTCAAGAGCGACCTCCGCGGCGGCGAAGGACGCTGACGGGCGTCGTGAGCGAAGGCCCGCGACAGTCACGCTCGCGGGGCACCGGAGCGCGAGGCAGAGATGGTGACGAAAAGACGGGAACTTGCGCTTACCATTTTTTTGTTTTTTCTTGTAATTGTTTTTTTGTTTTTTTGTTGTTTCTTTTTTGGGGGTGAGATTTAGCGTGTGCGGTTCCTGCGGTCGGCATTTCGAATTGGGGGCGCCATCAGCCAGCAAATGTCGGCGGCGCGCTGTTTGGCCTCATGTGACCGCGCCGCCACGCCCCACCACGCCCCGCCACGCCACCGCCCTTTGTGCTTCACACCTCGGCAGGTGCTCATCAGGGCGGGGCGGGGCGCTGTGGGCGACGCGGAGGGTGACTCGGCTGCTTTTCGCGCGACCGGCATCGACCGCACACCGCATTTCGCATCATCCCCGACACACACACACACACACACGCACGCACACACACACACACACACACACACACGTGCAAGAGGGGTGCGCTTCACGCCCGTCCCCGTGTGCTGGCCGGCTGTCCCAAAGATAATGGTGTTGGTCGTGATGCGGTTCGGGATGAGACCGGCGGCGGCGGCGGCGGGGGGCACTCTGCACTGGGCTTATTGACAAACGATTTGTTTTATTCGAACACCTTTTTATCTGGGCGGCCGTGTTCCCCTGTCTTTGTTTCCAACTGACGCTCGGCGGGCGGCGGCGGCGGGCACACTGCAGGCACACTGCAGGCACGGCACACGGTTGCGCGAGGCCGCCGGGGCCACGACCGGAGGGCCGTGCAGGCGGGGGCCGCGGGGGCCGCGGGGGCTCGCCGGTGTCCGCGGGGGGCTGGCTGGCTCTACCTGCGGCCTCCACCTGACGGACGGCAGCGCCGCCGAAGATGCGCCAATCGCCTGGGACAGGCTCGTCTCTCGGCGCTGTGCTTGTTGTGGCTGCGCGGTTGGTTGGCGCGGCCGGCACCGTTTTCCGTGTTTTCGGCTCGCGTCATCGTGACCCGCCCTCGGGGCACAGCGCCTTCCTCGAAGCGACGCTGCGCGACGCGTCCGACCTAACGGAACACACCTTGGTCTTCATGGGAAAAGCGAGTTCGATTAATATCGATGAAACGAATTGTCACGCCCCTAATCGACGTCGGCGCGTTGTCACCGCCAGGATCACGGCCGGGCCCACCTGTCCTCGGCTTAATTGTTGTACCCGAGTGACGAATGCCCCGCGACCTCGCCCGCCCCAACGACACTGTTGTTTTTGTCGTGATGGTGGTATTGATGCTTTTAGCGTGTTTCCTGTCGCAGAGTCACCTCCTTATTGCCTAGCATCATCTGCTCCCATCTGATAAGCCTGCCCGCTCTCCGGCAGGACTCCGGCAGGAGACGCGATGACTCCGTACAAACAAGCAGTCGCCCTGCCTCTCTCGCACCCCCGTGGGAGGCCCCGAGAGGCCGAGCGACGAAAGCTCTCTGCGGTCCCCAAACAAAAAGGCCCGGCCACCTTAGGCGGCTAATAACGCCAGATAAGCGGTGACGGTGCACGACGCTCACATGCCTCATCTGCATCCTGGGCAGAGGCAGTCAGTGCCGGCCAGTGAAGCTTTCGCGACCCTGTGCGAGACGGCCGGATGGGGCCATTGGGGCTTTTTGCGTTTTGCCTTGGATTTATTTTTTCGTCCGTCCGTCCGTCCGGCGTATGCGGGCCCGGTGCTGTGCCCTGGAGACTGATTCCGAACGACAGTCGTCAGTCGGTCTGCCTCTCGCACCTCCACGGAGCGCCCCACGAGTTGGAGAGAGACAGAGCGACGAAAGAGCTGTGTCGGTGGTCCTGATGACGGAGCCATTTGTGGCGTGGTCCGCGATTAGCCCGCGAGTGCGTGCTGCGCGGCGACCGCGGCGCGTGCTTTTGCTTTTTGTGTGCGAGTGTACTCTAGCCGTCGCTGGATGTGGAGCAGCAGCCCGCCGAGGCGGTGTGTCATTAGGCCTTCTTTCAGAGGCGAGTGCCGGCCGGGCCGGCGGACGCGGACCTGTCGCCTCGGCCCGCGACAAAAACGCAATGATTGTGTTCGAGAAAAACGGAATGCGCGCATTGTGGGGCGCGCGCGTGCTTTTCAGCGGCAGGTCGGCCGAGGCGCCGCGGCCCGCGCGCGGCATCGCCCTGGAAGCATCGCCTGCACCCTTGCCTCGGTTGCGTCGTCGGCGGCGCCACATTTTCGCCTCGTTGTCGTGGCCCTTTGTCAGGGGACTCTGGAGTGCTGTAATTTGCAGCCGGGGGGGCTTTCTAGAGTGACAGTGGTGGTCGTCCTGATGATGGTGGAGATCGTCGTCACCCACTTTGGGCCCCACTCGGGGCACTCTGTCGCTGGGCCGGCGCGGCCACGGGCTTCTTGAAAGACACCTCCGGTGGCGAAAAAAAGGACGGAATGGAATGGAGAAAAAGGGGCCCAGCGTCGAGGAGGCCCGAAGTACGCCACCGAGGGCTGCTTGTTGTCGCCGGACGACGGTGTCCACCACAACGGCGGGCTCTTTCTCCGCCCATGCCGCTTTCCTGGACTGGTTTTTGTGCGCGGCGCTTCTTTTTAATCGCGAGCCCCTTCACCGCGCCACGGTCCGAGAGGCGCCGGCAGGCAGGCCGCTCTGATGGTCACTGGGCACCGAAGGCACGTGACGCCGCGCCCCGCCGCGCCCCTCCACGCCACGCCCCGCCACGACACGCCGTCCGCGTGCGAGCTGCGCGCCGTGCTCCGCCTTTTATAATGTTACTTTCACGGGATGCGGCCACCGCGGCCTGCACGCTAGCCACGCTAGCCAGAGCGACGGCCGGCCCCGCCCGGCCCCGCTGCGTGCCTGGGACACGCGGACACAGGCGCACCGCACCGCGCAGGCGCGCCCAGCCAACCAGCGAGAGCGGTATGGCCACTTCCAGGGCGGCGTCCGAGGCGCCCGAGGTGCCAGGCTGCAGGTTGCAGCGCGCGGGCCGAGCAGAGCGCGGCGCGCCTCGCACGCGGCCTTGCGGGCCACACGCGCTGGTGGACAAGGAGACGGGCACCGCGCACGCGTGCGTTGCCCCGTCACGCCCTGCGTCCCACCGGGCTGGCTGCCAGCCCTGGCGGGGCGGCGGGGCCAAGACGATACGCCGCTAATAATCTCGCAGGCAGGCAGCCGGGCACCAAACCGGCCACTTAAAAAGTAAGCAGTTCGTTACAATGAAGAGGCGGCGGAAGCGATGCGCTTTCTGAGTGCGCGATGGGTGACCGCGTGTGCCGCCCGCTTTTTGGCTGTTTTTTTTAAAAAGCTCTAAATTGGACGACGTGTGTAAATACGCGCCGGCCGGCCCGCGGCGCCACACGCGTCATTCGCGGTTACAGCGCCGCCGCTTTTGTCCGCACAGAGGCAAACACACAAACATGCATTATTTGGGGCCCGTCTCGCTCTGCCTTCGCCGCCGTGGCCACCAGCTTAGAGTCTTTTCACCGAAACATTTTCTGGACTGGTTTCTCCGCCGGCCAGCAGGAGCCGCCCCTGCGGTCTTTTGTTTTCACGGAAAATAATTCATATGGCGCGTATATTCGCTGTCCTTTTGTCGGCGGCCGGCCCCTTTGTTTCCAGGGGGGTGACCTCTGCCTCGGGGCCTCGGGGGTGTCCGGCTGACTCATCCATATTGATACAACCGCGGCCAAAGGGCCGTGTCACTTTCGGCTGCATTAGTAAACATTAAAACCTCGGCCGGCTGTGCGGCGCCCTCCACGCCCCCGACCGACCCCCGGACCGCCCCCTTGCCCCCGTCTGGCCCACTGTGCCCGGCCGCCCTTTGGCCGCAGCGCCGGCCGACGGTGCGAACCCGCGCTGGACCTAACCTACCCCATATTTCGATCCGCCCAGACCATTTTTTAAATCTTTTCTTCTGGAATTCATCATTGTGCCGCTGCGGTTGGGGCGCTTGCGCTGCGGCCACGGGGGCTCCCGTCCACCACGCCCCGCCACTGCGGGGGGAGCCGTCGTCCACCTGGATAAATTTGGTGCCGGGGACCGGCCGGCCGACGGGCCGTACTGCTCCTATTTTCCCTTCCCACGTGCAGCGAGGGGACCATGGCCGTTTTCAGGCGGCGGGAACTTAGGTGATGGCGCGCATGGTGATGATGTGTACGGGATGGGGGGGCAATTCGTTTGTTGGCTGTTTATAACACAGGCAACCTTTTGGGCCCCGTAAATCCCGCATGTGTGTGTGTGAGCGAGCGCGCGTGTGTGGTGTAGTTTGTGTCGGTGTCTCTGTCTCCCTAGCCGCACCGCCCTTTACAACGTTTGTTGTCATACCGTCAAAAAGCTGGACCAAGTCGAACTCGTCCGCCTTGTGGCTGTGTGTGTGTGTGTGTGTGTGTGTGCGTGCGCGCGCCTCGGCATATGGCCGCCGCGCCGCGTGTTTACGTCGGGATGAGTCCAAGGGGTTGGTGCCTGGGAAGACAGTTTTACGCCATGCCGTCTCCGGAAAACTGACTGAAACGTAACGTTGCACAGAGAGCCTGTGGCAGTGCTGTGTGTGTGTGTATGTGTGTGTGTCGATGAGCAAGGCAGCAGCTTGCAGCCATACGGTGTACAACGTGTGAACAACCCGCCCCGATGAGTCGCAGTGGAAAAGGCCAGCGTCGAACCCTCCCCGTGTCTGGACCTTCTGAATCAGTGTCTGCGCGCGAGGTCCGCGAATTCAGGGCGTCGGGAAAAGGGGGGGGAAAGGAGAGGGGTGCTCCTTGGCAGGGACTGGCCTGCTGCTCCCGGCTCCTGTCCGTCGTCGACGGTGTCCAACAGTGTCTGCCTTTACGTATACACATGGCACACCGCGGTGGAGGCAGCGGCAGCAGCGGCGTCGAGTCGCGTCCATTTGACTCCCCCAGGACCACCACCGCCGCCGCCGAGGAGGTGATTGGTTCGCGCGCGCGCGTGTGTGTGTGTGTGTGTGTGTGTGTGTGTGTGTGTGTGTGTGTGTGTGTGTGTGTGTGTGTGTGTAAACAAAAAGGCCCGCGCCACGTCGTAGGGGCTGCAGTGACGGCGGCCATGGCGGTGTGGTGCGGTGCCCATCAGGCCAGTCGCCAGGCTGTTTACTTCCTGGAATGCGTCGGCGTCGCCGAGGAACAAACACACATCCATCGCGGCGGGCACTGCTGCACCGCCGCCAAGTCCACCTGATTGCGACCGTTCGATCCAAAAAGTGTTCTACAATGTCATTGATGTCACTGAGATACTATGTGAGCTTCATTACTTTTTATATTCAATATGCAATGTTGTGAGGTCCTTGGAACGACTCTCCGACCCAGACTGTGGCTGATTGGCGAAGCCGCGCGGTGAAGCCACGTGACATGCACGCTGCAGAGCGGCCTGCCAGACCGCCCCGCCACCGTGCTCTGGCTTTTCTAAACATCCATATTTTGGACGCGGCGGGGAAAAGTCGTGGCTGCTGCTTTGTGAATGCCAACACGACAGGAGCTGGGTAGCATCGCCTCGCCGTGCCGGGCGAGCCGTTTGGGCCAGCATGAGCCCCGCCGCGTGTGTATGTGTTTATAAAGGCCTCGCGGGGGTGTGCTCATGTCTCCCGAGGAGGTCCCTACACCGCTGCTGGCGGGGCGCGCGGGGCGGGGGTTGTTGGCGTGCGTGTTGTTACTGCGAAAATGATGCTCGCGGGGGTAAAGAAGTAAGTGGCATAGCCGCCGGGGCGCGGGGGCGTTGGGTGCGCCAATTTATACTGTGCCCCCACGTTGGCGGGGCGCGGGATTCGTTTTGCCCCTTGCCGTCACGCCGGCCCGGAGCCGCGGAAGAAGTAAATGTTTTTAATTTGTGTTTTTGTTGAAAAGTTTATCTGGCGCTGCGGCCGCGAGACTCGGCAAGCGTCGCGCGAAGAAGGAGAGTGGAATAAAACGAGACGCGTAAAAGGAAAATAAATAACGCACACGGTGAAATTTAAATTCGCCGCCCCTTCGCCTCGGCGCTCATGATTTACGGCCTAGCCCTCCGCCGCAGCTGCTTGGTAGGGGTGGCAACCCTACGCAGCCCGCCCCGCCCCCCACGAGGCCCCTCTAGGGTTGCCGCCCCCCACTTCGTTCTAGGGTTGCCAACTCTCCCCGCCCCCACGCACTTTACTGTGCCATTTCACGGCAGCCAACGGCCTTCTCGGTTGACTCTCCCGCGACCCCAGCTCTTTTTTTCTAGGGTTGCCACCCCCTGCGCCTCCGCCGCTGTACCTCACCTGCACCCCTTGCCTTCCGCGTCCCGATTTAAGACACGCATAAATATTTATCTGTGCGCGGCGGCACGGCCTGGCGTTAGTGGCGTGGGGTGGGATGAGTAAAGAGGACGAAAAAGTTCGAGGGAGACTTGCAGCGGAGGCATACCGCGGCGGTGATGTACGCCTCACAAAAATCCCGATTGCGTCGTCTGCCCATGACGCCATGTTTTTCAAAAATAAAAATAATAAAATTACTTCAGTTTTTGCGTCCTTTTTTTACGGTGGCTGACTGAGATGTCGCCGTCCTCGGTGTCCTTTCCTAAGTGCTGAGCGTCGTCGTCTTGTTATCACGTCCGACCGGGCCTCCTTTGCCTCGCCGCCACGCCAAAAAGCCGCCATAACAATCAACTCGTAAAGTCAACCGGTGTCTCCCTCTATCGCGGCGATTGCCTTCATTCTAATAGGCCGCACTAAGGCAGGCTGGCCACAACAGGTGCTGCGGTTCCAGAGGGCGCCGCCCGGCCAGGAAGCGAGTCGCCCAAATGCCGCCATGCCCAAATTGGCACCTCGATTCGATGGGACAAGTTGAACGGACTTTGGCCTGCCTTGACCGGAGGGACCGGAGCGACCGGAGGGAGGCGAGTGGAGTCCGGGCCGCGTCGCGGAGGCCGAGGCCGAGACAGCGCAGGAGAAGCGACGGTCGCCGCCAGATGGCAGCACCGCTCGTTCCGACCTGTCCCAGTCTCGGCCGGGGCTGCGGGGCGGGGGAGCGGGGACCGAGCTCGGCCGAACACCGAACCACCGCCAGGCAGGCGACCCGAGCGGCAGCGCGGCGGCGGCCGTGTGGCGGCGGTGGCGGAGGGGGTAGCGGCGGCGCGGACGGCGTCGCGGCGGTGGTGGAGGCGGCGGCGGCGGCGGTAGCGCCACACGGACAGACGACCGTGCTGCGGGGACGCAGTGGCAGCAGCCGGGCCGAGTGGAGCCAGCCGAGCCGTGGCGCAGCGGGCCGAGCCGAGCCGGGACCGGGCCGAGCGACCCTGCGGACCCTGTGCCTGCTCTGCGCCGCGCCGCCGCCGCGCTGTGACAGTCCCTTCCCCCAGTCTGCCCAGCGCCTCTCCGCCGACTGGTCGTGTGTCTGAGTCGAGCCTTGCCGCCTTGCGCCCTGTCGCGACATGCTCGCCCGTAGTGACAAGTGCTGTGTGTGAATCCTCAAGTGAACCCCGAGTAGGGAGTCGACATCCTCATTTGTGCCTACGCGCCGTGGATGGCGCCGCTACGTGTGCATCTAGTGCGGCGACTCTGGTGACAGATGCAGTGATAGGCCCTGTGTGACAACCGCCGCCAAAATCGTCGGTCTGATGGAAAGCTACAAGACCATGGAAACAATGGAAGAAGGTAGGGTTTGGTGATCCCCGAGTGCGATCGTGTGCGCGTCTTGGTGTCAGTGTGTCACAAAGTGTCAACCGGGATGGAGTGCGGTGGACTTCCCCCGCCAAGTGGTTCAAGACTTTCCAAGTGCTACGAATTCAAGTGAAGTTTTCGTGTCGTGTGTCAAGTCGTTGAGTGGTCAAGTTAGCCAAGTCCAGAGTGTGACGGCCGTCCCCAAGGCTCTCAGGCCCTGAAGGCTGTCCCCTTGCCACCGCCTTCGTCACTAAAGTGTCACGCCAAAGGTTCGCTCCGTCCTTCGGGAAGTGTTTGTGAAATCAGTGAGCGACCAAGAAATTCAAAGTGCCACAGTGATGTGCTTCGCGACAGTGATGCGTGTGAACTCGACTTGGTGGTGATGCCTTTTTGTGAGTCGGTGGTGGTCGTTAGCGGATTCTTTCCAAAACTCGGTAACACTTCGACACGGTGGTTTGGCCTACCAAGTGACTTAATTTTATTGTGGGACAGGCAGTGCTTTACTTTGGGACTCAGTGGGACAACGCAGAAAAATCTACGTGTCCGCGGCTAAATTTATCGCATGGCTCGACTTTGCTATTGCGCGTAGTGACCTGCCAAGGTTCGGATTTTTCCAGTGATCAGAGACCTGAACAAAACGGTTGGACAGAATTTTTTTTACGGTGGCTCTCGGCTCTTAGCGACTAACTTTTCCTTAATTCTTGTCTTCTAAACTAACGCTTGTCAGGAGAGAACTTGATGCTTGCCAGAGCAGGAAAATACGCTTCGTGCATCGCGCACCCTTTGGGACAGACTGTTAACTTCTCTAAATTTTGGTCTTATTGTGTGGATCGAGTGACATTACTCTAGATTCAGTGTGGCCGTGCCTCGTTAATAATATGGCAAGGTCGAGGACCTTGCCATGCCGTCACGTGACCCTCGTCGCCTCTCTAGATAAATTTCTGGTTTCCTCAAATATTTTTTGCATCATAAGCGGCGTTTAGGCTTGCATTGCTTTTCATTTCGTGGATCCTTTCTCTCTCTCGGGACGTCGCTCCCGTGACATCTCATTCCGTTTTCTTGGGTGCGTGCCTTGTTGGGCCCCGAGGTGGCCACTCCAGCCAGTGTCACCGGAGGTGTCACCCGATTCCCCGAACCGCGTTGGTCACGTCTGATTCAGTGCGGAGGACTACAGGTGAGCCGAGCCCGGGCCGCGTCGCGCCGTGGGACGGAGGACGACGCGAGCGCCTCGTGGTGGCGACGCGCGGAACCAAAGCGCCGGTGGGCGGTGTCTACGCGGTCCGGAGTGGGGCGGATGGCGGGGGCGGAGCCAACGACGCGGCGACGCACTGGGCGGGGCCTGCGGCTGCCTGCGCCGTGTCCTCTGCCTTACCTCGCTATTTACGGGTCGCCGTCGGCGAGGGGACGCGTCGCTGAGGGCGTCGGCGTCGCTGAGGCGTCGCGCCCAGAATAACCTCCAAAGTGATGAGCGCGGGTTTACGACGCTTTGGCAGAGTGACGCGCTCGCTCACCGCCGCCGTTTCCCGTTTCCACAAATTCCGCGCTGGGTTCCTTCGGAAGAAAGAAATCCGAAAAAACGGGGGCGGTGGCAGTTGAGCTCCGTTTAATTCCAGTGTCTCAATCCCGGCGGCCGGCCCGCCCACGCACACGTCGAGACTAAACGCTACACTCTTTGCGTGCGTCGCGCGTGCCGCACGCGAATCAACCCTTGCCGCGCGACGGATCGCGTGCATTAACACCCATTATCACGCGCGTGCCGCCTTGTTGACTTTTTTTTTTTTCAGCAACAGTTTTGATTCCCCCGTCGCCTACCACAAGTGGCGGCCTCTCTCCATAAATTTCTCCACTTTACACGCCGTTCCGTGCCAGCAGAAGCCATTGCGCTCCGTCTCTCTCGCACTCGTAGGGCGTTCCGTGTGGGTGCGAAGAAACGCTCTGCTGCGGTATGCGGGCCGCGCGCTGCTTACTCGTTCGTTCGTTAGAGGACATGCTCTCCTGACTGTGCGACCTGGCTCTGGCTGCTGCTGGCTGTGTGTCCAGTGATTAGCCTGTCCAGCTCTCTCACACACACACACACACACGCACAGGGTGGCTGGCACGTCGGCCCGCGGATTGGACTGCTTATCAGTGGGCACATTAACCTTTCACCGGCGGCCTTGATTGGCAGCGCCGCGTAGTGAGCGGCCGGCCGACGACGCACAGTGGGTCAGAAGACCGCGCAGGCGGCCGAAACTCTAGACGCGTTCTAAGCTACAGAGTCACTGAATGGGACTCCATCGCAATGAATCCATTGGTGGGGTCACACGTTCGGTTCGGGTCCTGTTTAGCTACTCTGGAGCTCAAAACGCGTCTAGAGGTTTGACCGCCTGCGCCGGTCTTCTGGCCCACTGTGCGACGCGGACCTAGATCCAGCGGCAGGTGTCGCACCGTGATTGGCTGCCACGATGGCGCGCAGTGGTGCGGCAGCACAGGTGCGGAGGCCTTACCCATGGGCGTGGCGCGACGTGAGAATGGAGTCGGCAAACGTGGGCCGCCTTTTATT
The DNA here is from genome assembly GCA_030522485.1 of Stenchaetothrips biformis. Lineage (NCBI taxonomy): Eukaryota > Metazoa > Arthropoda > Insecta > Thysanoptera > Thripidae > Stenchaetothrips > Stenchaetothrips biformis. The sequence continues at coordinate 1,861,874 of CM060098.1, forward strand.
GTATCACTGTGTGTGTGTGTTTTGTGTGTGTGTGTGTGTGTGTGTGTGTGTGTGTGTGTGTGTGCGCGTGCGTGTGTGTTTGAGCGCCGGGGTTGTGTTTGTCATTTTCACCCAAAGAGTGGCGCGACGTTACGACACCGCAAACAGTGCCTTTTGACGCGGCAGTTCCGCGCGCGACAGTCGTTCATCTTGTGTGTTAGTGCGTGCGTGCGAGGTAGGAAGTGAGCACTTGGCGCACTAATTGCGCGCCGCAGTCGTACTTACTGTTGGATGTCCCGTTTCGCGGGGCGAGTGTGTGCCGCCCGGTAGACCCTTCACTGGGAGGGGGGGAGGGCAGAACAGGTGCTAAAGTTGAGAAATTCCGGTCGGGCGTATCCATTTTCATGCTGCCACGTCCCGCCACGTCCCTGGCAACTAAATTGCCGGCGGATTAGTGGCGAGGAGAGATGGACAGTTTGGACGGGCGCGGGATTCCTCCAGTGGTGGTGACTGCGTGGCATTCCGAAAGGTGACGGCCCTCCTTGGGAGCCGAGCGCAGCCTGGCTGGCCGCCCGGCCATACGCACACACGCGGACCGGTTTCGTCGGGTATTAATCGGGTGGCTGTCGGCCGTAGTGGCGGACGACGCGGACGACGCGGACGGACAGCTCGCGGTAGTTAGGGCGGCGGGGGCCACGGCGGGGCCTCGTCGGGGCCTCGGCGGGGTCACGCGGTCGCACCTGCCGCCAGTGGGAACGGAGCGCGCGGCGCACGGACCGTGGTCCCATTCCGAACCATCCACTCCGTCTCAGTCTCGCAACCTTGCGGAGCAGCCCGTGAGTGTGAGAGAGACAGGATGACGGAATCAAATCGCTGGCGCAGTGACACGCGGCCACTAAAAAGGCCGATTCGCACGGCGAGCGGCCTCGGTCCAGGCTGCTGCGCTGTGCCGGTCCGCTGCCCGCCGGCGCGACGGATGTGGTGGCGCGATGGCGGCGATACCGGTCCGGCCTCCTGTCACCCCGATACTGACACCGACACCGCATTTGCATGTTTAGCGTTTGACAATGGCTGGCCGCACCGTCCCGCCCGGCCACCGTGACGGCGCGGCCTCGAGCCTGCGGCGTCAGCCTGGCGGGGTGGGCTGCCCCGCCGAGCGGCCGCGCCGCCGCGTTGCCTGCCGCCCGGGCGGCACCGCCCGCTCGGCTCCGCCCGCTCGGCTCCGCCCGCCGCCGTCTCGCCTTACTAAGTGATTGCCCCGTACGACGACGAGACGACGAGGGACGAAAAGTAATCGTTTCTGTTTATCCTCACCGCGATCGTGCCGCTTTTCGAGACGCCAGAGTCACGCGAGGTGCGCGTGGGACGTCCCCGCTCCCCCCCTCCCCGCTCTCGTTCCTAGAAAACGAGGAAAAAGAAGCACAGCGAGTGTCTCGCGTGAATGGCTGGCGGGGGTAATTGGTGTCTTCGGCCACCATTACGCGTCGCATGTCCTCCCCGGCGGCCCGGCGGCCGCGGGGGCAAATTCGGGGGGAGGGTGCACCGCGCCGTGATTGCGCGCAGACCGGTTTGGCGTGTGAATCCGCCTGCAGGCGCCCTCTCTCTCTCGCACCCACGGCCCAGTGAGGTGCCAGAGAGAGAGAGAGAGAGAGAGAGAGAGAGAGAGAGAGAGAGAGAGAGAGAGAGAGAGAGAGAGAGAGAGAGAGAGAGAGGTGGAGGGGGTCGCGGCTCCGCGTGATTCACCGGGGGAGGCGCAGCGAGCTGATGGTCGGAGGGCGGCCGGGAGAGAAGGACCCCAGCTGCAGTGGGTGCCGTGGACGGTTAGGGCCTTGTTGGCGGCCTCGGCCAGGTCGTCGCAGACGGCCGGGCACAATTACCGGCCTGCTTGAGTGGCACAGGCGTGTCGACATGTCACGCCGCCGAACCCCTTGACATTGCGACGCGCAGGTCAGGCCAGGCCGTGGCGGCGGCCAGGAAATTGTTGATTATTTTCCCCGAATTGGTTGTTTTGTTGTTGTTGTTGTTGCCGTTTTTGGCCTCCTGGTCGCCAGCCGTCGTCTGAACAGCCACGCCCAAGCTCCGGCCTCGCTGCTGATTTTTGCGCGGGTGTGGTCCGCGCGCTGCTGCAGCTGTCCGAGGCCGTGGACGTGGCGGTGAAGAGGGTCTCTTATCTGAAACCGGACCCCTGCCTGGCCGAGGCCGACTGTTTACATAATACACATCCTCCCCCCCGCGTGTCTTCATGCAATATTCACTCGTTTATTTTCTGCATGGAGTCCATCCCTTAATTTGTAACGTGCCACCCCTGCGTGTAATTGTAGCCGTCCACCCTTTCTTGGCCGTGTCTCACCGCCGTCGCCCTCGTTGTTGTTGCAGCACTAGACAAGCTGGGCTGCCGGCAGAACTTCGGCCAAGGCCCCGTGGAGCCCGTGGAGCCGGTGCAGCCGCACGCCCTGCTGGACATCGCCTCCCTCGCCCTGTACGGCTGCCACGCGCTGCCCGTGCGCCTCAAGATCCTCCTGGACCGGCTGTTCAGCGTGCTGCGGCCCGACCAAGTGGTGCAGGTGCTGCGCGGCTTCGGCTGGACGCAGGACGACTACGCCCGGGGATACATTCTCAATGTAAGTTTCAAACACGTTTCAAATTTGTCCAAAGTATTTTTTTGACGCTCGCAGCTTGGGAACGCCGGGACTGAAATGACGGCTCCAAAACATCAGACCCTGGGGACGTGTAGTTTCCGGGTGGTATTATTTCTCGGAGACGCCGCGCGGGTTATTGATTCGTGACACTGTCGTACGGCCGCCTGCATGTACAGTGCCGGCGGCGAGGACACACCTGGCCGTGCCGCGCCGCGCCGTACCGCGCCGTGCCGTGCCGCGCCGCGCCGCGCCCTGCCAGGAGGTGTCGCGTCATGGCTGGTAATTAACGCGCTTGTCCCCCGGTCGGTCCTCGTCGCCTTGCATGATGGCCTGCTGGCCGGCGAGGCGGGTACTATCGACCGGCCAGCCCGGACCGGCTTGACTTGCGACATGCCCGGCCTGATCCGTCAGCGCCGCGCGGCTGAGCCGCCTGGCCGCCGAGCCGCGCCGCCCCCAAGGTCGATTCCTTTTTGACGTGACAGCCGCGTCTCAGACGTCGCCCCGTCGCCGCCGTCCCATTTGCGTCTTTGTTGCTCCCGTTTGCTTTGTCATGGGTGCGAGCGAGACAGTCGAATCACTGCGGGCCCTTGCCGGCTGGCTGGATGCATCCCGGTATAATAGCGTATCGATCGGCCGGCTGGCTGACTCTCTCTCTCTCTCTCTCTCGCACTCGTGGGGCGTTCCGCCGGGTGCGAGAAGGACAGAGCGAACGGGGCCGTGTGTGTCATTACAAGGCGTTGGCCGCGTGCGTCTTTGTCGCTCGGGGCGGCGGACAGGTGCGCGGAAGAGACTGCAGGAGGCCGGCGACCACACTGTCAATCAAAATTAGCGAGAGTGACATGCACGGCGGCGCGGACGATAATGCTCGGCTGGGAGGCTGAGCTGAGCTGAGCCAGGGCAGGCGATAGCCCCGGGCGGTGTCGCCGCGGCCCTCACGGCCGTCACCCGGAACCGAGTCGCCGCGCGGCGCGGCGTGGCACGGCGTGGCCTCGAGGGCGGCGCGTGGCCCCACTCTGGCTGCCTGGCACGGCTCGGCGGCCCTCGTCAAAGGAGAATGTCGCCAACGAGTTTTATTCCCGACGGTGATGTCATCGAGATCCCGCGGGACCCTCGTGTCACGTCGCGGCCGCCGAGTCTGTCGCTGCGATTACCGCTCGTGCCCCCCTCCCCGCCGCGACCCGAGCCCCCGAACGATCCGAGGGGTCACTAATTATTGTAATAACTGCGACGCGGCCGGCGCGCCTGTCGCAGTAGTACGTCGGAGAGCGCGCCTCGAGGGGGCCTCCAGTCACATTTCAGGTGCACACAAGATTACGGGATTACGGATATTTGACTTGGGATTACGCGAAAAATTGAGGAAAATTGGTTCAAAAACGTTAGAAAAGGGCAGAATTTTATCAAGGATTACGTGATTACGGCATAGATTACCGAAGATTACCAGTCAATTTGTACACAGGATTCTCAGGGTGGTGGCCCCCTCGGCGCGCCTCGCATCACGGCCGTGACCGCTCGTGCGTGCTCGCGCCTCGCCGGCGCATTGTTTGACGCCGTGCCTCGATTTTACCTTCCGCCTCGACCGGCCGAGGCGACAAATGTACCCCGTCGTCGTCGTCGTGGTCCCCGCGTACCGCCCGGGACACGCCCCGGCCGGCGTCGCGACGCGCCGTCGAGCTGCACGGTTGTTTACACACGGGATAATGGCGCTCCAATTTGAAGCGGGGTGCCGCCGGAGACACTGGAGCGCATCGCGTGCGTGTGCGTGGTGCCGGGCCGTGCAGGGACACAGTCTTCCTCCCAAATTGATAGCTTCCACTCGGTGTCGCCCCCTTTTTATTACTCCTCTCGGCGTGCTCCCCCTCCTGGCGCTTTCCCCCTTTTTTCCGGAGTGGGCCGTGCTTTGCCCACACCTCCATGCATTATGCAGCGCACCTAGCTCAGCCTCCCCCGACCCTGTCCCTGTCATGGAGGGGCCCCGTCCGCCGAGTGAGCCGGCCGGGCAGCTCGCTACAATTACATAATGAAATGTTCCCGCACTGTCGTCCTCCGCCCCCTAGTGATGTGCCGGCCGGGGCGCGCCGGGGCGTGTCACCCTGTCCCCTCGGCTCGCTCTCCTGACGGAGGTCCTGCAGTGCCCCCGGGGCAGCCGGCGTACCTGGCCGGTGTCATTATGTCGGCATGCAGGGCCCGCTCGCAGGATACAGGCGCCTCGGTGTCATCTCTGGCCCTCGCCCACCGGCCGTACACACACTCACACACGCTCACCGCCACGCCTCGTCTCCCGCACTCTCTCTCTCTCTCTCTCTCTCTCTCTCTCTCTCTCTCTCTCTCTCTCTCTCTCTCACACACACACTCACACACACACACACACACACACAGAGACACACACACACACACACGACCTGAGCCCTGAAGCGCACTGCGTCGGTCCGCCTGCAGAAAATTTTACGGTCCTGATGGTTAGGGGCCTGGGTGGTGTGGCCAGGCGGGGCCCCGGGGGGCGGGGCGTGCACGTCGGCGTCGGCGGCGGTGGACCATAGTGGTGGTGCATGCAGCGTGCGCCCCAGGGTGCATTCCGAGCGGCTGGCTGGCCGGCCCGGGCGTTGTCATTAGACGGGCCGGCCTGTCACCGGGGCGCCCTGTCCATGGGGAGAGAGAGAGAGAGAGAGAGAGAGAGAGAGAGAGAGAGAGAGAGAGAGAGAGAGAGAGAGAGAGAGAGAGAGAGAGAGAGACAGAGAGACAGAGACAGAGAGATAAAGAGTGCAGGCGCGGACGGCCACTAAATGTCGACCGCTTAGGCGCGACGCGGCAGGGTGGCGCTGCGCACTGCGCCCCTTGCAGTGTGGCGGCCTGCAGGGCGTGCAGGGCGTGCTGCAGGAGGGGCTGCCATTGTCCGCGGCGTCCATTGTGCGGCGCGTCGTCGCCTCGCCGCGGGCCTGTAGTGTAGGCCCTGTTGTGCGCGACACGCTTCGCCACCCACGTCACCGGGTCAACCCTTCCCCGCCGACGCCTCCCCTCGCGCTCACACACACTCACACACACACACACACACACACACACCTACACACACACACACACACACACACGCGCTGCGGTGGCGGCCGTCATTTCCGTAATGACATGTTATTAATTTGGAGCCGAGGTAATCACGTAATGGGTGCCGTATGAGTTTGTTCACCGCTCCCGACCTACCGGCCTCCCGCCGATGACGCCCTCTAGCGGTTGATTTATTCATCGATTTTTGTTGCCTCTCTCCCGCGGCCCGACCGTCGGAGACAGCGCGGGATGGGCAGAGCGTAAAAATGTATGAATTACCCCATTTAGGAGCTTCCGTGTCTCGGCGTCCCGGCGGCCGCGGGGGTCCAGGGGGGTGGGCGGCTTGTGCAACTTTTATCGCGCAGTAAAGGCCGCGCCTCGCGCCACGGTCTAAAGCCTCTCGCCGGAACATCCCGGAAAAACGGCAAGCCTTTTCGTCCGCGCTAACGCCCCTGTCTCTGGTGTTGCAGGAAGCCAACGGCGCGTCGTTGGACCGCTTCAACATCTGCAGCCCCGAGGAGGAGCCCCTCGTGCTGCAGCAGTTCCTTCGCTTCGGCGAGACCCGGGCGCTGACTGAGCAACTGCTGCGCGGAGCCGCCGCCCCTGGCGCCGCCGGAGCGGCCTCCGCGGGCCCCAGCCCGGCGTCGTCGGCGTCCTCACAGTCCAGCAAGCCCGGCCAGGAAGCCTCGCACGCACACGAAAGGCTACAACCTGCCCGCGAGGAGCCCGTCAAGACCACGCCGGTGCACTCCCCGCACCAGCGTGACGGCCCCGCCTCCACCACCGCCCCCGCGCCGTCGAGGCACAGCCCGCCGCCGACCAGTCCCGGACACCGCGACGCCAGGGACGACGACAAGAGGATGCCGCACGCGCTCAACTTCAGCCTGGGCAGCTCCGCGTCGTCGAGGCAAGGCCCGCCATCCACCGGCGCGGCACCAGTGTCGCCGCAGCAGAAGCACGCGCCGTCGGGAGCCTCGTCCGTCGGCAGGCAGTCACCGCCGTCCGGGCAGCCCACGCCCCACAGCGCGCTCAGCTTCCTGAACCGCGGCGCGCAGCCGCAGCCCCAGTCGCCGCCCGGCAGCTCTCCGCTCAACCGCCTGCAGAACATGCAGCCCTTCGACTTCCGCAAGATGGCGGCTAGTGCTGTGCGCGCCAGCCCCGAGCCCCCAGCAGGCCCCGGCGGCGTCCCCGGCCTCCTCAACCTGAGGCCACCCCCGCCGCCGACCGTGCCGACCTCCACCATGAGCTCCCTGCCGCTGCCGTTCGGACACTCAAGCCTGACCGCCGCCAACCTGGTGGCGTCCTCCTTCCCCGGGCTCATCTCGTCCGCCATGGCGGGCCACCCCGGACACCCCTCGCTGCCGCCCCACCCGGGCAGCAAGTCGCCCAGCACGGACCTCACGTCGCGGGCGGGCAGCTCGGACTTCGGCTCGGCCTCCGACGACGACGACGACAACTCTGCGCTCAACCTGAGCAGGGACAGGGACCCGAGGGACCGCGACGACAAGATGAGGGCCAAGCGGTCCGGCTCGCCGCCGCAGCAGCGCTCGTCCAAGCACCCGTCCTCGTCCTTCTCGCCGCTCAAGCGGCAGTCCGCGTGGCCGTCCTCTCACCTCCCCGCCAACCTGGGCACGCAGCTCATCAACCCCACGACGGGCAAGAAGCGCGTGCAGTGCAACGTGTGCCTCAAGACGTTCTGCGACAAGGGCGCCCTCAAGATCCACTTCTCGGCCGTGCACCTGCGTGAGATGCACCGCTGCACCGTAGAGGGCTGCTCCATGATGTTCTCGTCGAGACGCTCGCGGAACCGCCACTCCGCCAACCCCAACCCCAAGCTTCACTCGCCGCACCTGCGCCGCAAGATCTCCCCGCACGACGGCAGGTCCGCGCAGTCCCACCCCATCCTGCTGCCGCCCCACCAGGCGGGGCTCGGCGTGGGCCTCAACCCGCTGTCCTTCGGCGCCTTCCCTCTGCTGCCCCAGGACCCCAGGGATCCCCGCGACCCCAGGAACGCCGCCATGGCAGCTGCTGCCGCCGCGGCCGGTGGCCCCTCGGCGCTCGACCTCAACCTCAAGAACAGCCTGGGCCTGAGTCTGCGCTACGAGCGGGAGGCGCGCGAGCGACACCGGGAGATGACCTCCATGAGCATGGACGAGGACGACGATGACGACGAAGAAGGCATCGTGGTGGTTGGCGGCGCCGACGACGACGATGACGAGCCCCAGGACCTGCACCAGTCCAAACGACTCAAATTCTCCGTGTCTGACGACGGCGATGACCACAGCAACACAGACGACGACTCGCAGTCCGCCCTCGACCTGGGGACCTCTGCCGCGTCGGCGTCCAACGGCGTCGACCACCACGGCCTGGGCCACCACTTCGCGGCCCAAGAACCCAGCGAGCAGGCCAGGAGCGGCAGGAAGCGAAAGTCCCAGAACCCGACCCGGTGCACTCAGCCCATCGCCGCCGAGGACCTCTCCAACTACGACGACTCGTCCAGCGACGCCGGCAGCCACATGTACCCCGACCAGGGCGCCCCCCCGGAGGCCGGGCTGGACCTGGCCGTCAGGCGGAAGAGCCCCGACCACACGGACACGGAGGAGCGGCTGGCGCGCGAGCAGGACTCGGTGCAGCCGCCGCACGAGGAGGGCAGCAGCCAGGACGACCAGGTTTTTCGGCTTACCAAAGAGAAAAAGGGGGACAGTATAGAACCGCCAACTGAAAACCGTGTTCGAGAAATGATGAGCGCCGCCGGCGGCGTCAAGGAGGATGTCGAGGAGGAGAAGGACTCTGTGATAAAAGCTGAGGCGGACCCAAACGGGCTGCCGTCCTCACCGTGCGCGGGATCGCCGCCCTGCAGCCCGGCGGCGTCCCCGGCCTCGTCCCTTGAACTGGGTGACGGGTCCCATGATGAGGACGGCTACTTCTACCCCGACGGCTACTTCGCCAACATCGACGTGCCAATGGACAAAGACAACCCGCGCAAGTGCACGGCCTGCGGCAAGGTGTTCCAGAACCACTTCGGCGTCAAGACGCACTACCAGAACGTGCACCTCAAGTTGATGCACAAGTGCACGGTGGACGGGTGCAACGCGGCCTTCCCGTCGAAGCGCAGCCGCGACCGGCACAGCGCCAACCTCAACCTGCACCGCAAGCTGCTGTCCACCTCGTCGTCGCCCACGCACGGCGACAAGCCGGGCCACCCCATGTTCCACCCCGACGTGCTGGCCCGCCTGTACGCGGACCCCGGCATGCAGGGCGGCCGGCCGCTGGACCACCACCCGCTGCTGATGGCGCCGTTCGGCTACCCGGCCATGGGCGCCATGGGCGCCATGGGCTTCCACCCGCTCAACGGGCGCGCCGGCTCGGCGTCGCCCACCTCGCCGCGCAGCCTGGACGAGGAGCTGATGGGGCGGCCGGCCAAGCCGCACGACGTGCACGACCCCTTCCTGGGGGCCAGGAGCCGCAGCGACCCGGGCGGGCTGGCCATGGAGCCCGGCCTGCCCCTCGGCCTGACGCACGCCGCCGCCCTGGCGCAGCGCAGGGCCTCGGCCTCCGACTCGTGACCCCGGCCCGGCCCCGGCCACTGTCACGGCCTCGGCATGGGCCCCGGCCTGCCGCCGCCCTACTGGTGGTAGCGTGATCTCAATAACGGCCGAGGCCCACCCAAGTGCAATAAACAGTCCTATTTAAAATGTTAAAAATACTCCTACTAGCCTAGAGTGTACATACGCTGTGGCCTCGCGGCCTGAGGCCTGCGGCCTTGTTAAGCCAAATGCCGCGGCGCGCCGTGCCCCGCACAGCCCGCACGCGGCGAGACATGTGATCACCTTACCCTGTACCACACCTCTGTATACGAGTGTAGTCTAGCAGGTACCTTTTCAAACTAGCCAAATCAAACCTTATTGATCTTTTTAATTTGTTTGTAAGCTTGCTGTGAGTTCGCGCGTTTCCTTATTGTCGTGTACATTGTGCATTCTATGGCTCCTATCCATGAGCGTGTATGAAGTTGTTCAATTCGTAATTATTATTTTGAATCTCCAAGTCATTTTGTTTCTATTTTGCCTCATGAAATGCATAGGTTTTTGTCGTATGTTTGTGTCCGTTCTTTTTATGTAAGTGATATGTTTTGTTGACAATACTCGTGGAGTTGTTTGATATTTATTGATGGGCCTAACGCCATTCGTTTTACCTCCCCTTCCATGGAAGGATCTCTCATACGAAGTTCATGTGATGTTTGCCAGTCCGGGTAGCGGCATTGCGTGTAAATACTATTATCTTTAGCGCATGTAATTAGAGCTCATTCAAGAATTGTTAACGAAGTACTTAATTATTATCTCCAGTGTCTCAAGGTGGCTTGCCAAAGTCCAATCATTTTTGCTTAAACGCAAGCGACATAATGGAATTCGTTTTTATTGTAATTTAAATTGTTATGAAAATATGTATCATAGAATTGTATAGGTCGGCTCTCTACCTGCCACAGTTTTTGAAGAATAAGATTTTATTTGTTTTGTTGACTTGTGACAATGCCGCTACCGTCAAGACTGACCGCTCACTGTGGCTAGGCGCCAGTTTGTGTTATGGGTACTTTGTTTTAGCTGCTACCCGCAGTCCGTGTGAATGAGGCGTGTAAATGAGCGACTGCATATGCATGTGTGTGTGTGTGTGTGACACTGTGAGGGTGAGCATGATGTATGAATCTGACGCGTGAGTGATACCTGAAAGCTGTGGTTCCTGTGTTATGTAGCTTCTCATTTTCGGCTGCTGTAGTCGATATCTTCGAAATATATACATATTATATATACTACAAAATATAATCGTTGTACGTTTGTTATAAATATTTATGTATAGTGACGTATGATTGTGTTCCCCCGAATGCGATAAATAAATTTCACCTATGTGAATTCGAATTATAAACCTGTCGTGTTCATTCCCAATCCATGCTGAAAAGAAAAAAAAAGAAAGAGTTAAGGAAAGAAAGATTAAAAACTCCTACAGACCACCATCCACGCCGGGGATGGAGACAACCCTTTCGACATCGTATTCAGACCCATTACAAAAAGTACTTTTTCTCAACCGTTCCAAAATACAGTCCCGTGAACAAGGACTAAACATGGCGCGTCCAAAAAAAATAAAATTGAAATCAATGGCACTGTCTTGACTTGGAGGCCCTTTCCGTAGCAGCTGCAACAAAAACAACAAGAGCCGAAAAGCCGCATGCAGCAACCCTTCCACTTTCCACTTGCCGAGGCTAGCCGAGACGCACGCGGCTCTAGCAGGCTTTGTTCCGCGTGGCTGTCCTCGCGCGGGCTTTGCTTTACATGGATTGACTGGGGCTGTTCCTGTCCATCGCCGTCCAGCAGTGGCGCCGTCGTTCTTTCACTCTCATGGGGCGTGCCGTGGGGGGTGCGAGCGAGACAGCGCGACGAGGGCTCTGCTCGGAGTGAGACTAGCAGCCCCGCGGAGCCAAAGCCCTGCCCACAAGACCCACACTCTTCCCTCTGTTCCACTGCAATATCGCGCCAAAAAAGAACAAAACCGAAACAAATGGAACAGGGCCACCCTAACCTGCTCGGCCCGACCCCACACTGTCGGCGTGGTTCCAAGGCGACTGCCGCCGACGAGACGACGGTCATGAAGTCCGTGGAGCACGACGGGACAGTGATGGACATCGGCGGGGCTGCCGACAATGGCCCTGCTTGTGGCTTGTGGCGCTTGTGGGGACGCCCGGCCACTATACGCTGGACTGCCTGCCCCGCCGCGCGCTGCCCCCGGCTGTCTTTGGGCGCTGCTTGAGCGCGCCGCCAGCGCCGCCGCCACCGGCCGCCACTCACTCTGCGGGCCCTGGGAGGTAATGTCGCATTGTCCGCGCCGTTCCAGGTCACGTCCAGGACGAGGTGCAGGAGCGCACTCGGCCGGGAACCTCGATACGAAGGACACGCGGCACGGCCGGCACCCCAACAAGCTGACTCCGAACCGTACTTCGTCGCTCAGACTCTCTCGCACTCAAAGCTCAGCCCGTAGCGGTGCGGGAGAGACAACCACCGATGGAGCCCCTGCAAGTAGTCAACTCACATTCCAAACGAGGGTGGTATGCACTAGTGCAGTATCGTAGTAAACGCCTCTCGCTGGTGGCCGCGCTCAAGGGACGGAAAGAGGGAGGGAGAGAGAGAGACAGAGAGAGAGAGAGAGAGAGAGAGAGAGAGAGAGAGAGAGAGAGAGAGAGAGAGAGAGAGAGAGAGAGAGAGAGAGAGAGAGAGAGAGGAGAGAGAGACAGAGAGACAGAGAGAGAGAGACAGAGAGAGAGACAGAGAGAGAGAGATAGAGAGAGAGAGAGGTGGGGAGGGACACGAGACGCTCGTATAATGTTGCCGGAGGAGTGTCGAGGCGCAAGTATAGACGTCAGACAATGCAAAAGCATTTCGCCAGTTTATATTCTAATTATGGGTGCTTGGCGTCCCTTTTAGTACGAGGCGATGGCGATGCGTGGCGCGACGCGGTGCCGGCGGCGGCCCCTTGTCCTTGGTGGACATGACGCCAGGACGCCCTGCAGTGGCTCGGCTACTCGGCTCGCCGGTCCCACCGAGAGTAGCCTATACTGGATTCGGCGCGTTGTTCATTTTCTGCCGCGCGCTCCCGCGGCCCTGACCCAGGCCCTGACGTGTCCGAGGGGATGCCTACGCCCCAGGCGCTGCCGACCGCACCGAAGAAGCCAGCACCGCTCTACTTTCTACTTTGCACGACAGGGGCGTGGAAAGCCTCTTGTGTCGGGAAAGGCGATTGAGCGTCCGGGGGGGGGGGGGTACAAAATCACCCACAGGGACAAGCAATTTAAAATGCAAACGAATGTACCATGCTATTATAGAGAGCAAATATTGAACTTATAAGATAAAATTACAATTTTTAGCGCGGTTGTTTGCGGGTCTATATCATCTGACCTACCTAAAGTAGACCGACAAAATTTAGACCGACCTACTTTTGACCGACCTTTATAAAAATATTTCTGTGGTATAGTGAGAGTCCAGATTCAGAGGCCTTATTTAAGAGGGGTGGGAATCCGAATGCGAACCCGCAACCTTGAGCGCCAAGCCTAGTCAACTCCTCTACCCTGACCGCTCAGCCACCGAACCAGCTTGTCGATACTGATGTTGAAACTCTTCTTGAGGTGCTTGCCGAGAAATCTGGTCCCGAAAAAATTGTATTTTCGGCGGTCCCGAACCCGGGACCGTCCGACCGTCCACTCCTCAGCGGAGGCTCTTTATCACTGAGCCACCGGGACGCCATGCGATTTGGTGTGCCAACGGTCATCTTGAAACTTCTCTTGATCTGCCTCCTCGAGAAATAGGTTGCCAAAGTTTCAAGATGACCGCTGGCACGACGAGCAACATGGCGTTCCAGTGGCTCAGTAGTAAAGAGCTCCAGCTGGGAAGTGAGAGGTCCCGGGTTCGGGACATTTTGGATCGCTTGTTCTCTCTGAGACCAGAATTTTAGTCACAAACATGAAACAATGTAATGCAAGTCAGTTGCAATGTAAAATCGTTACAGGACAAAATCAAGTTTGCGCTGCCTCATAGCAGCAAACCTATTGATAACATTGTCGATATTCCTCTGCGTGGTGGACGCGCTGTTCACCCGTTTATCCCAGCCAGTGCGTCCAAATGCTTTTTCAGTCCTTAGGGGTCCTTGGGGGGGAGGGGGGGGGGAATGAACGCCCCTGCTGCAGGGGTTAGATCCTAGAACAAGCGACGAACCTCCATATTTGCTTTAGTTTCAAAGTGCCATCCACCCGGAAGGCCATGCGCCTCGTGACCGACAGCTGCGCGTCGCGCGATCACACCGAGAAACAATGTCAATGGTGCAGTCGGGCCGCGTCGCCGCGTGTAAAACAACCACCACAAATAACGAGGCTCTAAACAACGCCCTTCCCGGCTGCACACGTCCTAGTCCACACTCCCCGGCACGCCGCGGCGCAACGCGGCTCGGTCGTATATCTCTGTCCCCTTCCCTCTGGCCGCTCCCTGGCTCGCTCCGCCGCGCGACGTCCTCCAATGGGCGGCCGAGTGTCCGCACGGCGTCGCCTCATTGGAGGGCCCGAGCGTGGCGTGGCGTGGCGTGGCGTGGCGTGGCGTCGTGCAGTCGGAGGAATTACGATGTCACGGACTTTAAAATGGAAATAACCCCCGGCCGGCTGGCCATCCCGGACGGCGCGCCCTCCCCCTGCACTGTACACGCAACGGGCCTAAGTAAGGGGAGGCGCCGCCGCCTCGCGCGCCATCGTGTAGCAGTCGGTCAGTAAACGCGGCGCGGTATCAACTGGGACTGTAAATCATCGGCTGGAAAATAATAAACGCAACCAAATTTTTATTAGTTGAGCTGGACGCGTGGTGCGCGGTGGTGATGTCCATCCTCATTGTTTACGACGTCTCGAATTGAAAGGCCGGGCCTCGGCCAGTGTATATCACCGCAGCTAGACGGGGCTGCTTTTCCGAAGGCTCTTTTTGGGGACCGGGGCGGCCTTTTAGACCGGGCCGGCCGGCCTGGCTGGCGCCAGCAGCCGCACTGTAAGTTATGCCCCTGTCTCGGTCGCTCCCGAAAATAATAGTGGCGGGGCGACAATCGGTCATCGGGCGTAGCGTAATTGGCGGAGCGAGCGCGCCGGCTGCCGTGGGGCCACGCCGTGGGGCCACGCCGTGGGGCCATAGGACGAGGGGCCACGCCGTGGGGCCACGTCGTGGGGCCACGCCGTGGGGCCACGCCGTGGGGCCACGCCGTGGGGCCACGCCGTGGGGCCATAGGACGAGGGGCCACGCCGTGGGGCCATAGGACGAGGGGCCACGCCGTGGGGCCACGCCGTGGGGCCACGCCGTGGGGCCACGCCGTGGGGCCACGCCGTGGGGCCACGCCGTGGGGCCATAGGACGAGGGGCCACGCCGTGGGGCCACGCCGTGGGGCCACGCCGTGGGGCCACGCCGTGGGGCCATAGGACGAGGGGCCACGCCGTGGGGCCACGCCGTGGGGCCACGCCGTGGGGCCATAGGACGAGGGGCCACGCCGTGGGGCCACGCCGTGGGGCCACGCCGTGGGGCCACGCCGTGGGGCCATAGGACGAGGGGCCACGCCGTGGGGCCATAGGACGAGGGGCCACGCCGTGGGGCCACGCCGTGGGGCCACGCCGTGGGGCCACGCCGTGGGGCCATAGGACGAGGGGCCACGCCGTGGGGCCACGCCGTGGGGCCACGCCGTGGGGCCACGCCGTGGGGCCACGCCGTGGGGCCACGCCGTGGGGCCACGCCGTGGGGCCACGCCGTGGGGCCATAGGACGAGGGGCCACACAAATCACACGCCGGCAAAGTGGCCTCAACATTTGGACCACAAAAAGCTTGTGCTGCAGCGGCATGGCCGAGGATGAGCTTGAGTGAGCAGCGCACAGCAGCAGCGAGTCCACAGTCGCCGTGACCACCTCGTCGCCGGCGGCCGCCAAAAAACGCCTCTTGTATGTGTGTGTGTAGGTGCTCATGTGTGTGTGTGAGGAGCTAAACACGTCGTGGAAAAAGCGCTTCTTTTAATGCTGTTGTTTTTGTTTTTGAGCATAATTAGCATCGGAACTGTGTCCCGTGCATGCGTCAGGCCGCAGTGCGGTGATGAGATGAGTATGAGTCACCGCGCTGTGGGAACGGCCGGCCGGCTCCTGGCGCTGTCCTGCAGGACGCCTCGCAGCCTCCTAATTAAACGGGAATTACACGTCCAGAGGACGCGTCCACATGCAGGTCACTGCCTTCGTGTTCCTATCGCACCGCCGCCGTCGTGCGTCCGTACGTACGGCAGGCGGCGGACTTCCAAAGAAAATCGTTCTCAAGAACCACGCTCAAGCAATTAACAAAAAAAAAAAAAAAAAAAAAAAACCCTCGTACGACAGGCTTAGTCGCGCGTATGCGTCCTGTCGTGACACCCTCGCTGGCGGTTCCGGCCTTGTCACGTCACAGATTCGGGATGAGTCATGCACATGCACATGCATGCGCGCACGCACACACACACACACACACACACACACACACACACACACACACGGGCTGTCCTCGCCCTTAATCGGTATTGGTAAACTGCATGCGTGACGCAGGTGACTCATGCGAGCGCGGCCGGGCTGCCCAGGTCGCCCTGCAGCGACACTATTAGGCGGCCCTTCGGCGTGGCGTCGGGCGAGAAGGGCTTGTCGAAGCCCTGCCGGCTGCTTCCCGAGGGCAAAGAAGTAGTTGTTGAGCCCTGCCCGGCCCTTGCTGCAGTGAGGGTGCAGGGGCGCAGCATGGCAGTGGCGGCGAGGCCCGATTCCTTGTTTGTCCTCAAACAGGCCGGGGCGCACTGCACTCCTCGGAGGTCCCCGTCACGCGTCACGCCACGTCCCGGGGGAGCGCTTTGAGTCGGGATTAAAATTTAAACGTTTGCCTTCCGGGCTGACACGGCACGGGGCGACGGCGCCGAGGTGGTGCTCTACCGCGAGAGGGTGGCGGACGGGCCGATCCTCACGTCCGAATCATAATCACAAAGCCCGCCGCACACATTCCCCCGTAGCCCTTTCCCAGTGATCTTTATTGTCGGATCGGCTGATAATTACCCCGGCTTTAATCGGGTGCAGGTAAGCGGCGGGCGTGGCGGTTACCGCGCGCCTCCGCCCCGCCCCGCCCCGCCCCACCCCGCTCCGCCAAGCCACGCCTCCGTCGCGCAGGATTCCTAATGAGAAAGGTCGCATCGTCAACCTGGTGGAAGCGACGGGGACAAAAAACGGAGACAAGAAAAAACTTGATGCTGGTTGCGGCCGGTATTCGAACCCGGACCGAGTGAAGAACATACACTCTCGAGCAACACAGCGGCGGCGGCGGCGGCGGTGGCGGCGCTTGACTTACGGACAACCCTGTTGAGGCGTTTCTGGAAGTGCAAACGTTTGATTGACGTTTCGGGCGGCTCGAAGTCCGAAGCTCGGAGCCCGACGCCGGCAGCGATTGACATCGGGCCATCGGCCATCGGGCTGCCCAACCTGCCCCAATCACCGCCGCCGCACCACAACAACACTTTTAATTTCTGGCCGGCCGGTGTGTTCCATCCTACCACAAATAATAACAATGTTTTCCTTGTTAGGATAAACGCGGCGCGCTTCGCCTGGCTTTGCCCCCGCTCCTCGTTTTCGTTAGTACTCTGTCAGGAAGGAGAAATGTGGCCGCTGCCACCAGCCGCGCCGCCCCACCCCGCCCCGCCCCGCCACGCACCGCCACGCCCCGCCACGCCCCGCCACGCATCGCCACGACGCGCACGACGCGGTTCGTATTGGAAGCTTGGAAGTGCCGCCCTCGAGATTCCATCGGGAGCGCGGCGCCAAAATCACAGGGAGATCGCTTACGCTTGAGACCGTAGAGCCAGGTGAACTAACGCGCCTGAGAATAGTCCGCTTCGGGAACAAATTAAACTCCCCAGACTAAAAAAAACATGGTCGCCATCGTGAATTTCCATCACCATAGGGGAGTCCACAATGGTGGAGGTCGTCATCACTAATGGTTATTGCCCTATGGTGGAGGCGCACCATGGGGAGTAACTTACCACCATGGTTCGGCTGTCTCCACCATGGTGAAGATCGTTCCATAGTGATGGTGCCTGGCGTGCCCATGGTGGAAGCTGCACCATGGTGTTTGTCGCCATGGTGGCGCTCGCACCACAGTGAATGTTATCTTGCCCGTGCGTTCAAGTCTCCGGGGTTTATTCAGAAATAGTCTGTAACATTTAAATTACTGGAGATAGAGAGAGACCATGACTTCACAATCGTGCGTAGAATCAAATTTTAACTGGAATACGGTCATGGTCATGGAGAGCACTCAATTTGTTGGTCACTACGACAAGCTATTAAAAAACACCATGAGGCACTCCACCATTGAGCGGTTAACCATGGGGAAGCACACCATGGGGCAGCGCACCATAGGGGAGCCACCCCCATTGTGCGATGCCCTATAGCGCAGATCTCCAAGCGCCATTTAGCCATGGTCAAGATCATCTGACCGGCAATTCGTAGATCACCAAGGTCAGCTGTCGCCATGGCCCAGCCCATGTTTTTTTTTTAGTCTGGGCGCCAGAGAGATTGGGACCCGCCGGTAACGTGTTTGGTTTCCACCCCATTTGGAGGCACAACTGGCCGGCGGGGTGCCAAGGCCTCACTGCCCCTCACGACCGGCCTGAATCGTCTTCTCCATTGAGAGCGGCGTTTCCCGCGCTGGGTGCTCTGCCCCCACGGTGCCCTCTGTTCCCATCTCGTTACCGCGGTCCCGCGTGATCCTAAAATCACGGCACTGCACGCCAAAGTACATGTGTGTGAGGCCCAAAGTGGCGGGTAAGCCACCGCACACACACACACAAACACACGCAAGACGTTAGAGCCATCAGATCGGAGGGCCAGCTGCCGTGGCGGTGGGAGGGGCTGGCTGGCTGGCTGGCTGGCTGGCTGGCTGGCTGGCTGGCTGGCTGGCCGCGGTCCTCCCGGTCCCACAGGCTCCCATCCTGAGCGTCCTGGCCGCCGGACGCGCCCTCCGATCCCGATCCTGTCCATTTAAAGTGTCATCGGCAGACGTGACCGCTGGGACGCCGGAGCGAGGCTGCATCGGGAAATTAGTACGGACTAGTTGATTATCGGTGAGGCGTGTGTGTGTGTGTGTGTGTGTGTGTGTGTGTGTGTGTGATTGAGAGAGAGAGAGAGAGAGAGAGAGGTCATTACAGTGTCAAAGCTGGCAAGGCGGGGCTGCAACCCTTGTCCGTCCGACGGTCGGGGACCTGCTGATGAGACGCGATGCCTCTAAGTTCTCGGCCAACACAGCTGTATGTACGACGGCGATCAACTCCCAGCATTTCAAATCTTTGGCAAAAAGTCACGTGGGAAGGTCTCAAAGCCACCCTGGCGCCCCGTACCGGTCAGCGGTCAGCGCCCCTGGTCGGGGCCTGGGCGCCCGGCAGTGTGTGGCCCCACTATGGGGCCCACGGCGGGCAGCAGGTACAACCTATAACGACCCGCCTCCGGTGTAGTGTCTCGGAGTCCTCCGGACTGGCATAATTCGGGCCGATGAAGGATGACAACCGCACGGGGATTTATAATTTCACGTTGTTTCGGTGTCTTTGACGGCACAATAGAGGGATGTTTTCAAATTAGGTTTTTGTCAAGGGAGTCGCTATAATTCATATCTCTTTCTCTCTCGCTCGACTGGCTGGGGCAGACACTGTCGCTTGGACTGGGGCGACGCCGAGGCAGGCAGCCAAGTCGTATCGGCCCAAGGGGCACCAAGGCGCACGGTGGGCTAATTACTTTCTGGAATCATAACTCAAAACACAAACCTTCCCTGCGCGGGCCGCGGCGTAGCACACCGATCGAGCCCCTCACAGTCCCGCACAAAACGGCCTCCACATTCATCGCCAGCATGCCATTGCCAATTTTTAGAGTCGAAATAATGTCGATCATAATTTTCACGAAAATGAATCCGTTCGTCGGTTTGTCAATACGTTGGAATCCGTCTTGAATTTCGTTCTCCCTGTGTGTAGTCTTTCTCAGTACGAGCAGCTCATCAGCACACAGAGACAGACGGACGCGCGCGCGCGCGCGCGCGCACACACACACACACACACACACACACACACACACACACACACACACACACACACACACACACACACGCGCGCACGGCGTCGTGACGTGAAGGATGACAGTGACTTGGGCCCCGAGGCGAGGTGGGCCGCCGTCCGGGCGATCCAGGCCGAGGCGGAGGTCCCTACGAAATATGAGTGTCCCAGCAGAGGGCCGCGGCGTCGTCGCGCAGCCCAGCCTAGCCGCCTCGCCGCCGCACAGCCTCGCCCGGGGCGGCCATCAGGCGACTAGGGCTGGGCTGGCCAGGGCAGGGGTGCCCCTCGTCAACCCCCTCAACGCCGTTTGTTTCGAGGCGGTGCCCCTCCGGTAATTGAAAGCACTCCATTGCCCTGAAAGAATCGCTTCCCGCCGCACTGCCACACTCGCGGTCCGCGGTCCGTGCGCCTCGCCGGACTGCTGCAGCGCGTTCAGGTAAAACGGCAGGAATTGATCATCAGGTAACGGCGACCGCATCCCGCCCGTCCCGGCCGGACAGCCAATAATCGGCCTCAATTATTGTCAAGCCGTTTCCTCATCAGCGCGCGGCGTGCGGCGAGGACGCCGTGCACGTCCTGTCCCACCTCATCAAGGCGGGCTATGCGTGCCGCGGCCGCGGACATCATTCACGCGACGTCCGCGCCATAGCGTACCCGCTGACGAGCGGCGACGACCCCGCGGCCCGTCAAGTACCCCGTCAGGCTCAGGGCCCGCGCGTGACCCGGAGGGGTGGCCGCGCGGGGCCGACGGCGGCCGACGGCCAGGCCGCGGGCCAGAAGGGCAGAGAAACCAGTTTCGGACACGGCACGATGGATAGGATCCGGGCGACACCTAGGGTCGGCCTCCGGGTCGGCCTCCGGGTCGGCCAGGATGGACGGGCACGGGCACCGGACACCGTGCCCTGCCTGACCAATCAGGCGTCGCCTTGGGGAATGTCCCTCATCACCCAATACCCGGGGACCGGGAAGGCAGGGGCCGACCGGAGCAGCCCGCCGGCCCGGCCCGCCAGGCCCGCCAGGCCCCCTCCTCAATTTGTGAACGCTCCCCGAGCTCTCAATAAATGATGTCCCGTCCACGGCGGCCGCCAGCGCCCCAACATACATCCGCGGCGTGGCCTGGCTACCAACAAATTCCAGCATCCAATCAAAAGGGACGGCGACGGCCACGGCCACCTCGCGCGTCCCCGGCAACAAGAAGCACCGCGAGATGCTGTCTAGGCGTGACAGCGTGACTTGGCTGGCAGCCAGGCCGAGCGGGAAAGCGCCGTGCTTACCTGAACAGGCTGTTATTTTAGCGCAGCAGGGCGGCGGAATACAAATACGCATTAGAGTTTGGCCAACAGCAGGGCAGGCAGGGCAAGGGGCAGGCAGGCCCTGGGCCGGCAGGCCAATCTCGGGCCAGAAGGGCGCGAGGCACAACAGCTGCGAGGCCCGCCATATTCTGCGGAGGGCAGCGATTACGGTGGGGAGACGGCAGCACACCTACACGGTGGGACCGAGTCCTGGTTTTACCAGGTCTGAAAGGTCTCGGTTACAGGACCGTCCGGGGACGTTGGTGATTTTCTCCTAGGACGGTCCTGGAACTTGGTCCATTTTGGCGCCCGAGTGCCCGTTTCCAGGACCGATGATGCGAGCCGTGGTCCACGGTCCCAGGTTCAACTACCAACATTTATTATTTTTCACTGCCTCCCCCAGTGTTCTTCAAACCCATGGCAACGCGCTGTCATTCACATGTGCCGTTGTAGCTCGGGGTATAGACGCGTCGGTTTCCCGGTGTGAGAGTCGGCGGATCGAATCTTATTTCATCGCAACTTTTTTCTCCGACCGCGGCTCATTATCGCGTTAAGAATTCGCTTCAATCGGTGTCCAGACATGAGCCGTGGTGGGTGAGAGGGCGTCGAGGCGAAGGTTCGGGGATCGATTTCCAATAATTCCTTTCATTTTTCGACTGGCTTCCTGCCCTGCTACTCAAACCCGTCGTCCAAAACTCGGCAGACGTGCAGTTCAGGATGGTGTAGTGGTCAAGGTCGCCTTTGCGGGGTGTCCAAAAAGCCGTATGCTCGGCGGGTTGGCCTCGGCACTGGGTCGATCGATCCCAGATCGGGCCAGCCACTCGCAATTGGTCGCGAATGGGTCCACTCTGATTCGTCAGGTGGAGTTGATAAGTCCGTTGGCCTAAGAATGACTGCATGTTCGGGTCTGGGAGCGCCGGACAGCGGGGGTGCCACTGTGGGTACCATGACCATGACCACCCCGCGCAAACAAAAGCTCCCAAAACTACTCTTTCTCTCTTCCTTTCTCTCTCTGTCTCTCTATCGTCTCTGCCTTACTCTACAAACCACCCATGTGTGAGCCGTGTCGGCGGCTCGGGTCCTACTGGGTCCCCCGGCGTACGTAGATGTCGCCGACGGGATTAACCCCAGTTACCTGATAGCACCGGTTCCCATCCCGAACACCGAAGTGAAGCAAGAGGCCTCCCCATTACGACTAGGGCGGGGGTGTAAAGTTCCATTTTTGGCATTTTTTAAATTTATTTTTAGGTCAACACGTTCGCCAGCGACGAACGTGACACCCTAATTTAACGGCCGTGTCACGTTCAAGCAAATGTGACATCGTATTGAAACGAACGTGACAAAATTCACATTCTAACGAATATGACGTCACATTCGTTGAATAACAGTGATGTGTTGTTGTGCAGAGGCCGCAACCACACCGTTCTCCCAGGTTGGTCCTGGAAACGGGCACTCGGGCGCGAAAATAGGCCGTCGAGGGAGAAAATCACCAAAGTCTCTGGACGGTCCTGGAACCGGGTCCGCCGAACCAAACCGAGACGATTCAGACCAGGGAAAACCGGGACGCGGGTCCACCGCGCGACCTTCAGGTCAAGAATAAAGTGTAACGGTAAAAAGGTTCTTTTCTGTTTGGTGTGTGGCTGCGGGTCTGCCTACCAGCGCCTGTCAGGCGCGAGTGTAGGCAAGCCCGCGACGCTCCTGTGCGCTGCGGTGGCCTAGCGGGCGGGGCTGAAGTCGCTGTCAACCTTGACGGGATGGACCGCAATGGGTCTTATACCACTGGCAGCGGCGCGCTCTGAAATGGAGGGGCGGGTTGCGTGGCGAGGGGGAGGGGGGACTGATGGGGGGACACGCACGCCGCCGTGACACCGGCAGGACGATATGGTGGGCGTGGCCAGCGTTCCGAACAGGCTCGTCGTCTCTCTCGCACTCGCGGCGCGTTCCGCTGGCGCGCGAGAGAGACAGCGCAACACGCGGCGGTGCTTTGTTTTCCCGCGCGGCGCGGCGTACCTCCGCACCTACACCACCAGAGATACGCGCTTTTGCCGCGCACCGCGCTCCGCGCTCCGCTTCGCGCCGAGTGTTTTATTCCACCTGCCCCACCAAATTGGCCCCCGGCTCCCCGCCAGCGACCCGCCAGTGGCGTGCGGCCCACTGTCCACGCGCGTCGCCGCCAACAAGGCCGTATCCGCGAGGCGCCACCGCCACTGTTACGGCCTTGTCGCCGGGGCCGCGCGTCCAGCTGGCTGGGGTTGGAAAGGCGGGGAGGGGTGGCGGAGGCCAGCCCGAATCTCTGCCCATCCGGCCCCTGTGTGAAATATCTACCCGCCTCAGTGTCACGGCAGGGGAGGGGGCGATAGCACACACGGCAGGCCAGGCGGGGGTGGGGAGAGGGGGTGGACTTAATTACAGGCAGGCCCCGCCCTATCGCCTCCCGTATCTTGTATTTCCATGTCCTCGCCACGGAATTGACTCTCCTTTCCGATCAAGCGACTCCCCCCCCCCCTCTTTCTTTTCAGTGCTGGCACCTGGCACCGTGAGAGACGTGGCGGGGTGCTGCGACACGCGCTGCCAGTGCTGCCAACCGGTCGGACAGTTTTATCGCCAAATTGATGAAGCAAAGCTCTTCCGCCCTGCGCTTGACCGCAAGAGGGAAATATGTTGGTCAGGATCTCAGGATCCCTAATGAGAGAGGGAAATTCCAGGGTAATTTCACATCCCAATGAAAACCAATGGCAGTATGGAACGAGTCCAATGAGAGAGGGAGATTCCAGGGAAATTTCACATCCGAATGAAAATCAATGGCAGTATGGAACGAGTGCCTCCGAGGGCGCCGTGAGGTTTCACGGTGACAGGACACACGCGGTGCAATTGAAAGTTTCCAGAGGGCTGCGTATTCCTTGGCCGGGGCGCGAGGCAAGACAGAGGAGAGGGGAAAGGGACTCGCGGCGCGATGCTATCTGGTGTGCAGTGTGCACCGACCGACCTTCCAGGGCGCGGCGCGGCGCGGCGTGGCAAGCAGACACACGTAACGAGTCACGTCATGATGAGTGGCGTGCGGCACGGCGCGGCACGGCGCGGCACGGCACAGTGGGCGTGCATCAGGCCGTGGCGTGACAGTGGCGTGACAGTGGCGCAAACATAAGCACCCCGACAACGACGGCGAGGAGGGCGTCACGGGGGTAGAGGGCGGGCCGCACGGCCTGCCTGGAAACAAGGACGGCAATTGATTAGATTTTTCACGAAGATAAAGGAAAGAAGTACTAAAAAGTTGTTGATTTCTGATTTATTTTTATTTTTTGAAGGCGTCACCTGTTTGGTCACCTTTTTTCTAATCACGAACTTTTAACGAACAGTCATCCGAGCAAGGAAATGAGTCCTTGGGAGGGCGAACGCGCAGACTCGGAAAAAAGAGAAGGGGTGAAGCTCTTCGGAAGCCCGCGATGAAAGCGCAGTAAATTAAGGCGGCTTGTTAGCGCGGTCGCCTGGTCGTCCTCGCCGCTGGACCGGGCGGGCCGGCCGGACCCAGGCCGGACCCAGCAGGCTCGCACGGCACTGCCGATAGTAAGTTGTTAAGATTGGTTGTCCTCCGCGTTATGGATGGCCCGATAAATCAAAAGTTGAGCGCGGATCTGCCGGGGCGGGGCGGGGCGGGGCGGGGCGGGGCGGGGCGGGGTGGGGTGGGATGGGTCGAGGAGGGGCCGACGACTCGGTGCCAAAAGCGGCGGCCTGGCGCCTCGGACACTACTTTACGACGAGCCGGGAGCGAAAAAAACCTGATGACTTCACTGGGACTCGAACCCGCCGCCTGCCGCTGCTCGTCGGTGTGGAGGTGGGAGGCCATCTCGATCCTCGGGAAGGGGGACGTGCACGGATAATTTGCTGGTTGGAGACCCGCACTGAGAGAAATGTTTGGTGGCTGAGACTAAACAAACGTTTAGTGGCGAACGGAGTGGTCAGCGCTACATTTTTTATTGAAAATCTGAACACAGTTTAGTTCTTTTGTGCCCACACCGATTTAGACCTCAGCTCTAAACTCATTTAGTTCTTCGAACTTCACGACTTCAGACCAGGTCGCCAAAACTCCATCAATAGTAGTGTCTAAGACGACTTAGCTGTTATGTTTTTCCTTTCTCTCCGTGTCTTGGATCATCCGCTAGATGGCGCTTGTGTCGTCCTCACGGACTTACTTCTCGGTTGTAGCTACGGTTGGGCATTTCCGTAGGTACAGGGACTGGCCACACGCATGCTCAGGGAATATTGAGCGATGCACCTCCTCCTGTCGCATGTTTAAGACGCAATTCGTGGATCCTATTCGTTAGAAGAGAGCGTGTGGGTATTGAATCTTACCTTCGCATGTAGGGAGAGCCTGAGAACTTAGGCATTAAATGGAAAGTCCAAATGGTTTTAGACGCTGTATCTAAATTTTTTGGTAGCGAATGGAGCCAATAAATTTTTCAGCTCTGGCGTCTAAAATGTTAGTCTCTGCCACCCAACATTTCTCTCAGTGCGGCATCGGCAGGAAGCAAGATAGTGTGGTGGGCGCGACAAACTTGACGCGGCTGGTATGAGAACCACCGTAGCCGAGCTCATCGTAGCACCTGCTCTCACCCTGCAGATACGTGGTTCGAATCCACGTTCTTTTCGTATTCCTTTTTGAACACGTTTACTTTCACCGCCCCAACAAAAAAAAAAAAAAAAGTTTACACCGGAAGTAAAATCGTTGAATACCCAATGGGTGGGAATCAATCGCCCAAATGAAGTACGCGCCGTCGTCGACCCTCTGGCTCATCCATAAGGTGACTCAGCTCATCAGGCAGTCGTGGTGGGTCCGTCCACACCGCATCCCGTTAGGGGTTCCCTGGAGCACGCACGCGGTGATGGCCCGTCCGCACGCACTCGATGGTGTGCACGCCGCACCTTGCGGCCCGCTCCGTCCTCATCCCGAGCCATCTTCTCGTCGCTCTGTCTCTCTCGCACTCAGGAGGCATTCCGCAGGGGTGCGAGAGAGACAGAGTGACGAAGGCAGTGTTCGGTATCGCTCTGCTGCGCCGCGGGGGACCGCCAGCCTGGGACCTTCTTCGTCGGCGACCTCGCCGCGGGAGCCCCGCCGGAGCCCACAGAGGGGTAACGCCGCGCCGCCACATGCTCCACCGCGTCCAGGACGTCCAGGAGGACCAGGTCGAGCAATCTAACAAGGGCTGCGCGCGGGAACTGAGGGCCACAGCGATTTCTGATTCCGGTTCGAAGCGCCCCGTGTCCTCGGCGCCGTCGCTGGCACCGGGCTGGTGGCGCGTTTACCTCGTCTTAATTGTCGGGCAGACCTTCGGACGGCCCTCGGACAGGGGTCCTGCAGGACAGAGCTAGGTTGACCTGTCCCGTCAATTACAGGCCGGTCCTGGACACTTTAATTGAAGCATGGCGTGGCACCAGGCCGTGTGTCTGTGTGAGTGCGTGGACTCCCCTGTGTTATTTCCCCCCGTCCGTCGCGTACACGAAACCTGCAAGACGCAAGGGCGCAGCCAGCAGGCTTCCTCGTGGCGCAACGGCACCTCCAAATCCGGGCAGAGGCAGCACTGCAGCCTATCCGGACAAGGCCGTCCAAACGACGCGGTTCTGTTCCTCCAAATCAAATAACGTAAGAGCCGCGCCAACTAATTCTGGAGGATCCGTGTGTGGAATTCCAGAGGGCGGCCGCCGCGGCGCGGCGCCTAGCGATCCTGGCGCAGCCCAGCGGGGACGGCATGGACCGGCCGGCCACGCCCCCGACCCCGGCACCGACGCATTCCCTTTTCGACTTGTGCCAATTATTTTTTTCCGATTTTGATCGTCTTGACCCACTGTGCGATGGGCTGCCTTGGACATAGCCGCCGGTTCAAGCCTAGGCGCAGGGGTGCGGAACTTGCCCGGAACTGGCAGGAACGCAGGGCGTGTTCCGGGTGTTCCGTGCTTGTTCCGTCAAAACACGGGTTCTTCTTTCGGGTCGGAACCATGGGTATTTCTTTCTTGGATTCGACAAAAAACCCAGGACAACCTTCCACAACCCGGAACAGGTTTCACGTTCCGGACCCCTGCCTAGGCGGCGTGGCGATTACCTTTTTGCATAAATTTCTACTTGTGATGTGTCACCTAACCTAACCTCCAGTTTGGCTGCGCTTGCCGGTGGCCAGGCTTCGCCGCCACGCGCGGAGGTCGATACGGAGACGTGCGCTATCTCCTGGAGATGCGTCCTTCCCAGAGGACCGCTCCATCATCCCGCCGGCCGCCGAGATGGCCGAGCGCGCGGAGGGGCGGATGGAGGCCGGCGAGGGTCACAAGGCGACGGAAAAGTCACCAAAATTCCAGAAATTAAGAAGTGAATTTGAGAGGACCTCGGGGAAACAACTAGGCATGGGATGGTTTTGATACGGTCCTCGGGTAATGGCTGCAGATGGCGCTGTGAGCCTGGCCGGCCGGCCGGCACAGAAATGTCCCATCAGTGTGGTTGATAGGCTGTCTGCGGTGAGAAATAGGCTCGAGGCTCGCACGGCGCAGCGGCGCGGAGTCTGGGGTCCGGAGGGTTCTGGGCTAGACCGGGGTCCTGGAGGGGGTCCTGGAGGGTCTGGGCGGCCCCTTTGTTGTCATATAGCACCTGACGCCTCAACCTCCGTGGCCTGGCTGGCCTGCTCCTCCGGCGACAACGCGTACAACGCCCCGACACCTCGGCCCGACATATGTCCGGGAGACGTGGGCCGAAATGAGTTTCCATCCGCCGCGATTCGGTCAGGGAAGGAAACGGGAAAAAATACCTAATGGAGACGCGCTTTGTCATCGGCCGGGAAGGCAGGGGCGGCAGGGGAACTCGGAGGGGGAAGGGGGGGGGGCGCCGGCGCTGCGGACGTGTAAGGCTGCGGCGTTTGGAACGCTTTATCGCAAAAAGAAAACGGATAAGGACAGCATTTTTAAAAAAAAAAAAAAAAAAAAAAAAAAAAAAAAAAAAAATAGAATCAGAAACAAATGCCTGCATGCGTGCGCAAAGCGAAACGACGCACGCAGGGTTTCGTCGCTGGGGCAGTCCCATCATCATCAAGTTGAAGCTGGGGCCAAATTGCGCGTTTTGCGGGATGAGTTGTGTGGGACTGCCTTGATTGGCTGCCGGGCGGCGGGGCCGGTGTCAGGCGGCCAATCAGGACGTGCCTCGGCATGCTGGCGGTGCTCCGCGGGGGGCGCAAGGGAAGTCATATCGCACGGCCGGTACGAAACGCATTGAATTTAACGTCGCATTATAATGTTTATCATAAGTCGGCGTTGGCCAAGCTTGCAAGTTTCCGATACGATGCGCGCGCTGGGCCGAGGCCGGCAAAACAATCATCAATTTTGCGAGACCGAAGACGAGCGGTTTCGTCGGGCCGAGTGGTTTCATAACCCCGCTAACGGGTACGATTCATAGTGCCGGTACTGAGAAAAACATTGACCCTGGTAGACAACCCTTGGCGCCGACCGGGAAGGGCGACGGGCCGGACCGACCCCCGCGAGGACGCGGTGTGGGAACACGAGGGGAGCGCAGGCCTCCCGGGGCGGCGCTGCAGTCGGCGGGGCTTTTTGTCAAGGCTTGTTGATTGCTGCAAGGCCCTGGGCCGGGGGCGGGGGCCCGGGTGCAAGGTGCGCTTTACAGCGGGGCGTACCGCCCCCCGCCCCGCCCCGCCCCGCCCCGCCCCGCCCCGCACCGCACCGCACCGCCGCCGCCAGGCCGCCGATTGGTCGCGACTCCGCGGGGGTCCCGACCCCGGGATCGCGCCTCGAGTAGGCCCTTCCGTTTCTTGTTTGTCTTCCCGCTGGTAGTTCGGCGGCGTGCCTGTGCCGTGCCGTACCCACTGGTTAGGGCTCGGCGTGGCTCGGCGTGGCTCGCCCAGCTCCGTGACGGGGCGGGGCGCGGCGCGGCGCAGCGGAGTGGGCCGGCAGGGTCACACAGCACGGCATGCACGAAGGAGGAGAGGTTCAAACAACGGCGCCGGTGCTTTGCTTTTATTAACCGCACTCGGAGTGGATTCGAACCCTCGCCGAGAGCTCCACCTCCCCCGGCCATTTGCATGTCAATCCGGGCGGAGTGGATCCGCGACCCTTGAGCGACGCCCCGGCAGGGAAGCGCCGCCAGGGAAGCGATGCTCCAGGACGGCGGTGGACGACGGGCTTGGAGAGTGTAGGCGGCAAAGAACGCCACCGACCGCCCGGCTTCACCAAAATTTCCGATACGACGCGGGAGTTGCGTCCTGCGGTCTGCCTGACCGCGAAAGTCGGCCGCGACCTGAGGGGCTGAGTGTTCCCACACCGCGAGACTCCCAGGGGCTGCGTGCGCGGCGGCGCCCCGTCCACTCCACATCCCGGATGAGTCCTCCGCGCTGGCCGCGCTTGTCAGGACTATATGACCGATCGCCGTGCCGATACGCAGTGAGAACGCAGCCGCCCCCCGCGAGGCTGACTCCGAACAGAGCTTCGCGCCGCCGTCTCCGTCGCACCCCGACGGGGCGCACCAGGGGCGCGAGAGAGACAGAGAACCCGGCTCAGCCTGCCGCCTCGCCCCGCCCCGAGATGATGGTCCCAGTCCGGTCCTCTGTGAATTCCTCAACTTTGTGATCGCGCCCATTATCGATGGGA
The DNA here is from genome assembly GCA_030522485.1 of Stenchaetothrips biformis. Lineage (NCBI taxonomy): Eukaryota > Metazoa > Arthropoda > Insecta > Thysanoptera > Thripidae > Stenchaetothrips > Stenchaetothrips biformis. Next base: position 1,891,092 of record CM060098.1, read on the forward strand.
TCGCCGCGAAGTAATTTTCCCCTCCACACGAAGTGGTGCCGCAGCGTGCCGTGCGGTCGGTTCGACGCGGTGGTGGCGGTGGCTCCACGCCGGGAACAGGCCATACCGTCCGGCGAGGCGGCGTGGCCGGCCGGCCGCCCCGCCCCGCCCCGCCACGGCAGGCGGGCGTTAAATGGGAGGCCATCGGGAAATTGATAACGAGATGGCGGTTTATTGGCGGGTGAGAAAGTCGCGTGGAACGTCGCAAGAAATGCTCTTGGCGGGAAAAATGCTCCTGGCAGAGGAAATACTCTTGGCTCCCGCTGTGTTTCTCTCTCCAGCCTTAGGTGGATATTTAATTTTGTTTTGAAAGATTCTGGAAAACGCTAGGAGTAAACGACCTGAGAGGACGTCAAGCTGAGCTGGGAATACGCCACTGGCCACGGGCGCTGGGACTAGGTATCGAACGGGACGGCCACGTGGCTTCCTATTGGCCGGCACGACGGAGCGGCTGAGGCATTCGATTTGCGGACCGGGACAGGATCCGGCGACCCAGGCACCGGTAAAGGCCCGGCCCAAGTCGAGACAAGGAGATGAGATGGGATTATAAGGGATCCAACACTTATAATTACGGCCAGCATCTCACGTCCCAATGCGAGCCGGGCCAAGAGCCGGGCCCGACCAGGCCGTGACATTCACCCCGCCCCGCCCCGCCCCACCACGCCCCGCCTTGCCACGCCGAGCGACAGCCATTTGTTGCGCGATCAAGTTTAAATCGAAACAAGATATAGTACGCCACGCCGTGCCGGCCGAGGCGAGGACCGGCTGGACGGGGAGCCAAATGAGTCACAGGAGGAAAAGAAGGGGGGCGGTAGCGGCCTGGCGGAGCACCGCGATGGTGGGCACGCAAGCCCCGCGATCGCCAACATCGTGGGAACGCCTCGGAACGCCCCGGAACGCCTCGACGGGCCGCAGCAGGCTCGCAGCACGGCGGCGTGTGATACCGATACTGCGTGTGCGTGTGTGTTCGTGGATAGTGTGAGTGCGTGTATCTGTCAGCGCCAGCAGTTTGGAACTTGGTCCACGTTGGTGCTTCGCATTCCGTCCGCGGCCGCGAGAGCTGGCTCACTGACTTGCACCCCGCGCCGCACAAAGACACTCACTGCGCTGACACATCCAGGTGTGGGGGCCCTGGCCCGGGCCCTGGCCGCCCATCAGGGCAACTTCAGGGCCACCAGGGGTCTGCGGGGCACGCAGCGCGCGCCACCAGCCCACGGCCCGCACGCACTGACACCAGATCAATAAGCAGGCGACCCGTCCCCCGCCCCACCGCCACCCCCTCCCGGCACCCCCTCCAGAGCCACCCTCGCGCCAATGGGACCCCGCACGGGGCGGACCAGGGCTGGCCAGGGCTGGCCGAGGCCAGCGGGCCCACTGGAGCGCGCTGCTGGAGAAAAGTTCCGGAGAAAAGTCCTGGGGAAAAGTTCAGAAGGAAAGTTCTGAAAGAGCTGGAGAGCTTGCTGGTGTCAAGGTCCAGAACCGGGTCGTGGTGGACGCGGCAACGGGAGGTACGGGTACGGCAGCGGTGCGGCGGACCGGATACCGGTTTTTTGGCGCGAGTTGACGGTGCATTTGAATGCTCGGAAGGGGGCGCAGCGGTGGAGCAGGGCGTGGTGGGGGCGACCAGGACGGCGGCCCTGGGGGAGGGGAGGTAGGGGGGAGTGATCAGAGAGGGCTCTGAGAGCATCCATCAAGAGGGCCGGACGGACGCTGCCACGCCGCGCCACGCCAACGCCACGCCAACGCCACAGGGCTCTCGGCCTCTCCCTTTCTGTCACTTTCAACGTCGATACGTGCCCTTTGTCCTAGGGAGGGGCCGAAAGGCCTGCGGAAGGGGGTTGGCGTGGCTCTGTGTGTGTGTGCATGCGTGCGTGAGTGTTAGTGTGAGAGTGCGCGAGTGTGTAGGCGTAGCCAGCCAAGGGGTGTTGCGTGGTGGGTTTCTCGTTAGGGACTGACCGTGTTGGGATTGGATGGGGTTGCACGCCATTTGGAACGCGATACACTACACTCGGTGGAGAAGCGGGGCGGGGTCCACGAGGACATTATACCGGCCGACCCCCCTTACGAGGAGCAATGGGGGCTTTGAGCCTGCGAGGAAGTGGGTGGCCTCCTGAAAACACGTGCACGCACGCACACACGTACTCACACATACACACGCACACTAGGGTGCAGTGCCGAGGCCTTGCGATGCATGAAACATGAAATATGAAGTGCCGCGCGGATCGCGGATGGAGGCGGCAGCAGGGGCGGCAAGGGAAGGCGGCGAAAAAGAGAGCAGCATCGGTGGAGGACTGGAGGGGGAGGCCATCCATCAGGACGACCAATCGAGACGGCCCTGGCGGGGGGACGCGTCCTCTCTCGCTCGCTGCCTCTCTCTCTCTCTCTGCCCCGTTCTTTACTGACCCCCCTTGCTCCCCGGCTCAGCCGGCGGCTCAGCGCGCCAAAGCTTCTTCCAACCCCGCCACGCCCCGCCGCGCCCCGCCGCGCCCCGCCGCGCCCCGCGTGGTCCTTCCTCCGGGGCGGCCAGCACCGCGTGGCGCTGCGCCTGGACGTGCTGGCGCCAACTCCCGGCGTTTCAGCCAGAGTCTCGGCTAGAGGGTCTTCGTGCTCTCGTCACTCTGTCTCTCTCGCACCCCTACGGAACGCTCCACGAGTGCGCTAGAGAGAGAGAGAGAGAGAGAGAGAGAGAGAGAGAGAGAGAGAGAGAGAGAGAGAGAGAGAGAGAGAGTCCAGATCGGATTCAGGCCTTTCAGCAATCTGGAACACCGCTTGGAATTATTTCATCTTTCTCTGCGAATGCCCATACATTCCGACACACGGCGGGCCAAGGAGAGGGGGCAGAACGTGACGAGGTGCCGACGGACGCGAATCGCGGGCAGAGCGACCTTGCTGTACACTGTGCGCGACCGCCCGCGAGGAATGAATGTAATGCGCACCGCGGATTCGGATTGCAAAAAAACGACCAAAAACCGAGACATAAACTCAACAAGTCTGATTGAATGCCTCGCGAAACGAGTCCACCGTGTGACAAACTGAGTGTGCTCGCTCGCAAATGCCGTTCCAAACTCAAAAAGTCCCCCAAAAATGTCGAGTACAAAAGCACTGTGGGCAGCGCTACAACAAAACGCAGGCGCGTTTGCATTCGCCCCGGAGGAGGACGGAAGTGCGTCATGCGGCTAGAGCAAGTTTACTGCCGTCTGCGCGAAGGCTGCGCCCTGGGCGAAGGCTGCAGATCCTGCAGGTCCTCGCCCGGCCCGGCCCACTGGGACGGTAAGGGACGGGTACGTACCCATAGCGTCAAGGCCCGGAGGGGCCGAGGGGAGTGGAAGGGGCTGGCCCAGCATGCCAATCCACGCCGCCGCACCCCGCCGCTACCGCACCTCCCGTAAACCGAGACGTGTAATTTTGTGTCATTTTCTGCTCCTCTTTTATTCCAAACAGGTAACTGCTACTTTTTAACGTTGTCGCGCAAAAAGAAGACGCGGCGACGGGGCGGCTGGCGCAAAAGAGTTGTGCCCGGCCGCTGGCTGGCCGCTGGCTGGCCGCTGGCTGGCCGCTGGCTGGCACCGGGCCGTTTATGCGGGGTGTCTCACTCTTTGTCCGCAGGCAACAGGCGGCCAGGACCGAGAGGACCCTTGCAGGGCCGAGGGACGGACTTTACAGGGCCATTGTGCACCGCTTGGCCCTTCGAGCTTCGAGAACCCTTGCAGATCTCGGTACAGAGCGCCTTTACGGAAACCTTCCCCGCGCACTCGAAGCAGATGGAGGAAGGCGGCGGAAGCTTGGAAAAATAAATGAATGCCAACTTAGAGCAAACAAAACTCCATTGTCTCACTCATTACACACTTCTGATCATTATGTTCTGACCGTTTTGTTTTTGTTGTCTTTGAATATCCCTCAACGCCTCACTAACGTAGGAGAGTCCAGGAAGCGCAAATTATTCAGCCAAGAGCTTGGCAGTCCCTGCGAGGCCAGCCAGCCCCTGTGGGCATGTCGGCCCGTCGCGCACGCGAGCCCAACAGTGTGCCTACCTTACAGGGGCCACAGCGCACTGCCGCGCTGCGCTGCGCCCACGCCTTCAAACCGTCGAATAAAGACGTTCGCTAAACGACCAACAATACAGAACTGATGAGAAAGTCGAGGGTGGTTAGGTTGCTCTCCTCTTCGCCTCGTGTTTCATTTTTCATCCACATTAGCCGCAAAGATGCAAATTGGTCCTTCGCCACACCGTTCGCTGCGTTGGCTCGCCGCGCGCCCCAGACCAACACAACCAGACAGCCAGGCCGGCAGGCAGTCAGACACAGCACCGCGTCTCAATGGACAGGAAACAGTGGGCCAGTCTTTCTAATTAAAGGCTTCACCCTGCGGCCAACCGTGCCACGGCCTTGTTCACCTTTGCCCTTTCTATTCATTCATTCATTCATTCATTCATTCATTCATTCATTCATTCATTCATTCATTCATTCATTCATTCATTTGTTCGTTCGTTCGTTCGTTCGTTCGTTCGTTCGTTCGTTCGTTCGTTCGTTCGTTCGTTCGTTCGTTCGTTCATTCATTCATTCCTTTTCTTTTTATTTGTGTATTCACTATTTCGTGTCTGCATACTAAAATTAGTTGATGTCATAATTGTATTCATTGATCACTCATCGTTGTCACACACTGGCCAACCGCCCCAAAACACAGTCTCCACATGGAGGCGGCGGGCTTGCCAACGGTCGTTCTCACACTTGTCCGGTCGCCGACTGGTAGTCCGCCAAGTGGGTCCGCAGCCAGGTCCGCCACGCCCCACCCCGCCTCGCCACGCCCCGCCACGCCCCATTGTGTCAGGTGAGATTGGTTCTCCGTGTCGCTCGGGTTAATTGTGCCGGGAAGGGGCGTTGCGCGCGATCGTATACTGCACTGCAAAAGCAGCGGCAGTAAAAGCGAGCGGCGCTGGGCCAGCCGTGCATGGGCCAGCCGTGCATGGGCCATGGCAGCGGCGGCGCTGGGCCAGCCGTGCATGGGCCATGGCGGCGGCGGCGCTGGGCTAGCCGTGCATGGGCCATGGCGGCGGCGGCGCTGGGCCAGCCGTGCATGGGCCAGCCGTGCATGGGCCAGCCGTGCATGGGCCATGGCGGCGGCGGCGCCGTCGACATGCCGCGAGAGCGACGGGCCGACGGCAGCCCACCCGCCACCGCGTGCCTCGAAAGTCGTGGAGACGAGGCTTCTGTCCGTCCACCGAGTCCTCTCTCGCCACCTTCGCGACGACGGCGACGTCGGTGGAGTTTCTCGCAGGGCACCTCCTGAAACCGCTTCTGGGCGCCCCTCTCCTAGTTGACGTGGCGTGCAGACGGCAGCGCACCGCCATCGGCCGGCCGGGGTGTGGAATCCGGCCGCGGTTCGCCTTCCGGTCGTCCATCCTTCCGTCTTGCATCGGCCGGCGGTGGAGGCCGGGCGGGCCTTCGGCAGGGCGCCGGGAGTCCGGGGGAAGGAATTCGCCTCGACGCGGCCCTCGCAGACTTCCCCGGCTCGCGCCTACACGACTGCAACGGTGCGGGGCCTGAAAATAAAAACAGAGGCAACGCAAAGTATTTAGTATATCAGAGGTGAGCTTCCGTACAGGTGATTCTTCATCGACTCCGCTTTCGAGGTGTTTCCTGTAGAATTGCAGGAGGGAGGCGATCCGGGACGGATGGACGCTGGGCCGCGTGGAGCGAGAGCAGCACACATCGCAGCGAAACCAGGAATGCTGGGCTGATGGTGGAGCAGGCATTGTTTGTGGATTCGACAGCCGCCACGCCCCGCCACGCCCCGCCACGCCCCGCCACGCCCCGCCACGCCTCAACTAAACTGACCGCCGCCGCCTTCCCGCCATCCCCTGGCAAGCAGTCCCTCAGGTCCGCCCGTGTGTAGTCCCGGCCAACTCGGCCGGGAAGTGGCCAGGGAACTATGCAAGCTCGAGGAAATAGCCCGGCCGGCCGGCCGCCACCAGCAGAGGGAGCCGCAGGACGCGGGCCCGGGATCGAAGCATCGAACGGCCCGCTGCCGGGGACCATAGCCCCGATACTGCATTGCATAGTTGGCCAACAATTCGACCGACGGCAGCCCTGGCTGGCGGGGCGGTGTTGGTGTTCACGACGACGAACAATGACGGCGCAATCAGGCTGTCCTTGTCTTTCGCGCCGTCGCGGCGCTCAGCGTCGTGCGCGCGGGAAGGCCGACCAACACACGAGTGAAAAAGAAAATAAGCGTACCACGAAAAAAAACAAAAAATTTCAATGCATTGCATTGCATTATGGTGTTCCGCGGCTCTGGAATATTTCTTTTTTTAGTTTTGTTTTGAGAATTGCTACATTTTTGGTTCAGCGATTAGCGAAGATTGAAAAACTTTTCCTGTCGAAAATTGAGAAACTAGAATATTCTAATAAAACATACTGCGACCATTCATCACGTAATGCACTGCTCATTGCCTCAATGAACCTTAAAACAGCTTGCCGAAGGCAAGCAGGTAGCGCCGCAGGCCAAGGTAGGTGTGACGCCAGGCGTGGATTGTCATAACTGGCGCAGCATCGCGAAGCCTGTTACGAACAAGACACGGTCTGGCTTAAACCTACCTTATTATTTGAATCCTTTTTCGATTGGAACCATAAATAGAGGTGTTTCATTGTTGCAAATTTATGTTTTCGTTGTTTACGGAAAATTCCTACGAACAAAAAAAACAAAAACATGAATTTCTTGTTTTTTTTTAATACATGGAATATTATGGTAGTGGTTATATGTGCGTACGGGAGGGCAGAAAAATCGGGCTGAAAAGCGAAAACAAAATGGGTTCTTTGGAACCCCTTAAAAGCTGTCCACTTTCCTATGTACTGTGCATTGGCTTTGCTGCCGCTCGGCGCTCCCCGGCCCGCGCGTGTAGGCCGTCGTTGTCGAGACAGCCTAGGAAGGCCGTGATATAGTGGGCGGCGGCACGTCCAGGCACGGCGCGGCTGCCGCAGTGCACGGGGTGGCAATTTCATATAACGAGAATACACAAACATTCCACCGACATCCGGCATAGCGGCACGGCATGGGGGGCTGGCGGGGCTGGCGGGCGTGGCGGGACGGCGGCAGCGCGATGTGCCGCCTCAAAATGGCGACCGTCCACGCGACCTCAGAGGCCGCCGCGGTGCTGCCGCGGTGCTGCCGCGGTGCTGGCGGGGTGAGAGGGCGCCACCGTTCTGTCACGCCATCGCCGTCCTGCAGCGCCCCGGCCTGCGGCGTCGTGGTGCTGCAGTGCGTCGCCGTGACCTCCGCCATTGCGGCGGTGCGCGTCCTCCCCCTTCCACTGTCGCTCCAGGTCCCCAGCGTCGTCCGGCCCCACTCCGCCGCGCTGGGCCGGGCCGCCGGGCTCCGCCCCCAGCGACACTCAGGGGCATAACGTGGCGTCCCCAAGCGGGGACCCCCCACTCCCAGCCCGGCCCGGCCTGGCGACATCGCCGCACCGCGTCCCACCCGCTACGCCCCGCCCTCGCCTCCCCCACCCCCGCGACATCCCTGCCGATGCCTGGCCGCCGCCTGGCCCGCCCGGCTGGCCTCGATGTCCTTGGGCCGGTATTGACCCGCGGCCGCGCCACCGCGGCCACGCACAGGACCCCCTCGGGGACCGCGTCGACCCCGCCGACCCCGCCGCCGCCGTCCTGCGTAATTCAAGGAATGGAACATGGACGCGACGTCCGGCGCCGCGACAGGGGAAGGGGCAGAAATGCGAAACCAAACCGGGCGGTGTGTCGACAGGGAGGAGCTCAGCTCGCTCGCTCTGCCGCGCTGCAAGGCGCCTGCGGGGTAGGCAACCGCAGCGCACACGAGCGCGGCGGGCACGTCCAACCGCCAGGCTGTCGGTGCGCAGCCCTTGCCTTACCGGGCAGGGTGGACATGAGCCCCATCCCGTTTGAGCCCCGATGACCTGAGCCCCGGCTAGAGCCCCGGTCGAGCCCGACTCGAGCCCCGACCTGAGCCCGGACTGAGCCCCGACTGCTAGAGCCCCGACCTGAGCCCGGCTTGAGCCCCGCCTTGAGCCCGACTTGAGCCCCACGCCAAGAAAAGTCGCAATTTGGCTTCAAAACAGGGAAAAAGTGGAAGTAATTTGGCGTGGGGCTCAAATGGGGCTTAGGTCGGGGCTCAGTCCGGGCTCAGGTCGGGGCTCTGGCTGTCGGGGCTCAGTCCGGGCTCAAGCTGGGGCTCGAGTCGGGCTCGACCGGGGCTCTAGCCGGGGCTCAGGTCATCGGGGCTCAAACGGGACGGGGCTCATGTCCACCCTGCCCCTTACCGGACCACGCTGTGCCGCGCCGATGGCGGCTATCCGGGAAGCCAGTTCAGTTGGACGCGAAAAAAAGTGACAGCAAAAATACGGCTTTGCGAGACCGACGTCGACAACAACAACAACAAAAGTCCGAGACAGAAAAAAATAGCTGACGCCGACACCTGTGCGGTCGCAGACTGCATTACAGCCCTAGAACGCCGGACGGCCGGACGGCCATCAAGGCCGTTGGCGACGGAGCGAGAAGAAGAAGAAAAAGAGGAGGAGAAAAAGGACACGAACAGCAACAACAAGAGGGCGATTTGGCGCTGAGCTGCACTGCATGGCGTCTAGGTGCGTACTGCCCTTCGGAGACAAGGTGGACGCCGCGTTACGACCCATTGTGCGGCCGCGTGTTTTATGGTGACAGCTGCGCGCCGCCACGCCCCTCCCCACGCCACTGCCCCCGCCTCTCCCCTCACCCTTGCTGCGCTGGCCGCGGAGGCCGGCGGCCAGCCCGGCGGCGCGCCCTGCCTGCCCTGCCTGGGACGCCGCCACGACGCCGGGACCGACTCCGACTTGCCAATTCAGACCAATTGAGACCAATTCTGTTGCAGAAACTGCACCCCTCCTCCCCTGGCCGGCCGGCCGACCGCCACGCAGCCGTCTTTTTTCTCTGCCGTTGTTGTCGTCGGCGCAGTAGTGCACGCCGGCGGCGATGTTGTTGCTGTCGGTGTTGTTGTTGCTGCAGCAATGCAGGAAAGTCGTAAAGTGGCAGGTCTGCAAACAATGTTGTTGCAGGTTGGCAGTGTCCCGCCGCCCCACCGCCCCGCCGGACGAATCCTGGAGGCAGCCGGCATTGTCCCTCAGCTGGCCGACGCCGCCGTCAACCGCGCGCCGCGAGCGTCGGAATAAAATGTCCCGTCCGCGGAGGTCCTGGCCAGCCTTGCGGGCCAGGACGACCTGACCGACGGCATTGTGCAACATTTAATGGCGGTCGTCAGGACGGTCAGGACGGCAGTGAGCGCTGACGCCATGCCTCGACACTGGCCGGGCCGCGACACAGGTAGGGGAGGCGACGCCGCCGGGACGCCAGGGACGCCAGCGGGGCGTCGACCCTGCGCCCGGGCCGCGGCCGCCACGCAGCGTCTGCTACGCCAGCGAAGTCAGCGACGCCAGCGACGCTACTGTGGAGGGGATGCCGGTCGCCGGGCGTTCTGGGCGGGGCCACGGTGCCATAGGACTCCCTGGAGAGATGTCACCGCGGCGCGCGGGTCGGCAGCGGGTGGTGGCGGGGCGCGGTGGGCCGGGGGGCGAGCGGTGCGATTGGCCGGCACGGAGGCCATGCCCCCCGACGCCCCCGCGCCCCTCCGCCCGGCCGCCTTCCGCCCGCCCGGTGACACGGCCCGGGTCGATGTCGCCCACGCCGCCCGGGGTGGAGCCCTGCCGCCCCCGCGCCACACCACCCCGCGAGGCCCCACATTGCCTGCGCCCCCGCCCTGCCCCCGCGTCCTGTGGCGCTTGGAGCCTGCGCCGCGCGGAGGGTCGCACTGCCCCCGCGCCGCCCCCGCGCCGCCCCCGCCCGCCGACCCCGGCCCCTTGCGTGGGGCGGCGGCACCTTTCCCTGCCCTGCTAGGCTTCGGCCCGCACCGCCCCACGGGCTGCGCATCGAACGGGAAGGACGTTCCGCAGAAAAATCGCATAATGCGATTGGGAAACATGGCGGCGGCGTTACGCAGAACGGGGTGGCGGTTTCTCTGTGCCTCCGAAGAGCGACATGCTCTGGCTTGCAGCCGGTACCTCGGGTCGAAGAGGTAATTCATTCAATTTATTACGGCGAGCAAGTCAAAGCAGTGCCGAGGTTGGCCGTCCGGGGCAGCGGCAGCGGCAACAGCAGCCCACCGCCAGACGCTTCACTACTCCAGTAATCCAAGGAACACGAACAAACTCGCTGAAATATTCAGCGACGGCCATGGCGGCACGGCGGCACGGCGGCGCCCTTTCACTGTTCCGGCCTCTCGAGCAGCGCAGAGGCAGCGCAGGCAGGGAAAAATGTAATAATGAAAACACGCCTCGCCGGGATTTGAACCCACGACAGTCGTGATGCAGGGGGTGGCCGGCACTTAGGCCCAGCGTCGTGGCGAGGCCCGGGCGGGCCGGGCTGGCCCAGCGAGGGGCGTAAGTCTTGATTTATTCAGGCGCCGCGGCGCGCGATGAGACGCCTGGTGTGGCACGGCGGGGCGGGGCGGGGCGGGGCGGGACGGGGCGGGGCGGGGCGGGGCGGGGCACCACGCCAAGATGAGTCCCTGGCAAAGTGATTTATGCGATTCCGCCTCCACCTGCTGGAAGCGCACCGCACCCCCGACAACGTCCCACCCCCGCGGTTCGGCCCAAGGTTTTTCCCTTTTCTCCGCTCCGGAAAGATATTCCACGCACCGCCGACTTCGGAACACTTCGGACGCCAGTTTTGGGCGCCTCGCGCGGCAGGGCGTGACCAGGGTCTCCAGTGAGCCCCTGGTTCCGGTGGCGGCAGCACAAGGCAGCACAAGGGGATGCTGCCGGCAAGGACCCTACCCCACAGCGGCCGGCTCCGGGTCGAGGCCGTGCATGGTTGCGGGACCTCCAGCAGAGCAGAGCCCTGGCTGCCAGCCCGGGCTGCCCGCCTGTCCCCCTCTCCACCTCTTTGCCTTTTTTGCAGGGCTCCTGGATTGGTCGACGCGCGTCGTCCCCTCCCCCTCCTCGGCGTGTCCTCCGTGTGCTCTGTGCCGCACGCGGCGTGCGCCCCTCCTTCGCCCCCCGGGTGCCCTCCCCTTCTCGGACGAATACTCGAGTCCTTTAATCCATAACCTGGGTGACGTCACCGCCCCCACCCCTCCCCTTCCCGCTTTCGCAGCGCCGTCAACGCAGCCGCGCCGACCGGAGCGCCTTTTCTGGACCAGTGGTGGTCCCCCCCCCCCTCGCCTTTCCCCCTCCCTGCCCTGCTTCCGCCCCCGCAGTCAAGGGTGCCGCGCCACCTGCTACCTTACTGCTGCTCTGCAGCTCCGGGGGGGAGGGGGGGACGTAATTGGATTGCCTACGAGAAAGCTCCTTGGAGATTAGAGCCCGGCGCACTGCGACCTCACAGAAAGGCCGCCATTTTTCAGGCGCTCTGCTAGCTGTTTCAACCAAATTCGACGCGGTGGCCATTTTTCGACACCAACAGGAACCGGACTGCTCGTCCTCCTCCGAGGTTTAGCCGGGTCGCGAGCGCCTGCCTTGCGAGGGCTAGGCAACCCGGCGGCACGCGTGCGCGGCGGGCCGGCTGTGCCACCGCTGTGACACGTCTGCCGGACAGTGTTGCCAGATAAGTAGGCAAAAAGTAGCCCAAACACACAGGGGTGCGGCAGGCTGCATCTCCTCCTGCTTACCAGGCGACTTCTCGCCACAGCTGTTCAGTAGCTGCCTAGTAGGCAGGAGGAGATGCAGCCCACCGCACACCTGTGTGTTTGGGCTACTTTTTGCCTACTTTTCTGGCCACACTGCTGCCGGAGCGGGTCGGTCGACACGTTGCGGGCATTCACGCGCTGAAGTCGAAGGGAGCCCCCCACTCCCACCACCCGTCTCCTTTCTAGTGCCGGGACGACTTTCCATAATGATTACACTCGCCGAGGAAGAAACAAGGGGGGCAATATGAAAGGTGTGCAAAGTTTATTCAAGTATTAAAAAATCTTGATGGGAGCCAGAAAGGGGGGAGGTGAGGGGGTGCAACGTAATATGCGATGCGTTGCCGCACGGCAAAGTTGGGGGGAATGGGTATAAAAGTTGAGGGGGCCGGCGGCGTGGAGATGATGGGGATGAAGCATGCCGCGGGCGGGGGCGTCGCTAAGCCGGCAGTGTGCGCTTTGCCTGAATCGGTGTCAACGGCGGCGTGCCGTACTCGGTGCAGCCCGGGCCCCGTCACCGAGGCCCTCGGCTACGCCACGGCAGCACCGCCACTTAGGCCAAATTACAAGCATTTACCGTCGCGCCGCCCTGGCGCAGGCTGCAGGTTGCAGCAGCGCGCCGCAGCGTCCCCGGGGCGGTTTTGTTTTTGCCCACGTTCTCGGCAGTGGCCGTTCTTCGTTCGGCCTGCCAAACCTCGAGACTCGATCGGCGTTCGGAGTCTGAATAGCCGGGCTGCAGGCGTGCGGCGGGGCGGCGGCGAGGCGCACAGACAAGGTAGCGGCGGCACGGTAGCCGCGGAGGGGAGGGGCGTATTTGCATGAGAGACGGAACATATTGTTGGCCGGATTGCTGGATGACGCACCGGCCAGGCATCTTCCAGCTTCCAGCTTCCAGCCGGAACACATTAAGGGATCGGAACACAATAAGCCTGCCTCGCCCCGCCGCAGTGTTTTCAGTAGCCAGCCGACAGTGGCCGCCCCGCCCCACCGCGCGTTCAGCCGGTAGCACATGCGCTGTCAAAAGGGCGCTGCGTGCAGGCCTCAGCCTCCAGCACATGGTCCAGCGGCCCGTGTGATCCAGTATCGTGAAACCGCAATGAATCAACAAAAAGTCCCGCACTCACCCCGCACCCCGCGCGCGCCCGTTTTCAAAACCATTATTTTTCGCCGATTTGGTGAGTCACTCGCCTTCCCACTGCGGACGGCCGCCGACATGTCCACACGCACGTCCGCGCTCCGCGCCGCCAATCCCGCGGCCACTGGAGCAAGCGAGACGCTCGGCGTGTCTTGCCCGCCTGCCGCTGCTCGGTTCCCACACCGTTCACAGAGTAAGTGTTGTTCGATTATCAAGCGGCTCGATGGCCATTATGGCGGCCTGGTGGCCCCAGACGACGACATACCGCCGTGACTGCTACCGTCTCCAGCCCCTCATTTCCATACAGCTCCAGCCCCGGCTCCAGCCCCGGCTCCAGGGCGCTCCAGGGCGCAGTGCCGACCGATAATTTGAACGCTCTTTCGTGTCGCCTCCCCCCTTTTTTCCCTCATGTGTGGCTGTCTGCCGGGGCGTGGCGCGGGGGGCCCAGGTGGAGTGTATGTGTGCACGTACGTGCACGACACGTCTCTGATCAGGGCGGCACCTTATTGCTTATGGAAATTTCAAATTCGTTGTTCGTCATATTTTTCTCCCCGCCGTCACGACATGCCCCCGGCCAGGCCCGAAACGCCGCCGAGCCAAAAAGAAGCAGGAGATAGGAAGATGGCACGTTGTCCAGGTACAAAGGGGTCACACGCACGTGCGCCACCTGTCCGGGGCCGCGCGCCGTGCTGCTGGCCGGCGCCTGCAGGGGGCGACGGGGCGCCAGGGTGGTGCTGGCGACGACAGGGCGGCGTGGACGGCCTAGACGGCCTCCATTACGACGCATTAGCGCAGCCGGCCTAGGCGCACCCAGCCTGGCTACCGAAAGCGCCGCCGGCTACGTCCGTCTGGCGGCGCGGCCCAAGGCCCGCCCCACTGGGCGGCCGCGCCAGGCAGGCCAGGCGGGACAGGCGGGACAGGCGGGACAGGCACGCGGTGGCGGCCGCTCATTTTCGCCCCCCGCGTGCCCGGCGTCGCTGCCGTGCAGAACAGCCAGATCGGCCCCAGGCCATCGGCCGCCCCCCCCCCCCCCCGGGTCTGGCGGCATGCCCAGGATCCGCCCTGGCCGACCTAGGCTGCAGCCTAGCGCCCCTTGGGCCACCCGACCAGACCTATCCAATAGTTTTCTTCGAACTCGTACTCCAACTGAAGAAACGTTTTAGGCCCGAGCCGGGCGTTTTGTGAGCGTGTTGCGCGCACAAAACGGCGTCGTTTAACGCGTTGTCAATACCGTGGGAGGCCCAGCGCCCGCGTGTGGAGCCGTTTTCGAGGAAAGTCCGCGCCTTGGGGGAGAGGGCGTCGGACGGGCCGGACTGCCGTGCGCGGCGCGCCGCACAAAAAATTAGGGCTAACAAAAACGCAGACGAAATAAAAAGCATATTGTCTGGGTTGACTACTGATGAGCATATTTCCCAAGGCAAGAAAAATCGAGTCCAATTATTTGAGCACGCCTGCCCCTTTTTTGTGTGCTGTCCGAGTGACGTGCCATATGACGTGCCGTGCACAGTGTGCCTGCCGCGCCGCCGGGACTATTTCGTTGGGATTGGCGCGTCCCTCGGGACCCTCGGCTCGTCCTCATTACTTATTATTCAATATCGCTCGCGGCCCTGACCACAGTTTGTGCGTGTGTGTGTGTGAGTGTGTGTGTCGTGTTCTGACCTGGCACACGCAGCTTGGGCGCGTGACCCGCTGCTGCCGCCGCTCACCTCGTCCTGGGATGGGCTCCGTTCGACAGGTGGCTTATGAGGGACACCTCACTTGGCTTGCCTCTCAAGACCTAGATAATACTTCTTCAAAATGTTTTTTGAAAATAGAAAAGTGACCAAAATAAAGGCCTCAAAGATGAAATAAAAATTTTTTGTCAACGCTAACGCATAACAGACAGGTGTCCCATCTGGTAAAGATGTAACAACGAAAACGACTAGGATTTTCAATCCACCAGCCGCACTGCAAATCCAAGAGTAGAACAGGTCGACACCTGTGGGCGTCGACCAGTTTGTCCTACGCTTGCAAGTGTCGACCAGTTTGTCCGACGCTTTGAAGTGTCGACCACACAGTGTCCGACGCTTTAAAGTGTCGACCACAGCATGTCCCACGGCAAACTGCGCGTAGTTTGCCGTAGGACATGCTGTGGTCGACACTTGCAGGTATCGGACACTGCGTGGTCGACACTTCAAAGCGTCGGACACTGCGTGGTCGACACTTCAAGCGTCGGACACTGTGCGGTCGACACTTCAAAGCGTCGGACAAAACTGGTCGACACTTGCAAGCGTAGGACAAACTAACTGTTCGACGCCTACAAGTGTCGACCTGTCCTACACTTGGGTTTGCAGTGCGGAGTACGTGAGTCAAGTTGGGCTGAGGAAAGCCACATCACAAGGTGGGCAGGAAGGGTGGAGCAGTGCACTCGCAGAGCCACGCGAAGGGCCGAAGGCCCCGAAAAGGGTGAGGCCCCTACGCGGGTACGGCACGGCACGGTGCCCTGATCGCCGTGGGCACGGCCTCGGCCAGGCGGCACGGCGCCGGCGGCACCCTCTGCCTGTACCACGCCAATGGCCATCGAGCTTCGAGCACGCCGAGCGGGCTCATCCTTTTGTTTTGGTGCAACCTAACCATACCGCTCTGTCACGCACGCCGCTGTCTCGACGCTGTCGCCGCGGGCTGGCCGGCCGGGTCCTTACCGTGCCTTTGGAGCACGACACCGCACGACCGTCGCTGGCATTCCTGCTGAACAACAACAACAACAACAACAACAACAACAACAACAACAACAACAAGGTGGCATACCCCAGCACACCGCCGCGATGCAGGTGCCGGGCCTGGAGTGAGAGGCAGGGCTGGCCCGTCATACGCGCCCTGTTTATGCAGTCATGCCGCTCTCTCTCTCTCTCTCTCTCTCTCTCTCTCTCTCTCTCTCTCTCTCTCTCTCTCTCTGTGTGCGTGTGTGTGTGTGTGTGTGGCGCCCGGCACGTTTTTCGGGTTATAGGAGCAGCGTCCTCTGCGTGTCAGAGTGCAGCACCGGCAGCAGCGTGTGTGCGTATGGAGTTCACGTATGGAAATGGGTAAAAACACGGCGTCCAGAAAATGACGTGCTAATGGCATACGCACCGCGCACCTGCAGTGAGAATCTCACACGCACAGGACAAGCACATGGCAGGTGAACTAGGTGGTGGGTTGCCTACCGGGTCGGGGCGTGCCATGGCACCGCGTAGACCAGCGGTTCCCAACCTTGGGTCCGTCGGATCCCGTGCGTGTCGAAATCAAATATTGGCGACATATGGAAAGTGCACTCCATACTTTCGAAGCTCGTGGTTTTCTTTTTTCTCTGTTTCTGCTTTTCGGCTGAAGGGTGGTGTGTGCTCGCCTGGGGCATGCCTGGGGCCAGTGCGCAGCAGGGCGGCAGGGCTACCGGAACACGTCACACGCAGAGCGCCGCCGCCCGGCCGCCGCCCCACCCCGGCGAAAAGCCAGACGGATAACCGTCACGACCGAAACGAGACGAAAATTACCGATACGTCGCGATACCATCGACACTCAAGTTGCACGCTGCCGCCTGCCCGGCCTGTTCGGCCTCCACCGAGGAGGGGGGAGGGGGGAGGGGGGCGTTCCGATGGCGGTGTCGGAGAGCAACACACCTATACTTCTGCGCGAAATGTATTACACCGCAGCTGTCCCGGCTCGGCCAGGCTCGGCCAGGCCCGGTCCCTCCCCCTCCACGGCGCTGCTGTTGCACAAGGCGGAGGGCGGCCGTTCAGTGACATCGCGGAAAAAAAATGGCGAAAGTGGCGGCCGGCAGGTGGTGGAGAAGGGCAAGAAGGGCGAAGGGGACACCGGGGGGGGGGGGAATAAGGGTGCGGCAGGTGTCACAGCGCACGTTCGGCCGAAAATGAAAATCAGTGGCGTCACTTTCTACTTTGGGAACGGGCGGCGCGGCAAACGGCGAGTAGTGCGTGCGTGCGCGGCGTGACTCCCTGACGCGCAGCACTGCGGCACGCCGTGGAACTCCCCGTCGGATCCCGAGGTCGGGGCGTGGCGGCGCGACGGCGCGGCGGAAGGACTTGTCTTCCCAAAGCACTTGGTCGCTCGGCCTCTCTCGCACCCCCACGGCGCGCCCCCTGAGAGCGAGACAGACACAGCGACCGACGAGCGCTTCGGAGAGCCTGGACCCGCGGCGCGCGCTTCGCTTGCTTCGCTTCTGTGGTTTTCCGACCGGACCAATAAACAATAAAATATCCCCCGCCCGGGAATAAATCTCCGGCTCGATATTAGGTGGAGGGCAGCGGCAGCACGACACAGAGATTAAAATTTAGATGTGGCATCCGCGGGCCGTGGCGGCGGGGTGGCAGCCGGGGCGCCGAATCCGCCGTGATCCCGGCGTTGTCGCGGCAG
The DNA here is from genome assembly GCA_030522485.1 of Stenchaetothrips biformis. Lineage (NCBI taxonomy): Eukaryota > Metazoa > Arthropoda > Insecta > Thysanoptera > Thripidae > Stenchaetothrips > Stenchaetothrips biformis. The sequence goes on from CM060098.1 coordinate 1,908,334, forward strand.
CTAACCCCGCCGCCCCCACGACTCCCCCGCCGTCCTCGTCGCCGTCGTCGCCGTCCTGGGGGTCCCCGCGGCCGCGCCATAACTTGACGTCGACTTGTGGAGCAGCACCCGCCGCGTCGGCTTGGCTGACTTTATGCCGGGAGGTGGGTCCTAATGAAGACACCCCGCCCCGCCCCGCCCCGCCCCGCCCCGCCTCGGCTCGGCCAGACGACCCACGGCGTTATGGCATCCAGTCGCAATTAAAACAATGTGGATCAAAATCCCGGAGGAGATGAGGATATCTCACGGCGAGGCGTGGGCCGCCTGGCCGGCCGGACTCGCTGCCCCATCAGCGTCTCAATCGCCAGCCCGCTGCCCGTCTGTCTGTCTGTCTGTCTGTCTGTCTGTCTGTCTGTCTGTCTGTCTGTCTGTCTGTTCCGTCTGTCCGTTTGGCCCGCCTGTCCGACCAACCCTCGCGAACGTCCGCGACTCACACCGCCGCGAAACGAAAACGAAATAAAAATAGACGGATTCGGCTGAATTAAGATGGTCGATATTCATTTTAATTGTCGGCTCTGGAAACGGGATAGTGGTTGATGATGCCACCGCACCAAAAGAAAAGCGACGCCGTCGTTTCTCCCGTCTGATTTACTGTGACTCCAATCAGTGCGGCATGGCGTCCTTGTCGGGCTGCTCGGAAGGGCCGGTCGTAGGGCCGGTGCAGGGCCGGTCGTAGGGCCGGTGCAGGGCCGGTCGCAGGGCCGGTCGCAGGGCCCAACTTATTCTGTCGCTGCCCCGTACAGGGAGTGGGCGGTCCCGACGCCGCCGCGGCCGCCGTCGTCCGTCATGACTGGTGGCTCCTACTACACGGCTAGGCCCGGCCACGCCACAACAAACAACGACAACGGCCTGCCTCCTGGACAATGGGCCCCTGGGGCTGCTGGCCCCCTAGTGGCCCCTAGTGGCCCCGCGGGGGGTTCTCGTCGGAGGGGGCCGCGTGGGGAGGCTCACGGACTTGTCTTCCTCGAGAGCCTGCTGGCCGAGCTGGAAGCGGGAAGGCGCCATGATTGACCAGTACAGTGGCCAGCCTGCTGCGCGGTGCTGCGACGCGGTGCTGCGACGCGGTGCTGCACACTATCTGCTCGCATCTCCAATAAGCTTTTCACTCGGCGACGAGGCGAGGCGATAAGCGGCGCGCCGCCATCATGCCGGTTGGTAAAGTCGCTCGGTAATTGCTGCACACACTGCGCTGGTGCGCACGCAACGACATGAACGCGGCGACGCAGGGGCGCAGGGGTGCATGTCTCTCCCCGGTTATCCCGCTCCCACGATCAACAGTCGTTTAATGGTGGTACTCGGAAAAGGGGCGGACGACCGGCCGAGGGCCCCGCCAGCCCGCCAGCCCGCCAGCCCGCCAGCCCGCCAGCCCGCCGCAGCCGCCACGGCGGGGACGGCGCGGCGACTAGGACGCCGCCTAGAGACGGCGCCCGCCATGCCGCCATACCGGCGGCGTCCTTCCCAGAAGCCGTTCAAAGGCACGGCGTCGAAGGGCCGCACCGCCGCAGCCCCGGGTGTCCTCAGGGCGGCGGCTTTAGTTTCACTGGCGAAGCGGTCTAGCCGCAAAATTTGTCTTCACGGTGACAAATGTCTAGAGATCGTGTTTTGGGGTGACTTTCGTCGGCCGCTTAATAATCCTTGGCGTGCAGGGGCATTCCCTTTCGGGATTTCCTTTAAAGCAGCTCGCTACCCCATCTTCCCCCAATGACCACCCCGGTAACGACTGGTGCGTAATCGCCGAAAAGCGGAGCAGCTGTGTTGCCAGCAGCTTGGCCAGCAGCCACCCCAAAAGCGGTCCAAAACGGTCCAGCCCGCCCCTTCCCTGTACGTCAATGCCGTAATATCCACAGATTGAAAGTGTTTAGTCGGTACTCGGTAGCACGCGCTACGACCCTTCCACCTGCCGCACACGCACTTACACTCTCTCTCTCTCTCTCTCTCTCTCTCTCTCTCTCTCTCTCTCTCTCTCTCTCTCTCTCTCTCTCTCTCTCTCTCTCTCTCTCTCCCTCTCTCTCACACACACAAGCACGCCAAGATGAACGCGTTTTACCCAATAAACGCTCATTGGAATCGGGCCTCACTTTTAACATTCCTCCACCATTGCCGTTATCGGCCCATCAAATGAAGCATTAGTCGGGGGACACAAATCCAGCGAGCCAGCCCAGCCCGCCTCCAATTGATGCACAGTACAAATTATACACTTATAGGTGCAAACGGCGCCTCGCCCGGGCACCGGGGCACCACCCGGCGTCGGGGCCGCACACACACACACACGCGCACTCACACACCGCGCGGTGGCGGCGAGGCAGGTCCAAAAGGGTAAATGATAGGGCGTGTGTACTCACTGGAATGGTCCAGGCCCCCTTGCTACCGGGTCTATGCCACGCCCCGCCACGCCCCGCCACGCCCCGCCCAACGCGGCAACCCGCCAGACCGCGGTAAGCCCTCGGATGCCCCGCCCCGCCCCGCCACGAGCGAGCACACGAAGCGCGGCCCGGCAGATTTGCTTTGATCCCCGCAGCACCTTTCTTTTCATCTGGCCTGCAGAATCCTCTCGGCCCTCGGTGGCCGCCGTAAATACAACACAACACAAAACACACACACACACACACACACACACACAGAGAGAGAGAGAGAGAGAGAGAGAGAGAGAGAGAGAGAGAGAGAGAGAGAGAGAGAGAGAGAGAGAGAGAGAGAGAGAGAGAGAGAGAGACACACACACGCGCGCGCGCGCCCTCGTACACGCGCGTGCAGTCCGGCGCCCAGGTGCTGGGCAGCTTTGTGAACGCGCATGCAGATTGGGTTGCCTGCCGCGGTGCTGCTGGGCGCGGTGCGGTGGCAAGCTACCGTCGCCCGTCAAAACCCTCTCACGCGCGTCCTCCGGAAGAAGGAAGAGGAACCCATCCCCGTCCCGCGGCTGGCTCTTGGGTGCAAAAACGGCCCGCGGGACGCTGCGGCCTGCGGCTGGCTCTCGGCTCGAAAAACCGACCCGCGGAAAACGACTTCTCCATTTGTTTGGGTTTTTGCGTGTCCAGACTGTGACCCCACTCCCGACACTCGACCTCGCGCTGGACAGCGGTCCTGGCGTGGTTACGTGTGGAGAAAGCGAAACAGACAGTGTTGTCACACGCGGCCAAGTGGTGTTGGCGGTGGCCGGCCGCGAGACGCCGGTGCGATAAAGACAAGACGCGTGGGGGTTCCTGTGCGGGGACTGGGGACCCCGCCACCCCGCGGCCCGGTAGGTGTCCGTCGGCCACACCCGCACCGCGCCGCACCGCGCCACACAGCGCAGTCTGCAGCCGACTGCCGCACCACGCCGCCGCCAGCCGCCACACCGTCGCGCCGTCGCAAGCAGCGTCCCCGACCTCGTCACCGTCATGCCCGCCAGCACCGCGATGACGCTCTCCGCCGCGCTGGCCGCCGCCCTGGTGCTGCTGCTGGTGGCCGCCGCCCCCGAGCAGAAAGGTGAGAGGTTTGCCCCGCGAGTCGGCCGCCCGCGCTGACCCCAATGGAGGCCAAGGCCAAGAACGTTTATTTACACGACATTGATTTTGACTGGGCTGTCCAGCAAAGTGAGCTCTGGGCAAGGCAAACAATAGACGCAACAGTGCACACAGTGTATCGTGGTTCGGGCCGTCGGCTCGCAATGCCACGCAGTGCCATCAGGAGGGACTTCCCCGGCGCCTTGCGCTGTACTGTACACCGTGCGAATCAAACACTTTTCTCGGCCGGCGCGCCAAACGGGTCGCTACTGGTCGTCTCGTCGACCGTTTCGAAACGGAAGCTACCCCATTTTTATTGCCGCGAGAGGTCACCGCGTCGCCGCGCATGGATGGAGAGAGATAGAGAGACACGAAGAGAAGATTGCTGGCTTCCTTTTCTTTGACAAACACGCCACTTCGGCCTCGAAGGCCTTTTGGACATTTGAATACTGCGGGCTCGGGGGCGTCCGTGTGACGGCCCCGGCCGGCCCGCTATCCAGATATTTATTCAAATTTTCCCGTTGGCATTTTTCGAGAAAACATGATTAACGTGGAGACATAACTAGGTAGAGTCGAAACTCAAGGCTGAGCCTAAGTTTAAAGACTTCTATTATTGATTTAGATTAAGTTTTAAAGTTAAAATGCGTACGAAAATAAGCTGGGAAAGGCGGGATCTAATCAGTGTCAAAGGAGAAGGCAAAGATGAAGTGTACCAACACAAGATAAAATATGCACATACAAATTACGAACGCAAATTGTCTAGTTCCCGAAATAGTCGCCTTTACATTGTTTCAGAAGCCATAAATATCTTGAACGCATAGATTCTTTTTACAAATTTCACATTTACGGCGTCATTTTCGTTCGTTCAGAATTAGACTGTTAGGTTGGATCCCCATGAGCGGACCCCTCATCTCGGGTTTCGGGACTGGTGCGGCTGGAGGCTGATTGTATAGCCTCGCCAAGTAAAGTTAAAGTTTGAGATAAAGTTAAAGGTTTAGGGCTCAGCAACAACGGAACGGCGTCAGGGAAGGACACGCGCCGTGGCGCATAACCTAACCGAACCCCCTCTCTGCCCGCAGACGACGCGCCGCAGGACGACGCGGCCCGGCTGCAGTACGCGCCGGTGCACACCCCGCCGCCGCCGCGCGAGTTCAGCCCCGAGGAGCCCTGCAGCAGGGTGGGCGGCATCTGCCTGGCCGCCGACGAGTGCCCGCACGGCCAGCTCGCCATGGAGGGCCTGTGCCCCCGCCAGCGCGCCCAGGGCGTCGAGTGCTGCCATGGCCGTGAGTCTAGCCGTCCGCTTCACACTCTTAAAACCTTACGAAGTATTTTGAGAATGCATAGAACAAACAAAAATACTTTGTTATACGAAGAAATAGTTTGTAAATGTACGAAGTATTTTCTTCGCAAGCTTATGTATGCTCAAAATACTTTGTTATACAAACTACTTTTCTTTGTAAGGCCCGAAATAGTTTGTAAGGTATTCTCAGTGCACTCGTTGTGAGGGCGTGTCTCATTCCTAATGGTTTGATCCTCGCAGTGTCCGTCCGGGAGACGCGGTGCGCGCGCCGCGGCGGCGAGTGCAGGCCGGCCAACTGCACGGTCCGCGACGACAAGGCCACAGACTGCCGGCACGGCGAGAACTGCTGCATCCTCTTCGCCCTCTGATGACGCGCCCCCCGGCCAATCGTGTCCATTCTAGTCCTTACTCTGTCACTCATTTCACTACCGGTTGTGGTCGCACGTACGACGTACTTTCACGCTTAAAACCTTACGAAGTATTTTGAGCATACATAATACAAACTAATTTACTTTGTTATACGAAGAAATACTTCGTAAATCACGAAGTATTTTCTTTGTAAGCTTATGTAGGCTCAAAATACTTTGTTATAACAAGCTGCTTTTCTTTGTAAGGCCTAAAATAGTTTGTAAGGTATTCTCAGTGTTCTCTATTACGAAATAATCAAGTTGGCAATAAAAAGGCGCTCTGTACGTTTTAGTACACGCAATACGTCGATGTTTTTCTTACCCGATTCCCGAAGAAGTCCTTTCGCCAACACGAGCACCCCTTGGTGCTGACCATTGCAATCATTCCGCACTGTATTGGTCTTCCCGCTCGCACTCGGGCTGCGTCTCGCAGAGGCGTGAGAGAGACAGGTAGCTTCCTCTGCAAGCCGCTGCCAGTCCAATCAGATGGCTTATTGACCAGCGAATCCAAGGGGAGGAGGCTCCATTGGCACACATCCACGAGTGCACCGCGCCACGTCTCTGTTTGGTTCGCTACGAAATTTGCCGTTCGGATCTCCTGGCTAATCTCCCGGGTCACTGGCGTTGCGTGCGTTGCGTGCCCCGCGCCGGCCGCGCCACTATCGGCCGGGACGCGAGAAAATGAGAGAACGCGCAAATGTTGTTACGACCGGAAAGAATACGACGGCAGTGATAGCCGTGAACCCATAAAATGTCGTGAAAACTGTTGACAAACCGTAACAAGCCCGCTTCCGCTGAACGTAAAACAAACAAAAAAATGTAACTTTCACTTTGTTTTTCCTTTGATTTTGTTTATTTTGTAAAATACTAAAATTAGAAGGCCCCCTGTGTATTTTCCCACGCAACAGGAAAAAAGACACGAACTTGTTCTATGATTAAGACAACATGCGTTGGGCGCGGTGTGTATCTTATTCGAGGGGGCAACCACTCAGGGTGTTTGGGGACACAAGATTTCTCAAGGGAAGAGATTTCGTCGGATTTAGCAAGATTTTAAACAATTTTACGCCCGAAATTTGCTTGTTTTTTTTTTTTTGCCTTTAGAGAGGGTAGGTTTCAGATTTCCAGACACTTCCGGCGCTCAAGTGGACACATGATTTTTTTGAGTGGTTGACCCCTCGATCTTATTTGCGTGTGCACGCACACACACGCACCCACGCACACGTCCTATACGAGTGCGCGAGCGCGTTTAGGGGGAAAAACACGGCCCCCGCTCCCGGCCTGTTTGGCCAAGGCGGCGAGCATCGGTCGTATCGGACCTGCATTCCGCCAAAGGGCATCTCTACGCACGTTCCAGAAGATAACGCACCAATTTTCGTCGTTTTAGGTGAAACCAATTAGAAAAACACAGCGAAATATTGATGTAGTACTGGTGGAGACGTAACAGGGCGCACGGCCGCCAGCCTCATGAGAACCGATCCACCGCACTGCTTCCCTCGCGCCACGGCCTCGGCCACGGCCGCCCCCTTCCCCCACACCTCTTCCACCCTCTTTTGGAACTGCTCCCCGGGGCGGCGAAACTTCCACGAGGCTAAATTATCTTTTTGCGCATGTTCGTCGTTGTTCCCCCCTCGCCCCGGGTCCTGGGTTCCCCTCAACACCCTCGAGGCCGACACCCTTCCGACTTCCGACGCGCAGGTGCGATGCCATGGCCCCGGCGATACCCCATGCGCGGCGCCAGGACGCGGAGTCTCTCCGGCGGCCGGTTCCTTGCGCGTTTGCGGTAAAAGCGAGAGGTTTCTTCGCGGCAAGGCCTGCCTGCCCCTCGGCCTCGGCGTGCACCGGCGCATCTGCCGGCCGGAGATAAGCCCGCGAGGGGCGGCGAAAATAATGAGAACGAGGAAGGGTGACGAAATGACCTCGCAAAGTCTTTAAACAGCCCAAGCGGCCTGGCCTTTTATCCCCTCCCTCCTCGAAAGAGCGAGAAAGAAGGCGAAGGAGAGGGGGAGGGAGAGAGAGAAGAGAAGAGGTATGACCCCGTTGGGAAGTAATTAAACGTTACACCGTAAACAGGCAAAAAGCAGCGCCTTCGAGGCCCTGCGCTCTGCGCTGCCACGCGCGGGGGAGCTGCACTAACTGGCGACACCTCGCTACGTCTTCATTTCGCTGGTCGGGCTGGCGGCTTGGCTGGCGGCTTCCCCTGCGATCTGTACTGTACACGGTACAACCCCTTCCCCGCAAGCCGAGGCGTGGCGCGGCGTGCCCGGCGACTTCTTCACTAATTCTCCCCTTTTTCTTCCCGAGTCCCACTTGAGCCATTACCAACCCTCTCGCCGTGCTCGCCGTAATGTGTAAGGGAGGGGGGGGGAGGCTCTTCCTAATTGATCCCGATGTCACACGCAGCCCGCACGCCACTCCACCACTCCGCCACCCCCATCCCCGCACGCCCGGCGAACGAGAAAAAGAAAGGGGTCACAAAACTGCCGGGAAAGTGTTTCCTTCCATCCCCACCACAGAAAGCTTTTTGTAACGAAAAAAATAAAAATGGGAAGGCTTGTCTTTGCTTGACTCCTTTCGACGGGTCCTAAATCATGGCTAAACTTGTACCATGTTTTATCTTTTGTTTTTTGTTTTTTTTTTTCGCAACTCCTGTATGCTTATCGCCTCGCGAGGAAGGACGCGTCGCCCTCGGTTCCCGACGGGAAATTCGAGGGTGCGACGTGTTTTGCAAAGGGCAGCCTGAAGGGCGTTCTGTCGTGCGCGCGCTCACACGCACACACACACACACACACACACACACACACACACACACTCGCACGCGGCACTACATGTTAAAGCGGCTATCAATCTCTTTCCCACGCAAAACCGTTGAAAAACACGACGACGGCGCCGACATTTTTCTGGCACCAACAAAATAATATTTTTTTTTTATATGTTTTTCTCCCTTATTTTGCGGCAGCAGCACTGCGGCGAGCCGAGGCCGCGGGCAGGGCACCCCAGAAGCTCGCACAAAGCCTCCACTTGGCGGGCCATGTTTTACCATGCGCTACACAAATAGTGACGGCACGAAAATTGAGACGCTGCGGGCCGGGCGGGGCGCGGAGCGGCCAGAGGAGGAGGTTCAAGTTGGCAGGGGCCTTTTTTGCCAGGACGGGGCAGCCTGCAGCATCCGCCATCCGCGGCTATTTTGAAAGGGATGACAAATGGAGACGCGCCGCGGCACTGCGGCGAGGAGTGCTGCGTCTCAATAACGCCATTACGCTCCAGGTGAGGACGCCGTCATGGCGCACCGAGGCCGCCGGGTGAGCGATCACTCAGGCGAGGACGCCGTCCGCCTCCACCTTTCGGGCTTCGGGCCGGCAGTGTCTTATCTGTGCCGGAAGGGTGCTGGCAGGCCGCTGGCCCGGCCCGCCGCCGCGGAGGGAGAGGGACGCGCTCGTTGTTTTCAAACGCCGCGACCGCAAGAAAGACGACAATAAATAGGCCGCGGAGGTCGCCTCTCCACTTCCCAGAAGGCGCGCGCCGACGCCGCCGCCGCATCTACGGCCGCCCGGCCCGCTCGGCGCCAAGACAGGTGTCAACCAGCAGCACTTGAGCGCGGCGCCGGCGCCCCGCCACCCCCGTGCTTGTTGTGGGCGGCCGTCCGCCCCGCCCTGCTTGTGCCGCAGCAAGCCGCGATGGGCCGAGTACCGGGTAATGAATTGTCGCCGGATGACGAGGCAGTGATACCATCATTAGTCGCAGGCTGCGGCACCCCCGCCTCGCGGCAGGCTTACTCCCTCCGAAGTGCTCCGTCGCGCCGTCTCTCTCGCTGCCAGCGGGCCGCGCCGCCGCCGTGCCGCCGCGCAGACAGAGAGCGGCGAGGCTCTGTTCGGACCGGCCTCCGGGCCAGCAGGGCAGCAGAGTGGCAGCAGGCGGCCGAATCATACCGAAATCCGCTGCGGTTGACGCGCGTGAAATTCGGTGCGCCGCGCCTTGGGCCGCTCGGCCGTGACGTGTTACAGTGTTACTGCGCGCCGGGAATATCATTATTTGCTCGCGCGTAAATGGCTCCTTGCTCCGGGGCGGCCCCGCCGCACACCTCCCTGACGTCGCCCCCAGCAGCGAAACGTGCTGCCGTCATGCAGTGACTGTCCGCCGGGTTGCGTGAGATCCGCAGCGCCATCCACTTATGCATCCCCCGAGGCCCGGGCCTCGCCGGGCCGCGTCTAGCCGCGTCAGGCCACCAGGAGGCACTTCTAGGCCTCGGTCCAAAACTCGGACGACATGCCATCCTCGTCGCACTCACTGCCGCAGGCTGAGCAAGAGAGAGGGAGCGAGTGGTGGATCGCGTGGGGCGGACCGCCCCGCGGGCAGGTCGTGTGGCACACCTTGGCGGCGGAGCCATGCCGGTGCCATGCCCCCGCAGGTGGACTTCCGGTGGTGCTCGAGGGCCGGAAAGGAAGACGGGGTGCTTGGGGGTGCCGGCCGGCGGGGGGTTGTTGAAGCCCCGCCCATTCGATCATATCGCGGCGCGTATCTACATGTTTTCGGCACGCTCCCGGCCACCCACCCCCGCCGCGTGACAGTCTAGAGCCGCCCGGCAGAGCATTGTTTACGCAGGGAATGCGTAAAACCAGGACGGAATTGGACCTCCAGTTGTAGCTTTGTGCCGCAAGGCCGCGGCGATGACAGGCCGCAGTCCGTTCGTCCCGCGGTGGAGAGAGAGAGATGGCGATAAGGTTTTCACGCTGGAACAAACAATTAACATTTGAGAGACCGGGGGCGTGTCCAGGCGTGTGCTTCGCGGAGTTAATAAATCTGCACCAAAGTGGGCTGTGCTGTGACCGCGCGGCCTCCGCGGCAGCTCGGTGCACGGTCTGCACCGCCACCAGCAATTGGACTGACCCTCGCCCTCCCGGTCCGCCACCGTCCGAGGCCCAGCCGTGGCCGAGTGCTGTAGTTACGTCGTATGTCAGATCAAGCACAGCCCTGGGGCACCGGTAATAGATTAGCTCTGCTGCGCGAGGCGGATCGCGGAGCAGGCGAGGCGAGTGACGTCTGCGCCGGCTGGGTAGGCCACCCATTCGACGCGCCACGGCAACTGGACAGGAACTAGGACGGCTCTACGCTGGCAATCACCTCGGCGGCCGCAACCGAGCGGCCTGTCAAATAAAGTGCCGTGCGAGCGGCGTCCGCGCGTGGTAGTACCGAGCAATAAGGCTGCGTTCGCGTTTCGTGGCAGCTGCTTCTCACCTTGGTCTGTTTTCAGGCCGATGAAGATAAGAAGTGTGTTCGCTCTCGCTGGCGTTCCCGTATACTTTCAGGATGTATATATACGTCGCCAGATCAAATGACCTGTGCCCGGTTGATCCTCGGTGGTCCGGGGTGCAGGCTTCAAACCTGTAACTGATTAGCGTCAGTGTGGTTCGATTCCACCTACTGGGCGGCGCGCTGTCGTATTTTGGTACTGACAACTCTGTGAAGGCTGTGTCCAATCCTGAACCATCGCGAGCTTAGTTTCATCCGAACTGATGATTAATGTCAATGATGTCAATGTCTGTGGTATGAGGGGTTAAATGTGATAAAATAGAAAATAGTTATAATATAACATTAAACTTTACTTTCAACGTTATGTACACAGCATTTCTTGTTCAGTACAAAATTGACAAAATAATTTTTCTGCTGCTGACATTACAACACGCAAGGAACAGGTTCACATCATTGGTAATAAAAATGTACAAAAATACAGCCATTTAAAAAATCTGTTCCTTGAAAGATGAAAGTGGCGAATGGAATTCAAGTTAAAATACTTTACGCTTGTAAAACTTTAAAGGTTTGCACCCTATTCAGATACCTTACCCTCCACAAGGCAGTTAAGGGAATATATTGAGTATAAAAAATAAACTATTTGCAGAAGTTTACATTGTCCCATACAAAATAAAATTAGTAAAAGACAAGTATGGAACCCATACACAGTCTCATCGATCATAAACAGTCTCACCAATAATAAATTTAACAGATTACATTCTAAACCATCTAAAATAGCAATGTGACTAGTCTTCAATTTTAACAGAGAAATACGTTATTAAATATGATGAGCTCTGTTTGTCACAAGTTGATATGATTGGAATCAACTGGAAAGATTCTTAAAAACCAAAACATGTCCTACTGGTTGTTACATTTAATTATAAAAGAATTTAAAATCGTGATGATAAGAAGTGAAGATGCACAACGAAAATAGAACACTGATAGAAGACTAATGAACATTTAAAACGCTTGTACAAGTACATTATAAAAATATGAAGCACCAGGAAAAAGACATAAATGGTCAAGTTGGTGCTACCACAATCACATTGAAAATGCTCTAATCAAGAACAATGCATTCATCATCCTGTTTAGAACCTACAAAATTGGCATCAGAGGTTCCTACAGAGGGAACAGGTACCTGTGATGCAACAGAGGTCTCTGAAGGAGTAGCAGCCGCTGCTGCAGGCTTAGGAGAAGCTGAAGCTTCAAATTTGGACAGTAAACTACAGTGAGAGGAGCTCGCTATCTGTTGCCCTCGAGGAACAGACACGAGCAAGGCTACTCTCTTCTTGGCTTGTGGTTGGTTGGATGTAGGAGTATTAGCTGCACTGTTTGTGGAAGCTTTACTCGACTCAGCACTACCAGGCGTGCTCAGTTGCTGCGTGAAAGCAGTAATTTTTCCAGCTGATCCTTTGGCACCCGAGGGCTTGGATGAAGATGGTGTGCTTGGAGCAGGACTCTTCATACTGCAAACATGCAATTGAAAATTAATACCTATTATAAAAATGGACTGTAACAAGAAGCCATAAATAAATACATACGCTTCCCACTGTCGTTTTTTCTCTTCTGGTGTCATGACCTTAGTGAAATTTGTAATCAAAGCTCGACGGTCTGAACTGCTAATGGGATTTGACACCAAAGCAGAGCTTGGACTGTGACTATAATTATATACTTTGGGTTTTAAAGTATAATGCCACAATGTATTTGGTAATTTCAGATCAGTCAAACCATATTTTGTCCTTATCTCTTCTTTCACATACCTGCACGAAAATGTAAATTAAATAGGGAAAAGCAACAGGGACCTGTAAAATAAAAATCAAATACTGTCATTAACTTACCAGCATTGGCGGCCGTAGAAAGGCCCTTCTTCAGGGCATGGACCCCACAGTCCCAACTCTTTGATTTTATTTGAAATGGAGATTCTAGAGGCAGGAGGGAGACCTGGCCACTTTAGCAAAAGAGGATTGGGGCACGATGTGGATGGAGTTGAGGGTCTTTGAGGTTCTCCACTTTCAGAAATTGACGGGTTCTCATCAATATTTTCCACTTGCCCGGATTGGGATTTACCAAGAAATGCCGAGAATTCGTTGGTCAGGAAAATCCTCTTATTTTGATTCCCATGCACAAGTGTTATAAGTGCAGGAATAGCTGTTGGAAACAATACAGTGGTTAATACGAGCACATGGGTGACTCAAAAATAAGATAGACGATAATAATGTTATTTAAATTATGTACCCTCTTCGGCAATAATTTTTTTCTTTGCACCCGGGCCAGAACTGAATGTGACACCGTTTGATTCAGCATTAAGTGTCAGACCCTCTCCATTGTCATGGTCATTCTTTAACTGGGTCAATGCAATGGGTCCTTCATCCTCCTGCCACACAGCACGGCGTTCAAAGAGCTTTTGATACCTTGCAGAACCTACAAAGGGCACGAAATTCAAGGGAATGAGATTTAGAATTGGTCAGAAGTTCCAAAACTGATAGCACAATCAGAAATATACTCACAAGATGATGCTTGCAAAGCAGCAGTCAGCACTATTATAATTGGTTTCAGTGTGCTGGTTTTGCTCTTCATTTGAGCTTCAAATTCTTCACCAAGCAACTTAAGTTTGGCCTTTTGAGTTTCAGGATTCTAAAAGAAATAGAGATAAAAATATGAGGTACTTGGGTCCTTGAGCTAGTTCAATTTTCAAGCAGTGTACAGGCAACACTTTTTCATGTCAAAAGTTGATATAAAGGCAATCTTACAAATGTTTCCTCATTTTCCTCAGCATCCCCTTCGTCATCACTTAAGTAGCCATGAGGTACAAAAATACCATTGTCAACTTCGTATTCATCCTCCGATTCTTTGTCCTTTTCATCATCAGACCCATGCAAAGATTCTCCTGGTTCCTCCTCTTCCCATTCATCTGCGCTATCCACTTCATAATCAAAAATCTGTGAACAAGGAAAAACACATTATTACATGAGGGAACAAAAAAGTTGTCGTGGCATGAAATCAGTAAAAAAAATAACAATACCTTGTCTTGACCAAATGGGTGTCTCCCAGTAACAAGGAAGCTCTTTTTTCTCCACGTTCCACGATAAGCTGGACGATGATTTTCATGGAAGAACAAATACTTAGCCCTCATTTTCTCGACTTTTTTAGTATCTGATACTAATACACCAGCATCATCAGATTCTATAATAGAAATGTCATCATCATCTTTGTTATCATCAAGAGGCCATGTTTTTGCGCCTGTTTTAGGAACTGATTCACCAGATTTTAAAGAGGCTAAATAAAGACGATCCTTCGATTTTGGCAGTTCTTGTTTGACTACTTCATCTAAGCATTGCTTTTGAGGACTTGTAAGAGTATGCCTCACGGGTGGAGCCACACGCATATCTGCTTTGACTTCAAACGGCATGAAGTTTTGCTTCGATTCAGTTGGTGGAGGAGGATCTTCACGCTCTGGTTTGGTGGTCTTGGGAACAAAGAAGCTGGTGAATAAAGCTGATGCCTTGGCTTTCTTACGCTCTTCCTCTTCTTCAGCCTTCTTTTTATCTTCATCTTTCTTACGTTTTTCTTCTGCCTTCTGTAACTCTTTTTTTTTCTTCTCCTCATTCTTTAGCTCCTGTTCAGCTTGTTTCTTCTTCTCTTTCTCTTCTTTCTCTTTCCGCCGCTGTTCCTCTTTCTCTTCTTTTTCCTTTTTCTTTAGCTCTTCTTTCTCTAGTTTCAATCTTTTCTTCTCATTTTCACGTTCAAGTCTCTGTTTTTCCTTTTCCTCTTGCTTTCTGGCAACTTCCTTCTGCCGCTCAATCTGTTTGGGAGTTAAACGCCGCTGAGGAGTTTTACTTAAACCTGTTGGGGTGAGGGTTAACATCTTTTCTTCATCAACAACAATTGAGTTATCCAAACATCCTGCTTCATCTGATTTTTTTAGAATGCCTGTGAAGGTACTATTACATTCTATTTTTTTCCCTTTCTGAGGCGTCTTTTCCTCAAAGCTACTGTCACTGAGCTCCACTACATCAAATTCAGACTTCTGTTGCAATTGAACACTCTCTTGATTTTCAGCATTTTCCTTCACATTTGGACTGGAATTAGAAAGTTTCAATTTTTTCGGTGAATGCCCACTGGATGAAGGACTTATTTTTGACTCAGGCTCCTTTATCTCTGTTTTCATCTCCTTAGCATCCACAACACTCAAACCAGATGATTTACCTTCAGATGGTCCATTTGTATTTTTTGTATTTTCTTGAATTCTATCTTCAGCTTGTGCAGAATTTTCATTCTTCTGTGAAATGTCATTGGACGGTTTCCTCCACTTGGCAAACATATCTGCAGCTTTTTTGGAGAGAATACTGCTTTTCTCAGCAGTAGAATTTGAGGGAGAAAGTTTCGATTCAGGAACAGACTTATTTTCTGCGGTCTTCTCAGGTGTCACAGTTTTAGAAACAGGCTCCACAGACTTTGGCGAATGAGAGGCCTTCTTTTGGCTCCTGGGAGATTGCTGTTTGGGCTGCTTCGACGGGCTGGATTGTTTAGAATCAGACTTATGCCCTGACTTCCTCCTTGACTTCTTTTCAGTTGATTTTGGAGTTGCTTTCTTCTTGTCACAATGTTCATAGTATTCTTCTAAAGCACTTCCAGCAGAATCCTCTTCCTCACAGCCACAATCACAAGATCCCACATCAGCATGGTAATCTAAGACCTTCCTCTCGAGCAAATCGGCCAAGTTAGCTTTCATGTTCATAAGAAAACTTGGCAGCTCAGACTTTGTCTCTGATTTGGTCTCCTTGGTCTCAGATTTGGTCTGAGCATTGGTAGAATCAATTGTCTCCTTCACTGGGGTCTCGTGAAGTACTGGGTCAATGGTTGAAGATTTAGCTCCATTTACCAGGTCATGGTCTTTGTTTTCTGAGTCAACTTCAGTGGGAGGCGTAACCACTGTTTCATTTTCTTTGGTATCTTCACATTTCTTTCCCACCTTCACCAATACAACTTCTTCTTCTTGGGAGTCTTCACTGAGATGGCGTTTTCTGCTAGGAGCTGGTGACTTGGTGTCTGCACTGCCGCCTTTGTGACTCAAAATTTGAAATGGAAGGCGAGCTGCCAGAAAAACACAAACAAACAATAGGATGAAATAATTTTGGATCTAGTGCTGTAACAAAATAATAAAACATGAACACTCACCCTGTTTCAGTTTTTTACGTGGGGGTGATTCTGAATCCATGATGAAGAGTATTTACCTGTAAACAAAGTAAATAATAACCTGTAAATTGTAATGTAAAAGTAAATATTCACACACTTCAGATGTGCTAATAAGATAGGAGTTACACAACAAATTACAGGAGAACCATGACAATAAACGAGCCAACACTTCACAGTGATTTGTTTAGTAAACGTAGCAACAAATGGTTGAAAAATATTGCAATAGAAGTATCAACCTTCTAGGAGGGTGAGGGGAATCATTCAAAATTATCACCCATATCATATATCATATCATAAGTACAAATAAAATCGTATGATGTGAAATAAGAAGTCAAATACCTATATGTTAGACAAAGATCACCACATTAAGAGCTATAAGGAACTTTCAGAAGTCAAAAAAGCTCATTGTCTTTGTAAGGGGCCGGCCTTAACCCTCAATGTTACGATGGTTCGAGCAGAAATTTGAGTGAAAATCAAGAAACCAAACCAAATCATAAAATTTCAAGAGAAGATGGACATTACGCGCTTACCAGGAACAATGAATAGGACAAATGTAATGCACAGTAAATTGAAACCGTGCTTCTTTTTCTCAAACTTTAGGCATTTGTTGTAAGTGGCACATCTCTTTTCTTTCGTAAGGCGAAAGGCTCCCAACAGGCGGGAAACTCACGCTAGAGCTGACAACTGCTGACGTGAAAAATCACCCTATAGTTTCCGGAGAAATGCGACTTCCTATCTATTTTCGCATGAACCTTGACCCTGTATTCAACCCATGTTAATCGTGTCGCGAGTTAAAACCCAGGGTAGGCGACAAAATGTTTTATTATGGAGATGTTTACAACGGGTTTATTGAAGTTGTAGTTGGAGTTCGAAGGAAAAGCCCAGCGCCGCCGTAGAGTGGTGGCCACTCTCGCAACTACAAGCGTGTTGTTCCTTTTGCGCGGCAAGTTTGAACTGAGTTGTGTTTAGCATTTGGCGTGGGCCGTGCTTCGTTTGTCGTCGATAATAAGCTTATCGAGGGTAAATTTTCCACGTCACAGTAAATTTCTGTGTTTTTTTACAAGAATCAGGCGTTTCGGCTTCCTTCAAGTCCGCCAAGTATAAAAGCGTAAAATGAAGCACACCACAAGTTCAAACTCGCCGCTCGAGTCGCACAAATCATTTTGGGCCGACGGTGCTGCTCTCTGTCGGGCCTTCAAATCGCTCAGCGCGCTCTATCTGCGCGTGGTGGTCACTTTTTGAACTGCTCCGGCGGGTGCTGACGACTAACCCCATCACAATTTTCAATAACTTATATTTCTTTGTCACCTTGAAATCACGTTCCAATTTAAATGACTGAGTCACCGGTATTGTGAAAATGCCTTTCACTCAACCCAATTTTTTACTCTATGCGTCTTCTGGCGCTTTCAAATCTAACGGGTGCAGGTGACGTCACAGCCGACGGTGCCGCGCTGGAGGCGGGGGTTGGGTAGAGCCCTATATACAGGGCTCTAGGGTGCTAGAGGGTCCCTAGGGTTGGGGGAGGGGGAAGGAAGTGTGGAGTGGAGGGGAAGAGAGGACAGGCGGAGGTTGCGTCCAGTTAGAGAGGGTCCTGGGGGTCCTAGGGGTGGTCGGGCGGCCAGAACGGCTCTGCACCGCCTTGGAGACAGACCGTTTCCTTTGAAAAAAGCACATTACGGTTAGTCTTCCAAGGCGGTGCGGAGCCGTTCTGGCCTCTGGCCGGACCTGACCGACCACCCCCTGGGACCCCCAGGACCTCTTCTAACTGGACGCAACTGGAGTTGAAGTTGAACAGACGGTTATTCTGTTCATACGTATGTCTTTTTTATGTGACTTAGTCCTATCTTTCGTTGACTGGAGGAAATCATGGCTGGACCAAATCCCCATACCGTTAGTTCAGGGATTCCTTTGCGTAAAATTCCTGCTCAGAACATCGTAAACAGACTGATACGCCGTGAAATTTTTGGTTATGGTAGACCCGGTACTCACTTTCATGTTGTGAGAGAATTTTATCAGAACGTTCACCCAAACTTCACAATTGTAAATGTTGAAAAGCCACCCTGTTTCCTTCGAAAATTTAGTCCTGACGGTAAACACTTTGTGGCGTTTTCATCGGACCAAACATCACTAGAAATTTACGATTATAGAGGGGCAGCAGCAGTAGCTGACCTCATACACCATTGCAAGGGAGAGTATGTGGGGAATAAAAATGATGAGAAGAGTGATAATATAAGAAGTCAAGCTTTTGACCGCTTCTTTAAGCTCAAGTGGACTGTGAATGTTGCTCAAAGTGGGGAACAGCTTAATCGAGAGTGCAGTCTATTCACTGATGATGGCCGTTTCATAATAGTGGGATCTGCTGCGTATTTGTCAGAAGAGCAACGGCCTTCTTTTTATGAAATCTATACAAATAATGAATCTGTGACACCAAATCCGAGGTTACCATTAGAGGATTACTCATTGCACTTAGTTGATTTACAGGTAATGTGCAGGCCATCTTTTCTTCATATTAAATAAATAGTCAAGGTCTTGAGATCTAATCGTACTTTTCTTGTTTTTCAGGCTGGAAGGTTGTGTGATACGAAGCAGTTTAAAGTTGACAAGATTTTTCTTTCCCACAATCAAGGGCTATATTTATATCGTGACACTCTAGCTGTTCTTTCAGTTCAACAGCAGACGATTCATATTTTTAGAATAACTGATGATGGGGTTTTTACGAATGTACGATCCATTGGCAGGTTGGTATAGTTAGCCTTTGTAAGTTCAAGAACTATTTACTTCCAATCATCCCAGTACATCTTACCTGTTCATTTTATTTTTTTTCCAGATTCTGCCACGATGATGATGATTTTCTCTTGTCATTGGTATCTGAGATAAGGGCACCAGGCTTCATTGGAGTCTCTCGTCATTTCAAGGAGCAGACCATTAACTGTTTGAAACATCGGTTGCTTTCATTTTTGTTCAAGCGAGCCCACAACTTGTCGGAAGAAGCTGGAAATGCCTATGAGCTTAGAAAATTTTTCCAATATTTTGATCAGGTGAGTTAATTTACCCCCTATTTTAAAATCCACTCATTGTTTACCTCAATGTAAATTTTGTGCAATGAAGTGGCTCATTTTATTTTCCTGTTTAAGCTAAAGAGTTTGAGGATGTGGAAGATGCAATTGATTGATGAGGATCATCTTCTGATCAAATATGCTTGTGAGGATGTTGTAACTCTTCAAGCAGCTGAGCCCAATTCTCAGGCTTCATTTTTTGCCTTTTACAGCATTTCTAAGGCAGAAGTATGGTTATAATCAAGTTTCATGCTCCTTGAACTTTTCAGCTCTTCCTCAGTCATTAATCAAACGCTTTTAACCTTACAGATAATTGCAGTATTTGAAAATGCATCTAGACAACTACTGACACTCTTTGAGAATCATTGCGACTCATTTAGGAATACGCGGCTAAACTCTGAATGTCAATTCACATGTTCTCCTTCAAACAATATTTATGCTAGGTAAACAATACTTTTATGGTCTAAGTTTTTGGACATTTTATCTCTGTGTGCCCTCATTGCCATGTCTACCTATTTCCAGGCTGATTCAACAGAGATTTAAACAGACTATTGTATCTGCAAGATTTGGAGGTCCACGTGAGGCTACTAAAAGGCTTCTAGCACAATTACCAATCAGTGCCCAGTCTTACAGTTGTTCTCCTTACCTAGATTTGGCCCTTTTCAGTTATGATGATAAATGGGTTTCGGGTATGGAAAGACCCAAAGCATGCGGGGAGCATCCTATCAGGTTCTGTATTTATTATAAATAATATTTTAGTGAATTACACACTTTCAAATCTGTCATGTAGACCAAACTCATCTTGGTAATTTTCTTCCAGATTTTATGCTCGTGGCTCTGGCCTTCTTAAATTTCGAATATATGCTGGTTTCCTCGGTAAAAATCCTCCTCCCACAGCTCGTCAACTTGTGGCCTTCACTTTCCATCCTACCGACCCATTTGCAATTAGTGTCCAAAGAACCAATGCTGAATATGTAGTTAATTTTCATGTAAGACATGATGCAGTTGAAATGATGCAGCTGCAAAAAGCTGCTGAGTGAGGTTTTATTTTATCTTGTTCCATTGTTTAGAAACCAAATTTGTTTTGTTCATGAACTTGGGTATGACACAATCAAAAGGTTAATAGTGGCAAGACTTTCTATGTTCTTATGTACTGACGTCTGTGATTTTGTTCATGTGATATTTAATTTAAAATGCCATTGTGCAAAAAGTAGAGATTTTTGTACATTTGTTTTGTACAAGTTTAGTCAGTTGTTTGACAGCTCTCTTTAAAGATGGCAACTAATGAATATTATTATTGTTAAATGATGAAAATGTATATGACTGTCTCAACAGTATTATTTTTTAAAAAGCTGAAGAGTAGTTAGGAATGTTTTCCTATTCAATTCTGTACTTAATTTGGAGAGATGAAGTAACAGCACCCAATGGATTATTTGAACTTGACTCAAACTATATTGTGGAAAAAAAACAACAAGTGATTAATTTTTCAATAAGTAGGTATTTTGTCTTTGTTCATCATTTGTTTGCTGTCACAAAATTCAAAGACAACAAAAATTTTCAGATAATTTTTCATGTAAGAAATTTGTTGCGTGTGGCAAAGACATCCTGTGACTCACTTTGTAATGCATTACTGGTACATAATCAAATTTTCACAATCAAAAGTTGCGAAAAAAAAAAGAACTTATTTTGGTAACATTTTTTAGTCAAAAATACACGAATTTGAATAGTACCTTGTGGTTTACCATATTATTGGAATGACCTTCCCGTACACCTGTCCAGCACCCTCAAAGTGGCACGGCTGGAGTGTGCGAGAAGCTAAGTTGAACCAACGCGTCTTATGGGAGACAGTAAAAACCAAAATGCTATACCTGACCATCCCGAGCGGCCGGGCCCCATTGGGTCGAATCGCAGATATCGGCCGCCGACCCGAACTACCTGCTGGCTGGGTGACAGGTGACATCTGGTTTTGGCTTCACTTTTCATCGGAGAATCGGTCCCCCTATCCGTTGCGTTGGTTCAACTTAGCTTGTCGCGCACGCAGGTCCACTCCGCGTCCCACAGTGGGTCAGAAGACCGTTGAGCCGGTCAAAATCCCGAACACGTTTTGAGCTCCAGAGTCACGAAATGGGACTCGAATCGTACGTGTGACCCCTCCAATGGATCCCTCGTTTTGAGAGAAATCCATTGATGGGGTCACACGTTCGATTTGAGTCCCATTTAGCGACCCTGGAGCTCCAAAAGCGATTAGAATTTTGGCCGCCTCAACGGTCTTCTGACCCACTGTGCGTCCGCGCCTCGGTGACCGCGGCGGGCGGGGCACGGCGCCCGCGACCGGCGGCGGCAAGGACTTCCCCCACGCCGCCCCGCCCGGCCCCGTCCGGCCTGGCTGCCTGGTTCCACGGCGAGGGGCAACGCGTGCCGTGCGGACCGTGTGCCGCATTGCGTCTGCGTTGGCTTCGCCTCCCGGCTCTTAGCAGCGCGTGGCGGTCGCAGTTGTGCCTCCGCCGTCGAGCTTGATCCAGCCGCGCGCGCTTTGCTCGCTCGGCGTCGCGTGGCGTCGGCCCAGGACGATGCCGGCGGACTCGAGACCGGACGGCGCGGCGACGCTTCCCTCGTAGCGTGTCGACGAGTGGCCGTGCCCAAACCAAGCCGCCGCCGCGCGGCCGGCCCACTCGGCCCACTCAGTGCTCAGTGCTCAGGATGGGGGACAGGGCGCCCGCACGCAAGGTAAGCCGTTTGCACCGCCGGCCGGCCTCCTCGGCCGCGCACCCCGCCGATGCCGCGTCCTCGTCGGAGGGGTGGGCGTGCGCGCGGCCCTCGCGGCCGTTCGTGTACTCGATGCCTGGCAATAACCTTGGGCCTAAGGCGAATTAGCAGAGGCTCGCGACAGGACGAGGGGATGGGTTGGGGGCACAGGAGGCCAAGACGAGCAGTTCCCTGTCGCAAATATTTCCTTTTCGCACAAGCCGGTGACTTCTGGGCCGTTTGGACGCGGCGGCCTCATTCGCTGTGTTGTGCTCCGCGCGTGGGCTGCGGCCGGGCTGGCCTCACCGTGCGCCGTGGTGATGGACGTGCTGTAGAGCGACGCCGCGGTCCAGGATCCCGACGGAGGGATCCTTGTGCTCTCGCCCGGGCCGGCCGCCCGGAGGCATGCGGGACTGTGGCTGGCTGCCCAGGGTCACCATGGCCATTCCGTAAACAAGTTGATCCGCGGCCGCCCTGACTGACGATGCCCCTCGGACTGCGCCGCCTGTCCACGCGCTTCCTGGACGAGGACGAGGAGGACGCAGAGCTGCTGCTGGACAAAGTAACGACCTGGGGCACGGTGGGCCAGAAAACCGGCGCAGGCGGCCGAAAATCTCGGCGCGTTTTGAGCTTCAGAGTCGCTAAATGGGACTCAAACCGAACGTTGTGACCCCACAAACGAATTGCTCTTGAAACGAGGGTTATGTTAGGTTCGTCATTCGGAGAGCAATCCATTGGTGGGGTCACACGTTCGGTTCGAGTCCTGTCCAGCGACTCTATGGAGCTCGGCACGTCTAGGGTGTTGGCCGCCTGCGGCTGGTGCCCACTGTGCGAGATCTAGATGCTGACGGCGTGCAGCGCCTTTTGCACGCTCTCGCACCCTCCTTGTCTCCAAGCGACCCATCCCCGCACCTGACGGAGGCTTTCGCACTGATACTGCGCAGTGCGCACGAGCGGGTATTTGCTATCTTTTGTAGTAGGTCAAGTCGAGGAGGCACCGGCGCCGGCCGTACCTGTCTTCGGGCGTAACTTGTTATCGCCTGCCTCGGCCGTCGGCAGCGAGTCGCATCACTGCGCCTCGCCGCGCCCGGTCCGCATGGCCGTGGGGCCGTGCCCAAGGGCGCCTGCTTAGAGCCTGCTCTAGAGCCGGACAGCTGCCGGACCCGGCGCACAGTGGGCCAGTAGACCGGCGCAGGCGGTCAACATGGCGGGACGCGTGTTGAACTGCGGAGTCGCAAAATGGTACTCGAACTGGGAGTGTGACCCCACCAATGGACTGCTCTCCGAACGAGGAATCCATTGGTGGGGCCACACGTTCGGTTCGAGTCCCATTTAGCGACTCTGGAGCTCAAAACGCGTCCTGAGGCTTCGCACCGGTCTTCTGGCCCACTGAGCAGCGCAGCGTCACTGCGTCACCGTCACGGCCGCCCGTCCGGGTGCAGTGCGGTGCAGTGAGGCTGGCGGGCAGCGACGGGCCCACCTGGCAGTGGAGCGGCCCGCGGACGGACGGCGCGCCGACAGCGGACCGGCAACAGACTTGACTTGAGCGCGAGGCCTAAGTAGGCATTAAAACGACGCGCGAGTGGGAGGCACAATGGCACGGCTTGTTCGCCTCGCTGCTTTGACACAAAGGACTGGTCGGCGGCACTGTCTGACCTGCGGGCGCGGGCGACCTGCGTCGTCGGCGCCAGGGAACGATCTTTTGAACCCCGTCGTCAGGTGACCCCACTCCCGGCGAGAACCACAAATACTTTGAACTTTTGAAGAGCCTTTTTGATGTGAACTTTGGTGTTAGCTCGATGTGGAGTTGTGCGCTGACTCGTTGATGTCGCAGCCCGCCGCTAAGTTGAATCCGTGATTTTCGTTTGTTTTCGCTACACAGTGGGCCAGAAGACGGCGCAGGCAGCCAAAACTCTTGACGCGTTTCGAGTTCCGAGTCGATAAACAGGACTCGAAACGAAGGTGTGACCCCACCAATCGATTGCTATCTGAACGAGGAATCCATTGGAGGGGTCACACGTTCGGTTCGAGTCCAACTACGCGACTCTGAAGCTCAAAACGCGTGCAGAGTTTTGGCCGCCTGCGCTTTCTTCTGGCCCACTGTGCACTGGTATCGCAGATCCAGTCGTTTTTCCAACATGAGTGCGGAGCCATGGCTGCCTCGCGATTCGCGATTCTTATGGCCGCGAGCTCCGCAAACACTTATTGCTGCTCGGCTGCGTGGTTCGCGCGGCCGCGAAGCTCGCGTCGTCTCAATGCGCGGCTGTGCCTATATGCCGCCGCTTATTGCCTGATAATACGGCTCGGCTGCGATACCGGAGCGCGGGTCTGGGTCATTAGACGACGGGACGCTCCAAGGGTGCGAGGGAGACAGAGCGACGAGGCCACTGCACAGTGGGCCAGGAGACCGGTGCGCAGCCGGCCAAAACCCTAGACGCGTTTAGAGTCCCTGAGTCGCTAAATGGAACTCGAACCGAACGTGTGACCCCACCAATGGATTGCTCTCCGAATGACGAATCCATTGGTGGGGTCCTGTTGAGCGACTCTGGAGTTCAAAACGCGTCTAGAGTTTTGGCCGCCTCCACCGCTCTTCTGGCCCACTGTGGATCGAAGTCGTTTTTCCAACATGAGCGCGGAGAGGGAGAGAAGTAGCTCGGATGGATCATCCTCAAGCGTGGCGGACCACGTGCTCCGTGTTTGCCCCCTCGGTACAATGTGGCCAGTGCAATGACGAGGTAGAGGAGGGCCTTGAGGCGGGGGGAGGAAGGCTACACAGTCTCGTCTCGTCAGCCTATCGTCTGTCAACACGCGCGCCGCCTTGCGCCTCAAAGCCTCAAAGCCTCAAAGCTCTCAGTGAGACTGGCGGCCAAGAACCACAGGGATCGCTTCCGCCGCCGAGACTGCCCCGTGCTCGGCGCCCCCTAGTGGGTCGGAAGATCGTAGAGGCGGCCAAAATTCTAGACGTGTTTTGGGCTCCGGAGTCGCTAAATGGGACTCAAATCGAACGTGTGACCCCACCAATGGATTCCTCGTCTGGAGAGCAATCCATTGGTGGGGTCACACGTTCGATTTGAGTCCCATTTAGCGACTCCGGAGCTCAAAACGCGTCTAGAATTTTGGCCGCCTCTAGGGTCTTTTGACCCACTGTGCGCCCTTGCGCCCCCGGCCAGCCCGAGGCCCCAGGATGGCCGCACTGCTGCCGGGGCTCTGCTCCTGGCGGCCCCTGCACGCCGCCTTTCTGGTGGGCTGCCAGCAGGTAAGCCGCAGCGAGCAGCGGGTTCGAGTCCCGGCCAGTGCGGCGAAGACGCGACGGTGACGCCGAGCCCGGCGGCAACCCACTGTGCGGCGGGGCAGGATAGGCTGCCGGCCGCGTCGCCGCGTCACTGTCGCAGGCGTGCCGTTGCCGAGCCCAATAGTCGCCAATAGTGACCTGGACTCGGCGAACTGTCGTGATGGCGGTCCTCGCCAACATCAAGTTACTGACCACCAGCAGAGCGCGTTCACTTCGTTTTCTAGGAGGCCAACTTCCTCCTCTGTGTCATACAGACGTACTGCCCAGTTCACTCCGGTCAACGCCTGTCATGAAGCGTGCGCGCCTGTACAGCACTCGGCGCGCTGTAGGAGGGGACGGCATACGGCAGTGAGAACTGGGCAGCGGGCAGCGTGTCTACTAGCCAGGGGAAGGCCTTCGGCCTCGATGCTGAGCTACTTTTATTTGTTGATCCAATTGCATTTATGGTAAACCTTCTGAATGTTTGAAGCTTCGTGTCTCGGAATGTTATGCGAACATAACACGGCCTGACAGATCTTACTCTACTCGTGACAGATGTTTCCCTACTCTCGACAGATTTTATTCTCAAACTAAATGGTCCAACCAATCCTAACCTAACCTAACGGGCTCGTGACAGATCTTACTCTACTCGCGACAGATCTTTCCCTACTCTCGATAGATCTTATTCTCAAACTAAATGGTCCAACCAATCCTAACCAAACCTAACCTAACCTAACGGGCTCGTCACAGATCTTACTCTACTCGTGACAGATCTTTCCCTACTCTCGACAGATTTTATTCTCAAACCAAATGGTCCAACCAATCCTAACCTAACGTAACGGGCTCGTGGCGTGTGGTACTACCACTATGGACTATGGAGCTTAGAGTATGGAGCTTGGACTATGGAGCTTGGACTGTAGAGCTTGGACTATAGAGCTTGGACTATAGAGCTTGGACTATAGAGCTTGGACTATAGAACTTGGACTATAGAGCTTGGACTATAGAGCTTGGACTATAGAGCTTGGACTATAGAGCTTGGACTATAGAGCTTGGACTATAGAGCTTGGACTAAAGAGCTTGGACTATAGAGCTTGGACTATAGAGGTTTGACTATGGAGCTTGGACTATAAAGCTTAAACGATTGAGCTGGGACTATAGAGAATGGACTATAGAGTTTGGACTATAGCGGTTGGACTATGGTGCTTCGACTATGTATACGCATATGAATATAGTAAAAATAAACAGAGGAAGATACCTCTAGTAAACTAAAGGTATCGGGGGGGGGGGGGGTCGGACAATTGGGCTATTCAAAATCCCAAACAGGGTGCTTCGCTTCGCTCAGCAATGATATCTGGCTATGTGGACAAGATTTGACATTATGGACCTCCTGCTATAAGTACCAGATGTGATGTTTTTATTGTGAAAATTACATTTGGTATGGCAAAAAAACTACGGAAAAGTCAGTTAATTTTTTGACAGGATTCTCCGTACCCGAAACCCAGTATTTCCTGTAGCCTCTTTACAATACTCACTGTGCGTCTCACAGTCTGCTCCGCATGCCCGTCGCAGACCATTGAGGTGCACGGAGACGACTGTAAGTCCTACAGAGAAGACTGTGAGTCGCACAGTGAATATTGTAAAAAAGCAACGGAAAATATTGAGTGTAGGGTACAGAGAATCAACACAAGTTGTTTACAGAATTCTATGTAAATTTTTACCACACTGCAGGAGTTCTAAAATGCTTAATGTGGTCGCTGAAACAGCTGCCACATTTTTACCTCGTGTCCCAAAATTATCCCACCTGACCCTATGACATCTGGCAAAAATGAATTTAGTTTTGAACATTAAAGTGCCACGAGTGTTAATTTTGTCACGGCTTATTCAAGCACCCAGACTCTTGAACTCCTTGTTGTTTTAGGCACGAAGTAGCCTTATGAGTTTGTCTCAGGATTGTTTTTTTCTTTTATTAGTCTAGCCCCTTATGGCATTTTTTTTCGGCCTGTGTGCCCAACTCATCCTGGCTCTTTCCCGCAGGTGGTCCCGGGCGACACCAGCGCCCCCCTGCGGCCTGTCCCTGGAGCCGCGACGCCCCTCCTGCAGGGCCTGGGCGCCGCGTTGAGCCCTCTGCGGCCGTCGTCCCAGATCTCCTGGGCGGACGGTGTGAGCGAGGATGACGACTACTTCGCCAACCTGGCGGCGTTCAGGGCGGGCGGCACGCCCAGAGGCACGCCCAGAGGCAGCGCGTCCACTGTGTCCGTGGCGTCGCTGAGCGCGGGCCGCGGCACGCCCTCCGCGGGGTCAGCCGCGGGGTCGGCGGGCCCTTCCGCTGACAGGAACGTCCAACGCGGCGGCCGCGGCGGCTCGCCGGCCTCGGACGAAGACGCCGCCGCGGACGCGCCGCTGCTCGCCGGCCAGCCGTTGGAGCCGTCGGGCCGGCCGGCGGTGGTCGTGACGTCACCGCAAGGGCCGCCCGCCTCTTCCTGGGTGGCGGTGGACGTCCCCGCGGGCCCCCCTGCGGACTCCGCCACGGAGGCCGGCGACCTGCTGCAGCCACGGCGGCGCATGCACCGCCGGAACTCCATCAGCATGCCCAGCCTCATGACCGGGGCGGAGCTCGACGAGCCCAGGGTGAGTATGCAGGGGGGGGGGGAGCTGGACGACGAGCAAGCGCGGATCCAGAGGGAGGCAAAATGGGAAATAGGACATTGCCCCCCCCCCTCCCCTGACCTCTAGATAGCCGCGTGAAAGATAGGCAAAAAGCAACACTTTGCCCCTGTACGTGGGAAAAAAGTGCTACTTTGCCCCACCCTTGGGCCGACTCTGGATCCACCACTGACGACGAGCCCAGGGTGAGGATGCAGGGGTGGGCGTTGACGCGCAGCGCCCGCCTCGGAATGAGGGTCAGAAGGGACTTGGCGCGGGCGGCGGGGTTGACTGCTGCACCCCGCCGATGTGGAGCGGACGTCCATTAGGGAGCCAGCGAGTTCACTCCTCCGAGCCGTGTGTTGGTCTTCCTCGCTCACGTGGGTCGTCGCGTCGGGGAGCAGCGAGAGAGACCGAGCCTCGTTCGGAATCAGCCTCGCCGCGCTGCGCCTCGCCTCGTGCCAGATCCAGGCAGACTCCCTCGTCAGGCTGGCAGTCAGTGTCCGCCGTGGGCAGCGCGCCGTCGCCTCGACGCTGTGCTCCGCCGCGCGACGCCGCGACGCCACCGCCACGCCGGCCAGCACGGAGTCGCCGAGGCGTCCACTTGGCGGCCGCCTCGGCCTGGGCGGACGCCTGGCCGCTTGCCTGGCCGCCTGTTCGCCCGGACGGTCTTGGCGGTTTGCTCGGGAGATTACTCGTAATCTCGGCCAGTGCGGCACGCTACCCGCGCCGGCCCGCTCAGTGCTGGTCCTGCCCAGGGCCGCAACGCCATGCCGCGCGACGCGAGGGCGGTGGCCGTCAGGGTGAGTGAGTTGAGGGTCCCCGCGCGTCGTGCAACACCGCCAGGGACGTTGCGCGCGAACGTAGCGTGGTTCGAAACCCGCCTTGTAGAATTTGGAGCCGTTGAGTGCGATCCCCGAGTTCCAGTGCCGATGTTGAGCCGATCGCCGGGAGCATAGGCAACGACTGCCGCGGCGGCCAACAACGGAGGAGTAAGAGTGCAGCGGCAGAAGACCGAAGACCGCCTCGTGCTTCATGTTGGGGATCCCGAGGGGGTAAACACTTCGAGAAATCGTTCACAGATTACTCGGTATTACGCTGTTTTACGGTGGTATAAACCGTGTATTACGGTATTGAAATGCTGAACTTTTGTCACATGGTATTACTATTACGCGTACGTTTATCACTGGGCTTTACTGGGCTCTTGTGTACAGAGGCATTACGCGAGTGTTCACCCCGCTCTAGACAGTCTTCGACGTACCCCTACCACCGCCAAAACAAACCAAACAGCGCGAAGACCACGTGCTCGGTGTTTTACCGCGCAGCAACGAATCTACAATGTAGTCAGTCAATGCGCGTTGACAGGTGCAAGCCTCGCCACCTCGCGCGGCAGCGCGGCGAGTCAGTCACGTCTGGGACAGTGAACAGTTGTGGTGATGGCTCGGCGCGGTGGCTCGTAAATCAACGTACGGGTAGGCCGCACAGCACAGTGGGCCAGAGGACCGGCGCAGGCGGCCAAAACTCTAGACACGTTTTGAGCTCCAGAGTCGCTAAATGGGACTCGACGATTCGAACGTGTGACCACATCAATGGATTGCTCCCCGAACGAGACATCCATTGGTGGGCTCACACGGTCAGTGCGAGTCCTACTTAGCGACTCTGGAGCTCAAAACGCGTCCGGGATTCTGACCGTCTCCACATGTCTTCTGGCCCACTGTGGGCCGCCTCGGTCGTTACGGACCGTTCTCGGACGGTTTGGACTTCCCGTCGTAGCAGTCGCAGCAACCCCGAGGGTCATCATCATCTCAGCAGACCCTTAGCGTTCGAGGTCAGGGCCACGAAAATCGGGTACCTGTGGTTCGTGTGGACGCTGGAGACGCAGTTGCACAGGTGCAGCCAGCCAGCCAGCCAGCCAGCCAGCCAGCCAGCCAGTCAGTCAGCGTGTCGGCTGCGACCCGGACACCGCGACACCCTACACCCGCGCCGCGCCGCTACGCGGTTCGATGCGGTGGCTCTAGATGACGTATGACGCAGCGTTAGGCCACCCGTAGCTGCCAAAAGCCCGAAGGGACTCGTCCGTCCGCCCGGCAGGCCCGCTGCACAGTGGGCCCGGCGCAGGCGGCCAAAACTCGAGACGCGTTTCGAGCTCAACAGGACTCGAACCGAACGAGTGCCCCACCAATGCATTCCTCGTTCCGAGAGCAATCCATTGGTGGGGTCACACGTTCGGTTCAAGTTCCATTTAGCAACTCTGGAGCTCAAAAAAGTGTCCAGGATTTTGCCTGCCTCCACCGGTCTTCTGGACGTCACTGTGCGGCGAGCGCTGCGCTATTCTGGCGTCCGCTGGCGTCAGCCATACAGTACCAGACGGTCCAGGACCTGCTGCTGCGGTTGCTGCTGCGACGAGCCTCGGCAGTGTAGCAGCAGCGCCGCCGGACATTGAATGGAGTCCCAAATGGGGAGTGTCACGGTAGTACAGCCCGTGCCGCGCCTCCCGCTGAACCGCGGGCCTCGCCCGAGGGGTCCCTCACTCTGAATTCGCCTGTAGGTACACAGCTTGTTTGATTGTGTCGGATTGCTTAGGATTCTGTATGATTTTGTCGCGCTTTTTGCCTACTTACAGGCGTTTTTGACTCTCTTCTCCTAGCGTACACAGATTGTGTGAGTGGAGGACCCCTTGGCCTCACCGGAGACGTCCTCGCCGCCGCCATGCAGTACCCGGTCGCGAGGTCGTGGCGTGTGGCGTGCGTAACTATGCCGGCCGGACGTCTCACAGGGGGGCAGAGGACCGGCGCGGCGGCCAAAACTCAAGACGCGTTTTTAGCTCCAGAGTAGGTAGACAGCAGACAGGGCACGAAACGAATGTGTGATCCCACTAATAGGGGTTCCTCGTCCGGAGAGCAATTTATTGGCAGAGTCAACGCGTTCGGTTCAAGTGTTCAAGTCACATTCAAAGACTGTGGAGCTCAAAACACGGGGACTCGAACCGCACGGGTAGGATTCCTCGTTCGGAGAGCAATCCTTTGGCGGGGCCACACGTTCGGTACAAATCCCATTTACTGACTCTGGAACTCAAAACGCGTCTGGAGTTTTGGCCACCTGCGCCGGTCTTCTGGCCCACTGTGCGCCGCCCTGCAGTGCCAGGTCGCTAGGCGTCGCTAGGTCGCGGCCGGCGTGCGGAAGGCTGTCGGCCGCCCTCTTCGCGGTGCTAAACGCGTCGTGCCGCGGCCGGCGGCCTTAAAGCCATGCCGCGCTCAATTGGCTTGATTCCTTGCGCGGCCGCCCCCCTCGCTGGAATTGCTTCCGAAGAACTGCAGATCACTTTCAGTGTCTAGACGACCAACCCTCACCGAGAAGAACAGTGCCTCTAGCGCCTCCCCGCGGCAGCCATGGCTGTGGTCGTTGGGCGCTCTGGCGTTGCTGGTCTGTCGACTCTTTGTCCGCGGCGGCGCACAGTGGGCCCGCTGGCGGCAGAAATTCTAGACCCCTTTTGAGCTCCAGAGTCGCCGAATGGGACTCGAACCTAATGTGTGAGCCCACCAATGGATTGCTGTTCGAACGAGGAATCCATTGGTGGGATCACACGCGTTTAGTCTGAGTCCTGTTACTAAATGAATCTGGAGCTCAAACGCGCCTGGGGTATTGGCCGCCTGCGCCGGTCTTCTGGCCCACTGTGCAGCCGTCCGCACCTACGTGGTGTTCCACCAATCTAACCGAGGGCCTTTTCTTTCAGATGCCTGACCGGGACCACAACGATGGCTACAACACCAGCGACACCTTCAGCGAGAACGGGTCGGACGACGAGGACGACCAGCGAAGGTGAGGGTGAGGGTGTTGGTCGTGTCCTCCTCGACGACGGCGACGCCGCCGCGGCGCATTGGGCCAGAAGACCGGACCAGGCGGCCGAAACTTAAGGCGCGTTTTGATCTTCAGAGTCGCTAAGTAGGACTCGAGCCAAACGTGTGACCCCACCAATGGATTCCTCGTTCGGAGAGCAATCCATTGGCGGGGTCACACGTTCGGCTCGATTCCCATTTAACGTACTCTGGAGCTCAAAACGCGTCTAGAGTTTTGACCGCCTGCGCCGGTCTGCTACCGGCCCACTGTGCGGCGGGGTTCGAGTCCCATTTAGCGACTCTGGAGGTCAAAACGCGTCTGGGATTTTGACCGCCTGCTGGCCCACTGTGCTTCGCCGCCGTGTGGCTTCCCCTGCCTCCACGCCTGCTTCGTGTTACAGTGTCGGCGCGGTGTCGGCGGCGGCGTCGACGGGAAGCGTCGGCAACGGCGGGGTGCCTTCCAGCGGGGGCGGCAGCCGGTCGCGGAAGTCCAGGTCGGCGATGTCGATCGGCGGCGTCGAGGAGCTGGGGCTGGAGTCGGACCACCCCGACCTCAGCTCGCCGGCCAACTCCATCACGTCCATCAACTCCATCTCGTCGCTGCTGAAGGAGAAGCTAGCGGTGAGTGTTTGCTGACTATGTCTGGCAGCGACGGCCGGCATCTCCTTGCCCTGGCGGCGCCGCCGCACAGTGGGCCGGAAGACCGGCATCGTCATCATGAGCGCTCACGCAGGCGTTAGGCCGCACGCAGGCGGCCAAAACTCTAGACGCGTTTTGAGCTCCAGAGTCGCTAAACAGGACTCAAACCGAACGTGTGACCCGGATTGCTCTCCGAACGAGGAACCCATTATTGGCGGGGTCACACGTTTGCTTCGAGTCCCATTTAGTGCCCGTGGAGCTCAAAACCCGCCTAGAGTTTTGGCCGCCTGCGCCGGTCTTCTGGCCCACTGTGCGCCTGCCACCTCGCGATCTCACCATCCGGTTCAATCCGGTGTCCACTTCGGGTCGAGCATCGGACGGGCGATGGCAGTCGATGGCCGGGTTGACGGTGTCATCGCCGCGCGGGTCCCCAAAGCCAAAACAAGGCAATCGAAATGCGCGCGCATTTCGCCGGGACCCGCCTCGTGGGAATGGAAATGTGGCTCGACCCGGTCCGTTATCTGTGACTTGCCGACGTGCCACCCAAGGCTCGCCGGCCGGCACGGCCCTGTGTCGGGAGAGTTGTTGTTATCGGAGGAGAATCGCAGCGCCACTCCGCCCTTCCCGCGCCGGCGTGCCGCACCGCGCCGCACCGCGCCGCCCGCACGCCACGGCCCCACTGGGGCGCCGTAGAGAGTCCTATAGCTAGCAGAGAGCTGCCAAGTAGGGTTCCGCCGCCGTGCGCCGC
Organism: Stenchaetothrips biformis; assembly: GCA_030522485.1. Lineage (NCBI taxonomy): Eukaryota > Metazoa > Arthropoda > Insecta > Thysanoptera > Thripidae > Stenchaetothrips > Stenchaetothrips biformis. The sequence goes on from CM060098.1 coordinate 1,940,979, forward strand.
CATTTTTCAGCTCTTTTTGAAAGCGCTCTAGCTCCCAAACCATTGAAGTTAAGTACGTATAGTAAGCGAGCAAATTGAGCGTCTTTGCCGCAGCTACAATCGGCTCGCTTACTTTACCCACTTTACTCAAACGGTTTAGGAGCTAGGGCGGTTGCAACGCGAACTGCATAATGGCGGATCCGTCTCCTCCGCGACACTTTGACGGCTGTCTGCCAACTATAGGACTTTAGGGCGCCGCAGTCCACGCCGTCCCCACGCCGTCTCCGCGCCACAGTCGGCCCGTGCCGGCAGTGCTATTAACTTGGCCGCCCCTACCGCGCCGTGCAGTACTCGCGCGGACCGCCATGGCGGCCCAGGGCGGCCCCGACCGCGATATCCGCGACGCTCGCGACGCCCGCCTCCGCCAGGAAGACGCCTATGACCTCCAGGCGACGCTGCCGCTGCGGCATCCACCGCGACCGCCCGGCCCGGTGCCGATCATCAAAATTGAGCTCGTCGACGACGAGCCCGCCAAGCTCGTCAAACCCACCAAGGTGCGTCGTTATCCGCGCCTGGCCGCCGCACAGTGGGCCAGAAGACCGGCGCGGGCGGCAGAAACGCTAGAGGCGCCTTGAGCTCAAGAGTAGCAAGATGGGACTCGAACAGCACGTGTGATCCCACCAAGGGATTGATCTCCGAACGAGGAATCCATTGGTGGGGTCACACGGTTGGTTCGAGTCCCATTTAGCGACTCTAGCTGAACGCATCCAGCTTTGGCCGCCCGCGTTGATCTTCTAGCCCACGGTGAGCCGTCGCCGTGGTGCAGTCTCGACCCAGTGACCGGAGGAATGCAGTATAGGGTGACCTTGGAGCGCATCTAGGACGTCTGTCTGCTCATGGTCTGCCCGGGTCAGCGCGGCCGCCGCGATACGTACCCGCTGAGTCGGAAAGGCGCGCACAGTGGGCGGTGGAGGCGGCCAAAAATCTAGGCGCGTTTTGAGCTCCTGAGTCGCTGAATAGGACTCAAACCGGACGTGTAACCCCACCAATGGATGCCTCGTTCGGAAATCAGTCAATTATTGGTGGGGTCACACGTTCGGTTCGAGTCCCGTTCAGCGACTCTGAAGCTCAAAACGCGTCTAGAGTGTTAAGCGCCTCCTGGCCCAGTGTGGCGCGCTCGACTAGCCGAGAGTGCTATGTGCTTGCCAAGCGTTTTCCCCACCGCCAAAACGTGACTGAAAATGCTCCGACAGTGGCGAAGTCATGAAAGAAGGGCCCTTCTCTCATGGCGAAGTGCTTTATCTTGCCGAGCGGTGACCACGTGAGTTCGGATGCACGTCGGCCAGGTTTATTGTCGCAATAATGGTGCCGTTTGCCGTTGCCGCAGATGTCGCTGCCCGCCATGCTCAAGAGGCACAGGAAGCCCGAGTACAAGCTGCGAGGCTTCGTCGCCTTCCTGTTCCTGTGCATCGTCTTCCTCGTCGGCTTCGCCCACGTCTACTACAACCAGCAGGTTCTGCAGGTGAGCGCCGATTTGGCTGCGCGGCCGCACGGACCAGTAAAGGACGCACAGTGGGCCAGAAGACGGCGCAGGCGGCCAACATCCGGACGCGTTTTGAGCTACAGAGTCGCGAAATTGGACTCGAACCGAACGTGTGACGTGACCACCCCTCCAATGGATTCCTCGTTCAGGGAGAAATCGATTGGTGGGGTCACACGTTTGGTTCGGGTCCTGTTTATCGACTCAGGCGCTCAAAACGCGTCCAGGGCCGCCAGTTCCGTTCTTCTGGCCCACTTGGCGGGACGGTCTCTGCCGATTGCGTTCACCTTGTTTGCGGCTCGCGTGTTTCCCGCGCTACCTGACGTCAGACTCGATGACGTCAGAACCGCAGACGGCCCAGCTAGCAATCTTGTCCTCGTCTTGTCCTGGCAGAGGGCCTACTTCGACCTGATCCGGCTGAACCACATCGAGCGCGTGCTGCGCGTGTACAACGACGAGGGCGCCGAGCTGCTGCGCGGCGAGCTGGGCCGCTTCCTGCGCGACTCGGACAAGGTGTACTCGTGCCTGCCGCAGCACGAGCGGAAGGGCATGTACTGCATGGAGTGGATGGGCCGCGCGCGCCTCTACCTCAAGTACGAAGAGCAGAGCAAGGTAATGCGGCCGGTTCGACCATGGCATAGTGGACCAGAAGACTGGCGCAGACGGCCAAAACTCGAGACGCGGTTGGAGCTCCAGAGTCGCCAAACACGACTCGAACCGAGCGTGTGACCGCACCAATGGACTCCTCGTTCGGAACGGAAAGCAATCCATTGGTGGGGTCACACCGTTCGGCTCGATTCCCATTTAACGACTCTGGAGCTCAAAACGCGTCTAGAGTTTTAACCGCCTGCGCCGGTCTGCTGCCGGCCCACTGTGCGCCGGTTCGACCATGGGTTCGAATCCCGTCTCCCGCGACCCGGTTTTATTGTTCGGAGCAGGAGAGGGACACGCAGGTTGGGTTTGGTTGCAGACTCCCGAGGGGTGCGACAAGCCGCCGTGCGTGGAGTACCGCTGCTACCACACGGAGTGGGTGGCGCTGGCGGACGACGTGTTCCCCACGGACTGCTTCGACCTGACGGCCGCGGGCGCCGCGGAGGCGCACTGGTACGGCGGCGGCCACTCGGCCGGCATGCACTGGCCACTGGAGACGGGCCGCGTCTCCTGGGCGCCCTTCATCACCGGGGACTCGGTGCGCCGCGACCACCAGTGGGGCAACGTGCTCAAGCGCTTCTTCATCTCCTCCAAGGGCGTGGCCATCACAGTGGACCCGCTCACGCCGCTGCACGTGTCGGTAAACCAGTACAACCACCGCGAGCTGTGCCTCCAGGTGAGCCAGGGCAGTCCATTTCAAATTGCTGTGTTGCCGGCAGTGCACCAGAAGACGGCGCAGGCGGCCGAAACTTTGGGCGCGTTTTGAGCAACAGAGTCGCGATATTGGACTCGGACCAAGGGGTCCCCCACTGGAACAATCTGTGTACTGCCTTTCAATTTCGGGTATGGAGGAGACAATCTCACAATCTTTCGCCAGAAACGCCTGTAAGTAGGCAAAAAGTGCGACCAAATTCCAAACAATCCGACACAATCAAACAATCTGTGTACAGGAAAATTCTGAGTGAGGGACCCCCTCGACTCGGACCAAACGTGTGTCCCCTCCAATGGAATCCTCGTTCAGAGAGCAATCGATCGGTGGGGTCAAACGTTTGGTTCGGGTCCTGTTTGACGACTCTGGAGCTCAAAACGCGTCTAGAGTTTTGGCCGCCTGCGCCGCCGTCCTCTGACCCACTGCGCACCACCAACTGAACACATTGCCATTCTCCCAGGCGCGGTACGACGACTTCGCGTTGGTGCGGCCGTCCCCCGCCACCCCCGCCAAGCTCAACTACTCGCTGTGCACCGTGTCCACGGGCAACATGAAGGACCTGCACCACCACCTGTCCGAGAAGAGCCTGTGGGACGGGCTCAAGGAGTCGGACGTGGAGACCGTCAACACGCTGCTCACCGAGCCCGTGTGGCAGATCGCGCCGTCCGAGGCGGACCTCCTCACGGAGCAGGCCATCCTCAACTACACCGAGGACGTCATCTCGCTCGGCTTCTTCCGGCAGGGTAGGTCTGTACAGCCACCTGATTCCGGCGGCTGGCGGGTCGGTCCGTCACACACTGCCTCTTTCGCAATCATGGGGTGCGAGGGCGAGGATGACAACGAGTGCAACAACGATCCTTCTTGATCAGACTGCAGGCCGCGGCGTCGCAGCAGGTCTCCGGTCACGCAAAGCGGGCCAGAGGACCGGTGCAGGCGGACAAAGTTGTAGACACGTTTTGAGCTCCAGAGTCGGCCCACTCACCCAGACGTTATTCACCCGAAACCTTACTGACCCAAAGACTTTTTGCCCATCGTCAATTCACCCCCTTAAATCACCCCTGAGGTCCGTTAACCCTTCCTCGATCTCACCCGCGCCAAAATAATTCGCCCAAGCCCAATGCAAGCGGGTGTAATATAGCCTGAGAGTAGGGTATTGCCATGAGCCACGGAGCGAGGGGTATATTTTAACACGGCAACAGTCATAAAGTGTTGCCTTCGAAATTATTTATCATACTTTTCGGTTATCATGAAACAAAATTCAGGGAAATTGCTTCGGAGTGAAAAAAACGGGGGGGGGGGATTTATACTTTTTCATAACGGAGACGTGTAGAAGAGAATCCGCAAGCACCTCCAGCTCTAATTTCGGCTTACAAATAGAAGACGCTTGATATCTCATACATCTAAGGCAGGCCCTGTGGCAACAATATGTCATTTTGAGAAGAGTAATAAACTATTCTGGTTGAACAGCTCTCTGGGTCAATGAAACCTGGGTGAATTACGTCTGGACAAAATTTCTTTGGGTCAATGTTATCTGGGTGAGTGGGCCTAGAACCCTAAATAGGAATCGAACCGAACCTGTGACCTCACCAATGGACTGCTCTCCGAACGAGGAATCCACGCGGGGTCACACGTTCGGTTCGAGCCCCATTTAGCGACTCTGGAGCTCAAAACGCGTGTAGAATTTGGCCGCCTGCGCCGGTCTACTTGCCCACTGTGCAAAGCCTTGCTGATGCTCTGCTTCTCCTCCCGCAGGTCACATTCTGGTGAACGAGTTCTGGCAGGCGAACGTGGGTGACATGGCGATGGACGCGTCGCGCTTCCCCTCCATGAAAGAGACGATCGAGATCGTGCACCGGCGCGGCTTCCGGATCGCCTTCACGCTGCAGCCCTTCATCGGCACCGAGTCCGTCAACTTCCGCGAGGCGGTGCGGCGCAAGCTGCTGGTGGGCACCCGGATCCCCGGCGGCGGTAGCGGCGGCGGTAGCGGCGGCGGTAGCGGCGGCGGCGGCGCCGAGTACGTCCCCGCGCTGAGCCGGTACCGCAGCCTGCTCAGCGCCGGCACGCTCGACGTCACCAACAAGCGCATGGCGCCCTGGCTCAAGGAGATGGTGGAGGACCTGCAGGCCAAGTACGACATGGACTGCTTCTTCCTGGACCTGGGCGTGGCGTACGACCTGCCGTACCACTACAAGTTCCAAGGCCCGCTCACCAACCCGGACCACTTCATGACAGCCTTCACCGAGCTCGTGCAGGTTGGTCGGCGTCGCACAGTGGACCAGGAGAGCAGTGGAGGAGGCGGTCAAAATCCCGTGCCTGTTCTGAGCTCCAGAGTCACTGAACAGGACTCGAACCGAACGCGTGACCCCACCAATGAATTCCTCGTTGACCCCATTGGTGGGGTCACACGTTCGGTTCGAGTCCCATTTAGCGGCTCAGGAGCTCAAAACGCGTCTAGAATTTTGGCCGCCTGCGGCCCACTATCCCCACTATGCGTCGTCTTGATTACACTGTGCCCGACATAGACCAACATAGACTGTCTGCCAAACTTGGAAAACTCTTGCTTGACTTGAACCTTGCAGTCGTCCGTCAAGGTGCTGGGCGTCTCCTCCGCCGTGGCGCGGCCCCGCGCCCCCACCTTCGTCACCCTGCCCGCCGTGCCGTCCACGTGGAAGGGGCTGCAGTCCGTCATCCCCACCATCCTCACCTACGGCATCATCGGCTACCCCTTCATCATGCCCGGTGCGGTGGGCGGCGACTACGACGAGGAGGTGAGGCGAACCGCACACAGTGGGCCAGAAGACGGCGTAGGCGGCCAAAATTCTAGACGCGTTTTGAGCTCAAGAGTCACTAGGCTAAACAGGAATCGGACCGTACGTGTGAACCTACCAAGGAATTCAGAAAAATCAATTAGTGGGGTCACGGTCACACGTTCGGTTCGAGTCCCACTTAGCGACTATGGAGCTCATAACGCGTCTAGAATTTTGTCCGCCTGCGCTGGTCTTCTGTCCCACAGTGCCGCGGTACGACATACAGGGTATACATTGGAGCACACATTTTGAGACAAATGTGTGCCACAAAATCACATTTATCAGGCCGTTTGCCACAAACCACATACACATACCACACTAATGCTGTGGTGTGCTGTGAGTGCTGTTTGCCACAACCAAATTCATCCTGCAGGCCGTTTGCCTCGGAATGGATACTCTGCGGTGTGTGCCAAGCACGCACTTCCATAGTAGCGTCAACCCAACGCATGCACTTCTCTGCTGCATGCCCGTCGCTTGTACATGCATGCAACAAGCAAGTGTGTGCCTGAGGCAAGCACGAAGAAGTGAGTGCCTGCTTGTGGTTGACTCCACGTGGTGCGTGCTAGGCACACACACACACACTTGAGTTTGCAGAGAAGTGGTGTCGCACTGCAGGGGGGAGTAGTGGAGGTGGCCGCCTGGGAGGTAGGCGTCCCGCCCGCTCACGCGCACACTGGCCGCTGTGTCTGCCTACCTGCCAGGCGCCATGGTCGGGAGGTGGGAGTGGAAGTGGCCGCCTGGGAGGTAGGCGTCCCGCCCGCTCACACGCCCACTGTGTCTGCCTACCTGCCAGGCGCCTTGGCCGGGCCGGTGGTGCTCCGTATCGTCCTGAACAGCCGTGTTTCCGTCCTTAATGTTGTCGCCTTCTCGCCTGCAGCCCTCCAACGGCAGCGGCACGACGTCGGGGCCGGCCCCAGTGGGCCGCAACCTGACGACGCTGGCGCCGGCGCGCGTGCCGGTGGTGGCGGCTGGCTCGCTGGAGGAGGCCCCGGAGGGCGACGGCTCGTCAGGGGAGGCGCTCGGCCTGGGCCTGGGGCTGGGCCTGGGCGGCATCGGGCTGGGCGCAGGGCTGGGCGCCGGCCTGGGCCAGGGCCCCGGCGCGGGCGCGGCCCTGGGGCTGGGCGTGGGGCCGCCCCCGGGCGAGGAGGAGCTGCAGGAGGTGGTGCGGCTCGCCGACATCGAGCTCTACGTGCGCTGGATGCAGCTCGCCACCTTCCTGCCCGTGCGGCGGTACACCACGCTGCCCAACAAGTACGGGTCCGAGCTCATCCTCGAGAGCGCGCGGACGCTGACCAGCCTGCGGCAGAAGACGGTGAGTACCGCACAGTGGGCCAGAAGACCGGCGCAGGCGGCCAAAATTCTAGACGCGTTTTGAGCTTCAGAGTCGCTAAATGGGGCTCAAACCGAACGTGTGACTCCACCAATGGATTGCTCTGCGAACGAGGTGGGGTCACACGTTCGGTTTGAGTCCTGTTTAGCGACTTTGAAGCTCAAAACGCGACTAGAATTTTGGCCGCCGGCGCCGGCTTCTGGTCCACTGTGAACCGCCACGCGTTTGCGGCCGATCCTGAACCTGTATAGGCTCCATGAGTACCGCGTGACCGTGAACTGATGTTCGTTGGCGGCGCAGGTGAACCCGCTCTTCAAGAAGTACGTGCGCGAGGCGCTGGACTCGGGGCTGCCGCTGGTGCGGCCGCTCTGGATGCTGGACCCGCTGGACCCGTCGTGCCGTCTCATGGCGGACGAGTTCTCCATCGGCGAGGAGCTGATCGTGGCGCCCGTGCTGCAGTCGGGATCCACCGAGAGGGAGGTGTACCTGCCGGCCGGGGTTTGGAAGGACGGCATCGACGGCAGCCTGCGGAAGGGCAGCCGCTGGATCCACATGTACAAGGTAACCTTACAGTGGGTTAGAAGACCGTTGAAATTCTAGACGCGTTATGAGCTCCAGAGTCGCTAAACGGGACCCGAATTGAACGTGTGACCCCATCAATGAATTACTCGTTTGGAGAGCAATCCATTGATTGGGTCACACGTTCGATTCGGGTCCCATTCAGTGACTCTGGAGTTGAAACGCGTCTAGAATTTTGGCCATTCTCACCTCAACGGTGCAATGCTCCTCCTTCAAGTTGCTCATACTTTGAACAAAATTTTCCGGGGAGGTTCAGATGAAAATCTTACTTTCTTCAAAATGGGTCCCACTGTGCAAATTTGTTAAGAATTTGAAGTCTCACTATAAGGAAAGATGAAAATTTTTTCAGTGGAAGACACATGCCTTGCCCTCAACCCAGTTGAAGAGCCCTTTTGAGCCTATTTTGGATGTATCTTTAAAAATCTTCTTGCGCACACTATTTTGTGGTAACAGTTTGGCCTAGACATTTTTCACTTCTTCGATTCGTTTTTAAAAGATTCCGGCATACACAACTAAAAATTTCCATAATACCACAAGCGACAATCTTTTTAATCAAGCATTTCATGATAATTGAACATAATGTGCAAAATAGACTGAAAAGTTTTAGCGACATTTCAAGTTTGCCAATGCTAATGTATGGACATTTTGAGTTGTGCATGCCGGAATCTTTTCAAATGAATCGAAGAAGTGAAAAGTGTGTAGGCCAACTTTTGCAACAAAATAGTATGCGCAAAAAGATTTTCACGATAAAGCCAAAATAGGCTCAAAAAGGCTACTGGGTTTAGGGCAAGGCATGTGCCTTCAAATGTCATATTTCAATCTCTCCTAAGTAAGATACAATATTCCTAACAAAGTTTTACAGTGGGAAAAAGATGACAACCTTCCTTTAAACACTTTGTGTTTTTAGGTTCCTCTGGATAAAATCGCCTTCTTCGTGAAGATGCCCGACAACACCCGGTTTTGATCGATCACCAGCCTGAAAGACACTCCTGTTCCTATTATTTTTATTATTGAAGCAATTGTCAGACGACGATCATGAAGCTATGATGTGCTGTGAAAATAAGGATAGGCAGTCACCGCAATGGACTATTCTTCAGAGGAAGCCGAACAAAATTATGAAACGGTACCATGGAGCCTTTGAAATAGTTCTGGAGTAGTCTGCTGTGACATTGTAGATCTAGCTTAAAAAATATTCTCTAACTATAGTATAGTTAGAATTTAATGAAAGATGAGACAACGAACAATAATTATTTGTAAATATTAGCTGAGTTTAGAAATACTGTAACTGCAAAAGATCTTGTTTCGTTAAGAAGTAACTCTTAATTCTGTCAAATATTTCTTCTAGTGCCAATGAGATGAGACTATTTTTGCTGTTCGCTTTGTTTTTAAGAGCTGTGATTACAATCGCTGTGTGTAGCTGATAATAATTTCCCGGTGATTTATGATATCTAGTGTTTTCTGAGCTGTGATGAGTAGTTCATTGCTAACTGAGCCGCAGTGAGTTACAAGTTTATTTATTTTTGGGGTGCTGGAACGGATGAATAGTGCCATCTTTTCATTAGTAACCCAGTTTAATGAGTAAAATTAAAAATTAATTGATTTGTGTGTCATTTCCTGGAATGAATAGTCATACCCGACCTATCATAAGCATAATTAATTTGTAGCATATGCCCATATTTAACAGGAAATCTAAAATTTCAGTGATCAAGGACTTTGGATTAAGGCACACATCCTGAAAGACCCGCAGGGCTCCACTTTGTACATTCGTAATGCATTTGTAAAGTATTTTTATTGTGATAAGAGATGTGATTGTTTTAGTGAGTAAATAAAAGTAAAGTCTAAAATAAACGTCGGAACTCGATTTTTTATCTATCTCTCTGCTCTCTCCTACTTATCCAACGTAGAGAGGGAAATAATCGATACTTACTCTCTTGCATCCCAACACCGGACCCCCTCATAAGCGCGAGACACTCATGGGGCATGACAGTCTTTAGCGCGACAGCGACGAAAAGCAAAAGCACAGCTCGGCATCACACAGTGGACCAGAGCACCGGTCGAGGCGGTCGAATTTTCGGAAGCGTTTTGAGCACCAGAGTCGCTGATCTGGACTCGAACCGAACGTGTGACCCCACCAATGATTTGCTCTCCGGACGAGGAATCCATTGGTGGGGTCACGCGTTCCGTTCGAATCCCATCTAGCGACTCTGGAGCTCAAAACGCGTCTAGAGTTTTGCCCGCGCCGCCCCCGCTGTGCACCAGCTTGGCGACACCCCACGCGAGGGGCTGTGGAGGGGGAGTATCGGCGCGGCCCCTCTGCGGCCCCTTGCCGCCTCAGCCTCCTCCGCCGTCCAGTCCGTCGGCAGTCGACCCAGCGCGTGGTCGCAAGGGGGTGCTGCTGTCCGGGCGCGTGCCGCGCTCACCCCTCACACGTGCGAGCTGCCTCACGACCGGTGGAGGCAGCGGTCCCGAAACACGGCCGACTTCGTCTCGACTTACTCGCACAGCGGCAGCGCTGCGAATGTTGGTCGCCCTGTCTCGAGCCCTGAGGCCGCCAGCCCTGCAGCCAGCCTCGCAGCCGGTAGTGCCGGCTCCCCTCGCACGCTGAGCGCATCGGAGAGGACGACGGTCGAAAGGGGCAAGCTGTCTCAGCGAATCACTGCAGAGGAAGGCATTCGGTAATAAATAGGCCTAATTTTGGTTGTAGTTGTAGTTGGCTCGCAAATGGTCGGCCAACCCAAAGGCTGCCGCATGGGAGTGGTTAGCCCGCTGTCCGATTCAACAAGCTCCGGTTGTTTGTTTACGTTTGCGCCGAGCCATCAGACCGACTACGGCCCGTCTTCTTGTGTCACAGCGCCGGGTCCAAACAACCGTAACCTGACCAGTAGAGCGGACAATATGTCACACGAAAGTGCCTGTCTCGTTAACGACAGACATTCAAAGAAATACCCCGTCGACAGGCACTCCGTGAGAGGTTATGGGATCAAATCGAAAAAGGCGCGGCTTAAGGAGAACACTTGATCACGCTGAGGTCATTTTGTCCTATATCGGAATCATTGTGACCTCAAAATGGTCCCTAGCCGTGACTTTCAATTTGAGCTCATTGTGACATCAAGTTGACTTTTGTGTTCTCCTTGGGGGGCAAGTGTTTGACTGTGATGGACGACCCGGATCGCCCTGTCTTTCACATGACGCGCTTATTTTTTGAACAGTCCGGTGAGATGTATTTGTCCGGGAAGGGGGGGGGGGGGCATGACTCCTCGGTTGACATGGTGGCAATAGTCATATACCGCGGTGGTGGTTTGAGTGCCGGGCCTAGTAGACGCCATGGAGGACAGGAACTCACCATAAATTGCTTCAGGCGAGGGGGTGCCGAGAGCAAGGGGTGGGGGACTTGACTACGGCGCACCTCTTGCATGTATGAAAAATGGCGGCTTTAAGGGTCTTGACGCCGCCGTGTGAGTTATCTCGCTACTTTCTTGCGCGAGTAAATCCCTCAATCTATAACTTGGCGCCGGGCGGCCGCGGGGCCTGGGCCGGCCTGGGCCCGCTGGCGACAAATTCGATTCAAATGCAGCCGCGCGCTGGCGGGAGACAGTTTGATGAAGCGGGGCCACCGCGGGGCCGCTCAGCTCGCTCAGCAGGCTGATTCCGCTCAGCGTTTCGTCGCTCCGTCCCTCTCGCACCCTCACGCCCCGCGAGTGCGAGAGAGACAGAGCGACGAAGGCGCCGATGGCCCTGCACAGCCCTGCCGCCCAGTCGGTAAGTAGGACAGCCCGGCAAGAGCGGTGGAGCGTCGAAAAGGCGCCAATAGTGCTGCCGAGGTGAGAAGAAGACGGAATGCCCAGCGAAACAAGGGGCAGGGAAGGGGAGGGGGACTTGAAGACAAACTCCTCGCCAAACTCCTTTCTTTTCTCACGCGAGGCCGGGCGATAGCAGCAGGGCTGCCACGACAAGCATTTTTCGTCGTGTCACGTTGACAAATATGGAGTTCTTTCCATGTGTGAAAAGTAATCCCAGCAGTGGCAAGACGGATCGCTTCGCCCGAACCTCGCGCGTGCCCTCTGCAGCTGCATCTGGAGACCACGGCGCCCTTCCCCCCTAGTGTCGCGCGCGCCCTCTGCAGCTGCATCTGGAGACCACGGCGCCCTTCCCCCCTAGTGTCGCGCGCGCCCTCTGCAGCTGCATCTGGAGACCACGGCGCCCTTCGCCCTAGTCTCGCGCGCGCCCTCTGCAGCTGCATCTGGAGACCACGGCGCCCTTCGCCCTAGTCTCGCGCGCGCCCTCTGCAGCTGCATCTGGAGACCACGGCGCCTTCGCCTTGGCCAAGACTTTGGTCTAGCAGCGCGGACCGCCCCCGAAACCAGTCGGCCGCGATCATACTGCCTGACGCGAGTCTCTCTTCCGTCCAATGCGGGCGATGCGTCCGGATTGCCCTAATGAAGGAAGGGGAGGGAGGACCCGCGCTGCATATTCGCGGCGTTCCCGAATCAGGACTCCAATAATCCGATACGCGGGGCGGGGCTGGGCTGCCGGGCGCCGCGGTCCGGATGCCTTTGACGGACGCTTGGCCGGGCTGTGCTGGCCTGGCTGTGCTGGCCGGGCTGCCTCACCCGCCCGTCATAGGCGTCATGATAAGGGCGCGCCGCCACCCCCCGGCCGTGCCGTGATCTGGGGCACCGCGTCCTGATAACGCTTCAATTTGTGATGAAAGCCGCCGGGCCGCGTCGCGCCGGGTATCTTTACGGCAGATTGCGCTCCAGGAAACCATTTTGCCCAATTTGTCGTGATGTTCTTTTGTTGTTTTTGTTTGCAGAGCCGAGGCGGCGGGGCGAGGTCGCGGCGGCCAGTGCCAGGGTCTTGGCGGCATGGCGGCCGACCTGTGGGAGCCCTGGGAGCCCGGGCCTGGACACGGGCCCACCGCCCGGCCGCGCCTCATGACCTTCTCGTCGACGCGCTCCTCCAGGACGCTGACGCTCAACGGGCTCACCGTCACCACCACGCTGCGGCCGGCGCAGCGGGAGCGCACGCTGTCCGCTGGGCCCGCGCTCGGCGCCGGCAAGGGTGAGTCAGTGGCGGATCCAGAGCCGCCTTGAGGGGGGGGGGGAAGAAACCGTGGACCCGGGTTAGAGACCCTGCCGTCAGAGATGCGCAGAGGGGGGCCCTCTCGGCCAATCACAGTCGACTGGTAGTCCCATGCGGAGCGGGCGGCCCGAATTCGCCCCGCGCGAGGCTACACAGGCCAGCGTCTCGAGCGGCGCAGCGGTCGCCCGCTATCCTGACGCAGGGTGCCTTTGCCTCCACGGGACTACCAGCGCTCGCCTGCGCATCTCTGACCGGAGGGTCTCTAACCCGGGTACCCGGTAGAATCGGGTCCGCAGGTTTACTCGAAGACCGCCCTAAAGGCAGGCAACACGGTGTACTCGAGCGCATTGCGTATGGCCTACTGCCAGGGCGGTGGAGCGAGGAAGACAGTGAGTGTACTGTCTCTTTTGCGCTTTATCGCCTATTGGACTTTTTTCCGTCGTCCTTCCTTTTTAGTCCAACGGTCCGGCAGGTGCTTGCAGCATGCGGCCCACTGTGCGTTAGGGCGCAAGGGAGAGACACGGAAGCATGTGGGGAAAGCAGCGGAGCAGCGGCCAGCGGGCGTGTCGCACAGTGGAACAGCCAGAAGACCGGCACGGGCGGCCGAAATTCTAGACGCGTTTTGGACTCCTTTCGCTAGTTGGGACTCGAACCGAAGTGTGACCTCACCAATGGGTTCCTCGTTCGGAGAGAAATTCATAGGTGGGGGGTCACACGTTCGGGTCGAGTCCCAGCGACTCTGGAGCTCAAAACGCGTCTTAAGTGTTGGCCGCATGCGCCGGTCTTCTGGCCCACTGTGTGTCGGGGCAGGGCGGCGGCGGGCCGGGGCCGGCGCCGGGGCCAGGCCCTTGTGGAACTTGGAGACGAGCCCAGGCGGCGCACGGCAGCAGCGGCGCTGTGGATGTTAGCCTGAAGTAGGGGCGGGGCGGGCACGGGGTGAGAAGGGGCTAACGATTGCTATGCGCTGCACCTCGCCATGTCGGCCGTGTGTGCGGTGGCGGGGCGGGGCGGGGCGGGGCGGGGGGTAAACTCAGGTGAAGTGGGCGACCTTGTCTGCGGCGTGCGGTGCACGGCGAAGTAGTGCAAGTGGCCAGACAAGCAGCGGGCCGGGGCGGCCGGGGTCATTCCGACAAATTTGCTCTTCCAGCCGCTGAGCGCACAGGTGCGGATCCAGGGGGAACAAGTCGCACTTTGCTCCTGTATGTAGGCAACTTTCGCGACATCGCCCATTCACCTTTACCAGTCTCTGGATCCAGCTTTGCTGCCACCGGTGCACCGCACATGTAAAACTAAAGCGTACCTCTAGGGGTAAGTTGGGGAAGAAAATGACAGGGTAACAAAAGTACAACCCTTATGGATCTAGTATCTTGTCTTTGAACCATACCTGGACCAGTTATTTCAACTTAACATAAAAATCTGAGGGAACTCCTTGTTAAATGGATGTCGATATCTGTACCGTATGCCATCGGAGGGGTGTGTACTTTTCTTACCCTGTGCTTTTCTTTCTCAACTTACCTCTAGGCTTGAGTCAAGAATAAAGTTACGCTACGCTTGAAGACGTTCGCTTGAAATGAAAAGTGAAGATTAGAAAGTCCCCATGCATTAGGATAGGGGGAATCTTTGCGGATGAGTCTGTGACGCCTTTTTTCAAGCGTAAACTGACTACGCTTGAAAACAGAGGGTAATACTACGCTCTAGTTTTACCAGTGCGCCACGCCACGGGGTAAGCTTAGGGGTGGTCTGCTGGTCCGATTCCCCGCCGTGCCTCGTCGGCCTCGTCCTCCGGGCCGAACGGTGCACAGTGGGCCAGAAGACCGGTGGAGGCGGCCATAATTCTGGATGCGTTTTGAGCTCCAGAGTCACTAAATGGGGCTGAAACCGAACGTGTGACCCCACCAATGGACTGCTCTCCGAACGAGGAATCCATTTGGTGGAGTCACCCATGTGGTTCGAGTTCTGTTAAGCGACTCTGGAGCTCAAAACGCGGCTAGAGTTTTGGCCGCCTGCGCCGGTCTTCTGGCCCACTGTGCGGCGGATGATGAATAGATCCCCCTCTGCCTTTTGCAGGTGACGGTGACCTGCCGGACGGCTGCTGCTTCCGCCGGTCCATCCCCGTGTCCTGCACCCCGTCCTCCATGGCGTGCAGGCAGCCGCGCCCGCCCGCGTCCACGCCTGCCACGCCGTGCGGCCCGGCGCCCCTCGGCGCCCACCTCGAGGACCTCGTCGGCGACTGCAGCGTCACGAGCGTCACCCCCACCACCGCCACCAGCACCACCAGCAGCAGCGGCAGCAGCAGCAGCAGCGCCGGCGGCGAGCAGCTGAACGCCCCCGCCAGCAAGAGGCGGCAAGCCCAGGTAAGCCAGCCTGGACCGCCGGACTCTGCCGGACTAAGCCGCCAACAACGGCGGGCTTAACTTATCTGAAAGACCGTGATTCACGGCGGCGACGCTGCGGGGCTGCGGGGGCCGCTCGCTTATCGCGGCCTTTGTGTGGCACTCATTGGCTGCGGCCAGGATTAGGGCCCCGCGCCGCGCAGGCAGCCTGCAGCGCCGCTGTTATTGTGTTGGGAGCGCCCGGCGTGTTCGGGTAGGCAACCCGGCGGCAGCTGTGCGGGACGGGCGGCCTCGGAGCCTGCGGCGGGGGCCTCGCCTGGCACGGCGCACAGTGGGGGACAGAGGACCGGCGCAGGCGGCCAAAACGCTAGACGCGTTTTGAGCTCCGGCGTCGCTAACCAGGACTCGAACCGAATCTGTGACCCCAGCAATGGATTGCCAACCGAACGAGGAATCCATGTGTGGGGTCACACGCTCGGTTCGAGTCCTGTTTAGCGACTCTGTAGCTCAAAACGCGTCGAGAGTTTCGGCCGCCTGCGCCAGTCCTCTGGCCCACAGTGCGCCGTGCCGTGCGAGGCCGCGCAGCACGCCACGTGCGGGGCTCATATTGCGTCGGGCCGCAGTCCCAGAAGGGGGCCTTCCAGGTGGAAATGAAGAAGGGCGCTTCGTAATTCCGTGTGCGTGTAGGTCTATTGTCACGGCGCGCCTCGCGACATGGGCGTTGCGCGTGTTCATAAACGAGTTTCCCTCTTGGCGTCGGCCGGCGTCGTTGTCGTGGGCCCCGCGAGGGGCATGACGGCGGTGCGGACGCGGAGGCCTGCACGCGCATTGTTTCATTGCAAGTCGCGCGCGCAGCGCAGCAGTGTGTTGATTGCGCCATGACGCGCGGCCCGCTCGAATTATACGGCGGCCGGGGATTTACTCTTTCACATGGGCGAAATGAACGCGCGCGCACACAGGCACACACATCATACACGGTCCGGTCTGAAAAGTAACGAAGGCGAAAAAAGGGTAAAAACAAAATGAGCCCCTAGCGGTGCCCCGGCCGGCACGCCTCGGGCCGCACGCAAGTGTCCCACACGTAGGGAAATGTGTAATGTGGTTTATATTCTCTTGTGACCGCGGGTTTTGTTGCTCTATTTCTCTTTTTTGGATCCGCGTTTCTTGTTGTCTTGTTGTTGTTGTTGTTGTTGTTGTTGTTGTTGTTGTTGTTGATGATGTTGACGACTTGCATGCAGTACGTACGGGGAAGAACCAGCCTTCCCTTGCGGTGAGTCAAAATTACATTTCAGAAACAAAAAAAAAAAAAAAAAAAACAACCGCGTTTTCAAGCGAATAGTTAGTTTTGTTTTGAAGCTACGGCGTGTGCATATTTTTTTTTGTTTCTTTTTGCGAGGTAGGTGGCAGGGCGACGTGGAAAACGTTCTCCCTCGCTGGTTCTGCTTTATTGTCGCCGTGCTCGCTTGGCGGCGCGTTTTTTGCCGACTGCGCCGCATGGCCCACGTCCCAAGGCCCGCGTGTCCGGACAAGCTCCCCGCAAGCTACCCTCGCCGCGCCGCGCCTCGCAGTGGGCCAGAAGACGGCGCAGGCGGCCAAAACTCGAGAAGCGTTTTGAGCTCCGGAGTCGCGGGGGGGGGGGACTCGAACCGAACGTGTGACCCCACCAAACGCTCATTCGGTTCGAGTCCTGTTTCGCGACTCTGGACCTCAAAACGTGTGTAGACTTTCGGCTGCTTACGCCGTCTTCTGGTCTACTGCCTCCCCGCGCCGCGCCGTGCACCTCGCAGAGGGCCGGTGTGGCGGCTTGGGCCTGCATTTCCTGCGGCTGCATATTAAATCATTTTTCGTTGGGCAAGCGACGGCGAGGGCACTTGTTGCGGATCCGCGGCGTCCACCAGTATGCTTTTATTTTATTTTTTGTCGTCGTCGTTCGCAGCGGATGTAGGCCGGCCTCGTAGTTGGGGGTGCGCCAGGGCCGGGACCAGGGAGGTTGGGGGGGGGGAACCAAGTAAGGGGCGAGAGCGGCACACCACCCTGCGAAATGCAAAGGGGCGAGCACTGCAGTAAATTAAGAAAATGTGCGCAAGAAAAGGGGTGCAAGCGAGATCGGCAAGTGGAGGGGGGAATGGCGCCCTTCGTTAACCCTGTTAACCATCATTGCCCCCCTCCCCTTCCCCACCACTGCGAGAGCACTCTGGTACTCGTGTTGACACAGCAGGTAATCTGCAGTCTGCAGATGCCCCCCTCCTTCGCCTCGCCCCTCGCGCCACAGTGGGCCTGAAGACCGGCGCAGGCGGCCAGAACTCTTAGACGCGTTTCTAGCTTCAGAGTCGCTAAATGCGACTTGAATTGAACATGTCAACCCACCAATGGACTCCAATGGAGAGCAATCCATTATGGGGTCACACGTTTGGTTCGAGTCCCATTTAGCGACCCTGGAGCTCAAAACCCGTCCGGGATTTTGCCCGCCTCCGGGTCTTCTGGCCCACTGTGCGCACTCGCGCAGCCCCCTGGCGCAGTCTCTCGACCAAGATTTGACTCTTGACGGGGCTGTCAGGTGGAGACTGTTTGGGTGTTGAGGGGGGGGGGAGAGAACAGTGCGGCCCGAAGGCACGTGACAGTGTGACAGCGGACGCGGCACGGCGGCGCAACGCCAGAGAGGGTGCACGACACTGCTCTAAGGCCTGCGCAATGGGCCCTCCCCCTCCCCCCCCTCCTCGATCCCGCGGCCGGATGCGTGCGGGAGCGGCGACCGAAGCGCCACCCGGGCCGAAACGGAATTAACGCGGGATTAACATGTCAGGTCGGGCTTGTCGGGCGTTGCTTTCCTATGCCGGCGGACCTGACTGCGCGGCGCGCGCGCTCGCCCTTGTGTTTGTCTGTGTGCATGGGTGTGTGTGTCTGTGGTTCGGTTTTGCGGACAGGGCCAGAGTATTCGTTGCGATGCCCGACACAAACCTCGACCCCGCTCGTCACGCCGCACCCTCTCAGCGCGCGAGCGCGCCATATTTTCCGCAGGGTTTATTGACGTTGCCACTGGGTTCTGAACGCTTGGGTGTATTTTAGTGGCCCTCCGCACGGCCATTGCGACGTCGGGGTCATTAAAACGTGGTGCGGTCGCCCCATGGTGGTCCGCCGGCCGCCCCATGGTCGCCGCCATGGTCGCCCCTCGGCGTGGTGGAGCGCTGCGGCGCCATGCCGCGCGTGGTGCGGAGCACAGTGGGCCAGAAGACCGGCGCAGGCGCGCCAGAACCCTAGACGCGTTTTGAGCTTCAGCGTCGCTAAACAGGACTCGAAATGAACGTGTGATGCTACCAAGGGATACCTCGTTCGGAGAGGAATCCAGGTGGGGTCACACGCGTTCGGTTCGAGTCCTGGTTGGCGACGCTGGAGCTTAAAACGCGTTGAGAGTTTTGGCCGTCTGCGCCGGTCTTTTGGCCCAGTGTGCGGAGTGGGGCCGCCGGATTGTTCATAATCATTGTTTGGTAATTGATGGCACGGCCTAATTGAATCTCTCCCGAGGATTTCGACAGGGCGCGTATTAATGTGTACGCAGGCTTATGTGCCGTGAGATTCCTCATTATCGCATTACATATAATCCCGACCGTTTTATTCCCGATCGCTCGCTTTCGGCGGAAAGTAATTAATGGCGAGCCTTTCTCCTCATTTACACGCGGGATCCGCGTCGGCTGGCCGTCAGCCCACTGTGTCAGCCCCCCTTCCAAATCGCTTTAGAGGACGGACGAAAGTCGCCAGTTGTGCGAGATGGCTCGCGGGGCGGGGGGTAAGGGCGGCGCGGAGGGCGGCCGGGGGCAGCGGCGGTCTGTGGATGATGACTTTGCAACCCGTCCCTGCCTTCCCCTCCGCTGGCCTGGTTGCTGCTCTGCATGGCGTCCATACTGATGCCGTTGTCGTTCGCGCTTTCGAGGACCGTCTTTCGCTTTTTGGGCGCCGTCCGTAATCAGGGCGCTGTTTGCTGTCCTCGCCGTCCTTTTTGTCCTCACCACCGCACAGTGGGCTAGAAGACTGGCGCAGCCGGCCAAAACTTAAGACGCGTTCTGAGCTCTAGAGGCGCTAAATCGGACTCATACGGAACGTCTCACTTTGGAAATATGTGTATACTGACAGGTGACTAGACTGAATTTCTACTTTGATTGGATGGAAAATCTCTAGAAATTTGTTACAAAAATGCTGCAACTAGGGTATAGTTAACGTTGTTGCGCCGGCTTTTTCGGTGACTAGACTGAAACAAGGCAGTGATTGGAGTTGATGGTGTACTGGACGAAGTGAGTCACCCCTCGGCGTGACACCACCAATCGATTGGTCTCCAAATGAGGAATCCATTGGTAGGGTCCAACGTTTTGTTCGAGTCCCATTTTAGCGACGCTCTAATCGCGTCTAGAGTTTTGGCTGCCTGTGCCGGTCTTCTGGCCGACTGCGCACGGCCAGAGCATCTCCGGGGGCCCGTCCTCGTGTCCCCTTTCTCTCGGGTCCGAGGCCTGGTTGGTTCCGAACAACAGCGCTAGCGCTTTCGTCGCTTATCTCTCTCGCACTCTGGGACATTCCGCTGGTGTGCGAGAGAGACGGGCGACGCGCGCATTGTTCGGAATCAGCCCGCCGGCCGTGGGATCAACTCCTGGCGGTGGCGGCGGTACGCGCCGTGCGAGGGGCTAGGGGGCGTGGCAGGCAGGCCAGGCAGGCAGGCAGGCAGCACGAGGCGGATGCGGTTTCTGACGACAGACTTTTTAGAGTTTCTTTTCCCCTCTCCTTATTTTGGAGGGGCTTTGCTCCTCTCTTTGTACACCTTTACCTTGGCAGCGAGCCTCCCCATCCGCCAGGGCGGGAATCGCCTTGGCCAGCCCCCCTCCCTTCCCTTCGCTCCTCCTCCCCCTCCTCCTCCTCCTCCTCCTCCTCCTCCCCCTCCTCCTCCTCCTCCTCCTCCTCCTCCTCCTCCTCCTCCTCCTCCTCCTCCTCCTCCTCCTCCTCCTCCTCCTTGGATCACACGCTAATCCTTGCATTCTCCCCTTTCTCTCCCCCGCACCCTTCCAGCCATTCTTGCTCTTCTTCCGCGCGGCACACTCGCAAATGCAGGCAGGAGCGACAGGGGGCGGCGAGCAGGTCAAGGCGACGGGGCAGGGTGGGGCGGGGCGGGGCGCGGGGCGCGGGGCGTGGGGCGCGGGGCGCGGGGCGCGGGGCGCGGGGCGCGGGGCGCGGGGCGCGGGGCGCGGGGCGCGGGGCGCGGGGCGCGGGGCGCGGGGCGCGGGGCGCGGGGCGCGCGGGGCAGGGGTAGTGGTGACGATGTCCTCGTTGCGGCCGGGGTAATAAGGGGCTGGCTGAGAAGCAGAGGAAGAAAGAAAGTAGGCAAGAGTAAAAAGGCCGGGTCATGTGCCACGCCATTGTTCCCCTGTCCTGGCGCCTGTCCTTTTGCAAGCAGTGAAGTTTCTAATCAAGCCGGCTGTTCAAGCATCGGTGGAAAAGGTTTCATGCAATTACGTTGATGAGTTTGAAGAAGTAGGGTTAGTTGGAAAAGTCCATAATTTCGTCTTTTGGCTTTTCGTCGATTTTTTTTTAAAAAGGAAATCAGCATAAGTGCTGCAAACCAACAAATTTTTCGGAGCAATGCCTGTTTTCGGCTGCTGAGGCTGAGTTACCTTTGCAATCAGGAAATATCGTGGTGGTTTTTTTTTAGGGCCATGCCCCTCCGTCGACGAGTGCAAACGAAGTAAAATTGTTTGCCTTCGCTCGCTCGAGATCGTCTTTCTATCTTTGGATCGTGCCTTGCAGCAGCCAGGCCCCAAAGCAAAAGGGTACCGGATTTCGGTAACCGCTATCAATTTCAGCATATGAAACCTAGCGAATCACCTGAACAAAGTTATATTTTCGTGTATATTTGTAAGTCTGCAAATGAAATTTCGTCGCGGAGTTTATTTGAATTACAAAGGAATTCCTTTAAAGTTCATTCTCTCGATTCTAGAAGACCTCCTGGCAGCGAGGCGGCAGTGACTCGGAGGACAACGTCAAATCCCTAAACATTCCCGCTCCCCGATCCAACAGGTCGGATCGCCGCCCCCATCCCTTCCCCTCCCCCTTTCGCTCCTCGGCGGGGTGCAGTTGGCTCATCCCGGTCTGTCTGCAACTTCCGTAATTACGCCCCCCCCCCCTTTTCACCGTCATCAATCTCCCGTTTTCTCGGCATGCTTAGCCAGGTTGCGTTGGCTTTTCTTCCAGAGGCGGCGGCGCGGTGTGTTCCCGCCTTTCGCCTTCTCCCTTTGCTTCGCCGCATCGTCGCTCGGCCGCGCATTACTTTCAATTGCAGGGAATAAATCCGTGTAAGTCCGTGGCGATTTTTCCCTTTTCAATTGCTGCACCTCCCTAAGTGATGCTTTGGTGCACTCCCAGAAAACAGAAAAAGGTCAAGTTGACGTCATGAGCTAAAATTGATAATACTTAGTCACGCTCTTCATCAGTAACCCCTCACGACCTGTAATTTGACAAAGTGTTTTGTCTCAAATTCACAACAAAAGATATCATAATCATTAAAAGGATGTCAATTGACATGCGTTTGACGTCAAAAAGCTAATTTTGACCGTCGATTAAGATGTCATCTTGACACCTGTTATTTGACACCTTCGGGACCTTCTTCTGTTCCTTGGGGCTCTCCCGAGCTCTCCGAGATTCTGATATTCTGATGTTTGCTTCCAACCTGTTTCGGGTCGGTGCATCCTTACGCTCAGAGTCTTGCGGCTTGGCTTTACAGCAGAGTAGCAAAAGAAAAGGTTTCGCTGATCCGCCTTGTGGTTTCTGCGTGCTGAGAGGCCCCTGACTGCATAACGATGCATCGACTGGCGCTCGGCGGCCCAGGAGCAGGCCTGCCGGTCTAGGGCAGGGGCGGCGGCTAGGTCGCCGGGGCGGGGCGAGTAGGGACAAGAAGACCGCAAAGTTCCCTGCACTGGTACACTTTTAAACAGGTTATCAAACTTAGGCGCGCTCACTCTAGAAACTCAAGAGAGTGCATGGCATGCTCCACCTGGGAGTAAACCTCAAAGCACGCTCCAGCGTTGAGAGTGCTTGCAAGCATGCTCCACCGTGGAGCATGCTTACAAGCACTCACTAGGAAAAAGCATGCTTTTTCGTTGATTTGAAGCCTTTTTGAAGCACACTCCATCTAAGAGAGTGCTTGCTTGTCATGCATGCTCCAGGGTAGAGCATGCTTGCAAGCACTGTCCACGCTCGAGCGTGCCTTGAGGTTTACTCCCAGGTGGAGCATGCCATGCACTCTCTTGAGTTCCTAGAGCACTCAAATAATGGCATGCTTTGAAACTGGTCGCCTAACCCGCCCTACTTTTAGGGCACCTTTGTCGCTTACTTTCGGCAAATCATCCAACAACGAACCTGCTCCTATGATAGACCGTGCATAGACTCATTTGCTTTAGACGAATGATTTGAGGACCCTGAAAGTAGGCGACGAAGACGAAGGTGCCTTGACACAGGGCGCCACTTGACACCCTAAAACCTGGGGCAGGTGGACTGGTAAAACTGAATCGTAACTCTGTGCTTGAGTCGCAAGCATAAAGTTATACTTGAAGACGTTACGCTTGAAATGCAGCCTAGACTAGATATTCCTTAGCATATAGATTGGGGAATCTTGGCGGATGAGCTTGAAAACAGAGGGCAATACTACGCCTTAGTTTTACCAGTGTGACAAAGGCGCAGGCACGCCATATTTTGAGTGGCTGCTGCGGTTTCCCTCCTTTATTTGTCTCCTTCCCCCGTTCTCCTTCTCCTCGCCTTTAAGATGTGCATTTCGCTCGAGCCGCGTATCGGATGTCCCTCGGAGAGGATCGCTCTCGTCATCCTTCGTGAGCTTTGCCCTGCCTGCAAAAAAAGGCGCGGACAGGAGGAGTAAAGAACTTCAAGGAAAGTCCCGACTCGATAACTGCTGCGGCGAGTGCAAGGCAAATGCGCATGAAAAATTGTTGTGGTATGATGCCTAGGATCTTGTGAGATAATATCACTGAAAAACCAAACGTGGTCATTGCATTGAGAGAGAACTCAAAACGTGGCCTGGACGACACTAGAGCACTCTAAACGTGGTCTAGACCACACCAGAGCACTCCAAACGTGGTCTTGACCACACCAGAGCACTCTAAACGTGGTCTAGACCACACCAACAGATGCGGTCAAAATGGCACTCATTTGACCGCACCAGTGGTGTGGTCTAGACCACGTTTGGTTTTGTGATGGAACTAGTGTATTGCACTGCACACAAAATCTAGTGCACTGGTGAGACGACTTGACTTGAAAGACCTTACCACATGCTCGTAATATTTGTTGATTGTGGTAATGGGTTTGTCGACGAATCCTCGCACACGCGCGCACACACACGCACGTACACGTACGGGCTCACACACGCTCATATGCGTGCGACAGACGGCCCCTGCGAGGAGGAATGCAGTCCACTGTCACTGTGGCAACGTTGTCCCGAGCAAAGTCTAACATCATCGTCTCGATTTTGGACTTACTTGTTCGGTGTCCAAGCGCCGTGAGGTCCCTCAAACAGTTCGCTCGCGATTACTTTATCTATTCCCGAAAGCCGGCGCACACTCTTGGCGAAACAAACGAGACAGAGACACACGTTGGCAAAAAACAGCAGCAGAAGTCGCACACCAGAAGTGCCTGATCCCGGTGGTAGTCGGAATTCTGGGTGCGGCGCGCGGTGGTTCGGCCGAGGCCTGGCCGGAGTGGGCCAGAAGACCGGCACAGGCGGCCAAAATCCCAGACGCGTTTTGATCCCTAGAGTCGCTGAATGGGACTCGAGCCGAACGTGTGACCCCACCAATGGATTGCTCTCCAAACGAGGAATCCATTGGTGGGGTCACCCGTTCGGTTTTAGTCCAATTTAGCGACTCTGGACCGACTCTCTCAAAACCGAGAGGTCCACCACCCTGGTGGTCGTGTGTACACTTCGTCCAGTAATCATCATTGGTAATCACATGTCAAAACTGGATATTTTCTCTGTTTTTATCGGCTGTGTGTGGTTTTTCTTATGAAACCAGGCAAAAGACGCTCTTAGCTCACCAAAATTATATAGTTTGTTTTTTGAGAATTTTTGTGGGTAATCACTGGTAATCAGTAATCCTGTGTACACTCCTGAGCTGAGTGGTGGATCCCTCGCTCAAAACGCGTCCGGGATTTTGGGTCGTCTGTGCCGGTCTTCTGGCCCACTGTGCGTGGCCGGCCGTGGCAGCGCCGGCGTGCGTCGCGGAGCGCTTGACGTGCGCAGGGAACCGGGTGAGACGGTGAGGCACGCGGCTGGAACCGGAAAAGCAGACATTGACAACATAACGGGCCAATGAACGCGGCATGACGGGCGCCTCGGGCCCCTCGGCCGCTCGGTGCAGGGCTCGTCTCCTTGTCGCGCTGCCTCGTTGTTGTTGTTGTTGTTGTTGTTGTTGTTGTTGTTGTTGTTGTTGTACCTGCTCGCCGGTAATTAGCCGAAGGGTCATCCGTCCCCTTCCGATCGGGACTGCGGATAAAAGTCGCGGACGGACATGCGGGAGCCCCCCACCAAGTGCGCGGAGCTGCATGCCAAAAAAAAAAAAAACTGCGAGCATCGCAGTGGGAACGGAATCCAGTATGCGTGTAATTTATGACTAATAATGCTGCAATTATTGGGCCAGGCGTAATGGGCCTACTTACTTTTAAGGGACGATAAGTACAACGTGTCTGTCTGGCATTCCTCACGACGTTCACTGCTTGGCTGGACTGGACCAACATTTTGGAACCGGCCTGCCCTCCCCCCCCCCCCCCTCTCCCCTCCCATGTCGCTGCACGCGGCTGCAGTAGCGCCGGACATGGAAGCAAAAAAAAAAAAAAAAAAAGAAAAAAAGAGAGACACACAAAAAAAAAGAGCCGCTTTTTACTGTGTACGCGCGAAGCCCACGACCACGTTCAACTTCGACAAGCTCTTCTTCATGAGCAGCGGATTATTTCGCTGGCCCAAATCCGCGCGCCTCTAACCGGGTCACATGCAAATGCGTGTGCAGGCACACTCGCTCGGTCATGACCCTCACCTGGCAAAGCCCACAAATTCCACACGCCTCTGTCCCCCCCCCCACCTCTTGCTCTCTCTCTCGCTCTCTCTCTCTCTCTCTCTCTCTCTCTCTCTCTCTCTCTCTCTCTCTCTCTCTCTCTCTCTCTCTCTCTCTCTCTCTCTCTCTGTGTGTGTGTGTGTGTGTGTGTGTCTGTCTGTCTGTGTGTGTCTGTGTGTTCGCGATCGCCTCGGAGAAAGCACACTCACAGACACACTTGTGCATACACATACTCAGTGAAATGCGCTCACACAAACACTCGAACGATGAGGCGACAGTCGGCATAATAACGCGCGCTCGCTCACTGTGTCTTGTTCTCTTTTGCCCTTTCGCCGTCTTCCCCTCTCACTCCGTGTGTCTGCGTGTGTGTGTGTGTGTGTATGTGTGTGTGTGAGAGAGAGAGAGAGAGAGCGAGAGAGAGAGAGAGAGAGAGAGAGAGAGAGAGAGAGAGAGAGAGAGAGAGAGAGAGAGAGAGAGAGAGAGAGAGAGAGAGAGAGGTAGTCCTGGACAAACAAGGTAGCTTATGGCGTACAAGAAATGGTAGACGGCCGCCCGGCTGCCGCCGTATACTGGCGTGCAAAAGGTAGTAGAATACTCGGCGATGAGCCGCGGAGGGGTGGGACGGCGACGCGCCTTGTCTCTTTCGCTTCCAAAAGAGAAGGAGACAAAGTGAACGAACCGACGCTATGCCGGTGCTGCTGTCACCGTTGTCGTGTTCTCCGTGTGTGTGCGTGTGTGTGTGTCGCCGGTCGGATCGCGTTGGCTGTCCAGAGTGTCCAGGATGGCAACTCTTTGCGCGCGAGTGTGTGTGTGTGTGTGTGTGTGTGAGAGAGAGAGAGAGAGAGAGAGAGAGAGGGAGAGAGAGAGAGAGAGAGAGAGAGAGAGAGAGAGAGAGAGAGAGAGAGAGAGAGAGAGAGAGAGAGAGAGAGAGAGAGAGAGAGAGACTGTGAGCGTGTGCTTTGTCTTCCTTTCCCTCTTTCGCCCTGCAGCACTGCAGCTGTGCGACGCCGCGAGGCCCGTGGGCACTGCCGGCGCGTTGCACTCTTGGTTGTTGCGTCCTCGTGTTTGACGCTGCCGGCGCGTTGCTTTCTTGGTTGTTCCGTCCTCGTGTTTGACGCTGCCGGCGCGTTGCACTCTTTGGCGTAGTACGTTCTTTCATTTAATTGCGTTTTCAATTGTAATGTGTCACGGTCGGGGTAACGAAAAGTAATTCTCTGCCGCCACGGTCTTAACTCGTGGGAAGATGAATCAAGAGCAGTAAATAAAAATCATTATCCTTACTGATAAGCAAGCAGTAAGTATGTGGTGACTCAGCGAGAAGCCACTGCAGCGAGATGCCCGTCCGCCTCCGCCGCGTCGGCAAGTCGTCCATCGCAGCCTAGCGAGCCGCGGCGGACAGCGGGTCAGAAGACCCGAGAAGACCGGTGCAAGTGGCTAAACTTCGAGACGCGTTGTGAGCTCCGAACCGAATGTGTGGCCCCACAAATCGATTCATCGTTTGGGGACCATTCCATTGGTGGGGTGACACATTCAGTTCGAGTCCCATTTAGCGACTGTGTAGCTTAAAACACGCCCACAGTTTTGGCCGCCGCCAACGCCGGTTCTCTGGCCCACTGTGCGGCGGCGGGGTGCTTGGCGGCGCGCACCATGCACGCGGGGCTGATAGCGCGTGCCTCTGCGTTTTCATTCCCGGAACAAGTTTGCTATGGGTGCGTGTCAGCTCTAATGCACTGCGAGCCTGCAGCTGGTGCGCTCCTCGGCCGCCGTCGGCCGCCTCGCCGCGCTGCCGTGGCTTTTCTTGCCCGGCCCCTCGGACGGCGAGGCCGCAGCCAGCAGTGGGGTCGGCCACGTGGGTCGCCCAGGTGGGGTCGGTGTCGGGTAGGGTCGGTCGGGTGCGGTCAACTCACGTTTTAGAGAGTCAGCCAGCTCTCCAGTTGACTCTCACGGTTTAGAGAGTCTCTCTACAGCGTGGGTCAACTGGAGAGCTGGCTGGAACGTCACAGTGGAAGGCACAGTGGGCCAGAAGACCGGCGCTGGCGGCCGAAATTCTGGACGCGTTTTGTAGCTTCAGAGTCGCTAAATGGGACTCAAACCGAAAGTGTGACCCCGCCAATGGGTTCCGTCAAATGGGGTACCTTCGGGCACACTGTTAAAAAAATGTTGTAATTTAACAGCACTTGTGCTGTTAAGTTTGAAATCAACACATCTTGTTTTAAAACAAACATGTTGTAGCCCTTAGTGCCGTTTTCTGATGATTCGATTGTAACACAACAGTACTTTTGTCGAGTCTTCTATCATATCTCGGCCACATTTGTGTTAGTCTCATCGTGTTGTAATTTAACAAGATCCTTGTAATCTGACAACAATATTTGTTTACAGATTGCACATTAGCTATTTACAAACAGAAAATCTGTTACACGCGAGGGGGGCACAACCTACCACATTCGTTGTACAAAATTTGAACACATTCCCACATTCTGGAGGCAAAAACGCCTGTAAGTAGGCAACATGTGTGACAAATACAGCAGAAATCTTGCACATTCTAACACATTCCCACATTCATTGTACACAAAATCTTACAGTGAGTCACCCCTCGGTTACACGACAACATCACTGTTTTCAATCACGATTACTTTATTTTTTTCAGACAAGGAAGTTGTGATGAACCAAGAGAGTTGTCTAAAGATGGATTTCCTTTTCAGGAACTAAACAGCTCCGTTGTAATTGAACAACATTGCTGTAGGTGACGGTGTTGTAATTTTACAGTGGTCTTTTAACAGTGCACTCGGGGTTAATTCGGGGAGGCTTTCCCTGTCAGCCTTGATGGAAATTTTTCCACGCCATCCCCGTCAGAAGTTTCCTCATGGTCGGGTCGTTGGTACCTTCTGACGCGGATGGCTTTGTAAGATTTCCATGCGGGCCGACAGGGGAGCCTACCCGAAATTACCCGGAGTGCCCGAAGTTACCCTAGTTTACAGTTCGTCGTTCGGGGAGCAGTCTATTGGTGGGAGTCACACGATCAGTTCGAGTCCCATGTAGCGACTCTGGAACTCAAACAACGCGCCTAGAATTTTAGCCGCCTCTGCACTGCCTGCATTTTAGGTTTGCAGTCTGAGTCCCATGTTTGTTGTAGTTGCTTACTCGAACGCTAAGGGTCTGTTGAGGCCTGAAAGCGCTGCTGCTGATGATGATGAAGATGATGATGATGATGACCCACTGTGCGAGGTGGCGAAGCGCACTGCTATTCTCGTCTGGTCTTGCGTCACGCCGTCGCGAATGCACGCCATGTTCTTGAAATGTTGGGACAAAGTGTTTTGGGTCACAAGTTCAAACGCCATGTCATAAAATGAAGTCGACTGTCGGCTGCTATGGGCATGCGAATGCTAAAGCGCGTCGCGGAGCGCCAACCGAATGCCGCAGCCTCAGACTATGTTCGAGATTGTAGCCAAGAATTCAGTGTTCACCGCGGCGGCGCGGCGCGTTTCGCGTTCGCTGCGCTCGGCGGTGAGAGAGCGGCTGCCTTGAGCTGGCTGGCTGCTCGGGCTGGCCGCCACCAGCAGCGCCGGCCTGCACTTACGTATCGCATGGCATTCTAGGACAGGCTCCCAGTCTCCGGGCCCAGCAGGGCAGCACAGTGCGCTACTGGTGGGGGGTGTACCTCCGCCCCCGTGCCCTCCGCGACGCTCCGGTCCTCAGACACCGCGGCGTCGACGCCGTCCGCCGCGATCCGCCACGCGCGGCCGACACTCACCCGTCCGCGACTGTGGCTCGGCGCGGCTGGCGGGGCGTAGCGGGCCGGCCGGGTGCGAGCGTTTGACGCAGGCGGGCAGGGCGGGCACGCCACGCCACGCCACAGCCGAGCCGACCGAGCGTCCGTGCCGCCGGCCGACTGCCGGGCACAGTCGCCTCAGAGACCCAGGCTCTCCCGCCGGCCGCCGCGCCGCCGCAGTCGCCCGCCTCAGTCCGGCCCGGAGCTCCGCTCGCCAGCTCGCCCTCTCGCCCAGCCTGCGCGTGTGCCGCCCCTCCGTCCGGCAGGCCGGGCGTCGCGTCGCGAGTCGCGTCCGCGAGTGTTGCTGCGTGCGTGTGACAGTGTGTGCGCGCGCGTGTGTGTTTGTGTGGTTGTGTGGTTGTCAGCGTGGAGAGTGCAACATTTTGGATATCCGGTAATCATCGAGGCCTCAGCGTTGACAGCGGCATGGTCAGGCGGCGTTGTTGTGATTGATGGTCATGGTCCAAGTGTCACCGTGTTTGTGTCGACTGCTGCCGAGCGATTCAGAAGAGTCGTTTCGTGACCCTGTCTCCGTCGCAGCACTCACTCGTGCAGCTCTCCATTTAAGTGTGTGTGTGTGTGGGGGGGGGGGGAGAGAGAGAGAGAGAGAGAGAGAGAGAGAGAGAGAGAGAGAGAGAGAGAGAGAGAGACAGAGACAGAGACAGAGACAGAGACAGAGACAGAGACAGAGACAGAGACGGAGACAGACAGACAGAGCTTTAAGGTGCTCTTCTGAGATGCCCGGCTGTGCAGTGACGCTCCCTGTAACACGATTGGAATAGAGCCTGACGACCGACCGACGCACAGTGAGCCGGCCGGGGACCGGGTGAGGCGGCGAAAACTTTAGACGCGCGAGCTCCAGCGTCGGTACCTTAACAGGACTCGATCCGAGCGGGTGACCCCACCAGTGGATTCCCCGTTTCGAGAGCAATCTACTGGTGGGGTCACACGTTCGGTCCGAGTCCTGTTTAGCGACTCTGAGGCTCAAAACGCGTGAAGAGTTTTGGGCGCCTGCGCCGGTCTTCTCGCCCACTGTGCTACGTACTGCACGCACTAAGCTTGAGTTTGGCCCTTTGTGACCCCCTTGGAGACACACACCTCGTTGGCCTCGCGCTATCGGAAAAAGGGCCCGTCGCCCTTGCCGCGGCACTCAGCGTGAAGTAGACTAGAAAGCGGCGCGCATTTCGTCGCGGCCACACCACCACCACTACACATCATGACGGGTCGGCCGCCCAACAGTGGGCCAGAAGACCGGTGGAGGCGTTAAAGACCCCGGACGCGTTTTAAGCTACGGAGTCGCTAAATATAGGACTCGAACAGAACGTGTGACCCCACCCATAGATTGCTCTCCGTACGAGGAATCCATTGGTGGGGGTCACACGTTCGGTCCGAGTCTCATTCAGCAGCGACTCTGGAGCTCAAAACACGTCAAGAGTTTCAGTCTTCTGGCCCACTGTGCGCCCTGCCGCCCTCTCAACAGGTTGACGCGGTGTTGCGTTTTCGCATTCCTCCGGCAAAGGCGCGCGGCGCTGGCGGCGGTCGTGGGCGTGGTGGAGGGCGCGGGGCGGGGCGGCGGGCGGGGCGGCGGGCGGGGCGGGGTGGAGGGCGCGGGGCGGGGCGGCGGGCGGGGCGGGGTGGAGCACCGTCCCGCGACCGAGCGCGACAGCGCAGTGCTGCGCTGTTGACATGCACTTCCCCGATATGCACCGCGACAACACCGCGACATGCGACCTTTCTGACAACGCCACTGACCACGCCGCCGTCGGCTATGCCGGGGGTTTCAGAGAGGACAGACAGGACTGGCGGCGGGGTACACTCGCAATCCTCATGGCTCAATCTGTCTGGCGTTGTCTCTGAGACCCCTGGTCAAGCACGTCCCTCGTTTGTGGCCACAACTGTTCTCGCCCACTCCCCTAAAGAACCGCGCTTAAGTGGGACGAGGTATGAATACAGGAAACGGACGCTACTGGTGGTGATGCCGACTTCGGGAGCATTCTTCTGCCTTGAGCATTTCTTTTCTTACAAGGATCCAATTTCCACTTTCTGTATCCACACCTCTTGCTTCTTACGCGCAGTTTGAGCACTGAGAGATTTGTCTCACATCAGGAACGAAAACTTTAGTGCCTGTGTTAAGATCGGACGGATTAAACACAGTTTGGTTCCGGACACCAACTCTGCAAACTCAAATGTGTGCATGGCACACTCCTCCTGGAGCATGCCATGAAGCACGCTCTAAATTAGAGTGTGCTTACCAGGCTGGCAGCGTGCCTGGTAAGCACACTCTAGTTTAGAGCGTGCCTGGTGACACACTGCCTGGTGACACACTCTAATTTAGAGCGTGCCTGGTAAGCACGCTCTTATTAAGAGCGTGCTTCATAGCATGCTCCAGGAGGAGTGTGCCATGCACACATTTGAGTTTGCAGAGAAAGTTTGGGTTCCAGGCATCAAAATTTTCCGTTTCAGCGCTTCAAAGTTTGATGCCTGGAACAGAAAATTTGGCGACTGTTTTAAGGTTGGATGGATGAAAATATTAATCCCGGAGACCAAAGTTTTCGTTGCTGATGTGAAACAAGATTTCTCAGTGTAGGGAGACAGATTGGGCAAGGTTACGCCGAGGCTTCGCCCTGAGCCGGCGCACAGTGGGCCAGAAGACCGGCCGGGTGGCCAAAACTCTACACGCGCTTTGAGCTCCAGAGTCGCCCAACCCCAACATGACTCGAACCGAACGTGCAACCCCACCAATGGAGTCCTCGTTCGAAGAGCAATCCATTGGTGGGTTCACACGTTCGGTTCGTGTCTCATTTAGCGACTCTGGAAGCTCAAAACGCGTCCGGAATTTTCACCGCCTCCCGGTCTTCTGGCTGTTCCACTGTGCGGCGGTGGCTCACGCTGCTCGTCTGGCTCCGCAGGCGGTCGTCCATAGGCCGTGCCCCGGCGGCGTCGGCGCGGCTTAGCATGACGGAGGTGTGACTGGCCTTCCCTCCCCGCCATGCGGCAGGCCGTGCGGCCCACTGTGCGGCCCCCTGCGGCCCCGTAGGCAAGCCGCGGGCCCATGACCAGTGAGAGTGATACCAGTGATAAAGTGATGTGCGGCCTCGGCCCGGCCCATGACCAGTGAGAGTGATACCAGTGATAAAGTGATGTGCGGCCCCGGCCCGGACCTCGACCCCTGTCTTCCGGATCCACCCATGTTGGCCAGAGTCAAGGTAGGTGTGTCGGTGATGTTGACGGTGCACAGTGGGCCAGGCAGGCGGCCAAAATTCGAGACGCTTTTGGGGCTCCAGAGTCACTAATCGAGTTAAACCAAACGTGAGACCCTAGCAATGGATCCCTCGTTTTGAGAGCCTCCCATTGGAGGGGTCACACGTTCGGTTCGAGTCCCATTCAGCGACTCTAGAGCTCAAAACACGACAAGGATTTTGGCCGCCTGCGGCGGTCTTCAGCCCACTGTGTTGATACTGGTGGTGCTGCTGGTAGCCTCGGTCTCCTCGGAGGTGGCTCCGTCCGTACAGCGTGGAGTGCTGTAAGTACCTGTGCCACTCGAAGCTGCTCGCTAACTTGGACAATGGCTTCGTCGGCGACGGCGGGAGTTTGGAAGCAGCCAACGACGCGTTCCCATGCAGCACCTGCTTTACTGTATCGAATTTCCCAAGTGCTATTGGAACGAGCGCGGCTGCCGCTGGGCCTGGGTTGGGTGGGGATTCGCCGCGCCTTGGCGTGCCGCGGGGCGGGGTGGGGCGGGGCGGGGCGGGCAGAGAGAGACACATGCCGCGAGACGTGTGAACGAGAAGCGGTCTCCCTTTATACGACCGCTCCTTAATTAGTGTTGTTAGCAAGTGATAAATTCGATTGAGGATCTATGATGATGATTTTGGAGCGGGGGGCCCTGTCCCGGCCCACAGTGGGCTGCCTGTTGGCACGGGTCAGGCCTGTGTCTGGGAGGGCGCGGCCCACCGAGGCTGTGTCTGGGAGGGCGCGGCCCACCGAGGCTGTGCCCGAAAGCACCGCCGCGGCCGCCCAGTGCGAGCAGCGCACAGTGGGTCAGAAGAGTGGCCACGCGGCTGAGACTCTAGACGCGTTTTGCGCTCCAGAGTCCTTAAACAGGACTGGAACCGAACGTGTGACCCCGCCAAAGGATTGCTCTTTGAACGAGAAATCCATTGGTGGCGTCACCCGTTCGGTTCGAGTCCCATTTAGCGACTCTGGAGCTCAAAACGCGTCCGGGATTCGGACCGCCTCCACCGGTCTTCTGGCCCATTGTGCGGCGCGAGCACGGTGCCGTTTCGGACGCGCCCCGCGGCGCTCATTTAAATACTGATACGGTGGGCCGATGGGCGCGGACGACTAATGACATGGGCCATGATTCACCCGTTTGCTATTTCGCGGCGGGGTGGGGTGGGGTGGGACTCGAACCTGCTGCTGATGGGGCCATACCAGCAGCACTCCACCGGAACCCCGCGCGCCGACCGCGCCCGCCGTGCGCCGAACGTGGATCTGCTTCCGTCGCTCTGTCTCTCTCGCACTCATGGGGCGCCCCGTCGGAGTGCGAGAGAGACACAACGACGCCCGGTGCTGCGTTTGTTCCGCGCGGTCCCCCCCCCCCTCTCTCTCTCTCTCTCTCTCTCTCTCTCTCTCTCTCTCTCTCTCTCTCTCTCTCTCTCTCTCTCAGAGGCATAATCAGCTCTCACGTGCCGTCCATATGCATGAGGGCTGCTGTGGCGGCGGCGCGGCGTCTTTGCTCGTTGCGCTGCTTTTTCCGAGCGCTTCGACTACTCGACTCGTTAAGATAGGGCCACGGGCCACCTCCTCGCCGTGGCGCTGATTGCGTGCGGGCGCCACTGTGTTTACCCACGGCGTTGTGACGCCTGGTGCGCCTGGTCCCGCTACTCGTCGCGCTGGCCCCGCCAGACGGTGGGAACGTCGCGTCGCACAGTGGGTCAGAAGACCAGCGCAGGCGGCCACAATTCGAGACGCGTTTGGAGCTTCAGAGAAGCTAAAAAACGGGACTCGACTCGAACCAAACGTGTGACCCCACCATGGCCATCGGTGGAGCACACACTCGGTTTGAGTCCGATTTTGGCGACTCTTAAGCTCAAAACAGGTGTAGAATTTTGGCTGCCTGTGGCGGTCTTCTGGTCTGCTGTCGTCGCCGGGCTGACCGGACCTTTCGGAGCGGGCTTCTGCCTCGCCCAGCAGCCTGCAGACTGATTCCGAGAGTCGTTTTCGTCGCCGTGTCTCTCTCGCACCTTCACGGGACGCCCCGTGAGTGCGAGAGAGAGAGAGAGAGAGAGAGAGAGAGAGAGAGAGAGAGAGAGAGAGAGAGAGAGAGAGAGAGAGAGAGAGAAAGAAAGAAAGAAAGAGCGACGAAAACGACTCTCGCGGACTCTGTCTGCAGGAGTCTAGAGCCGTGCCGGGCACGCCGAGGAGGTCGCGGCCTGCAAGTTATGAGATGCACTGGGAGCTGACTGACGGCGCAATATCTCAAGCGCGCGTGTTATCTGCAGCTTGCCGTGCTTGTCGTGCTCGCTGCCGTTTCCGCGGCCCCGCGGGCCCTCTTCGCTCCGTCTCTGTCCCACTCACGGGGCGTCGCGTGGGCGTGCGAGAGAGACCTGGCCGCCTCCGTCCCCTCGCACAGTGCGCCAGAAGACCGGCGTAGGCGGCCAAAACTCTAGACGCATTTTTAGCTCCAGAGTCGCTAAATGGGACTCAAGCCGAACGTGTGACCCCACCAATGGATTTCTCGTTCAAAGAGCAATCCATTGGCGGGGTCACACGTTCGGTTCGAGTCCCAGTTAGCGACTCTGGAGCTGAAAATGCGTCTAGAGGTCTGTCCGCCAGCGCAAGTTTTCTCGAGTTTTCTGGCCCATTGTGTCTCGCCTGGAGCCTCGACTCCACTCACGACGAGTGCATTATAGCCGCGCGCCGTCGTGCCCGCCGTCGCCACTGCGTTGGCTAGCCGCGGCAAAGTGACGAAAAAACGAAATAGCCGCCTTTACAATAACCATCAATTCCTTGGCTTACGAAACGGCTGTCGCTCAAGTTGCAGACACGGAAAAAAATGAATTTGCTGTGCCAGCTAATTCCTTAGCTGGCTAGGCTCCAGCGGAGATTATCAGCTCCAACAGCTAATTTTTCCGTTGACTTCCCCAGCTAATAGGGATTCGCTCTCTGAAGTTAATTAGCAGCTGGCATAGCTCGACACATCAGCTCGGTGAACTGACATGATTTTTCCAATCAAAAAGTACGAGGGTGGGTCTCGAACCCGTGCTCTGCGGATCGGACACCACCTCGGAGACACTGAGCCACCGAATCACTTGAATACTCTTGTAGCTGCATCCGATCCGCATCTAAAATTGCCAGTCAATGTGATCAGCTGTCTCAGCTAACGCATTGCTTCCTATAGCTATGACTTTTTCTGAACAACGAAGTTATTTTCAGCTACCGCAGCTTGCATCACTTCTCTGCGCTCGTGATCAAACATATCTGTTTTAGCTGAATAACGCCAGCTTACTGCTTAGCTCTCGTAGCTAATATAAATTCGTTTCTATGGTCAAACGATTTCGTTGCGTTAGAGAAATATTAGCTGTTCTAGACATCATTTTGACTGGCGCTATTTCAGTCATTAAATTAGCTATCCTGACTAATTCTTAGCCACCACAGCTAATCCATTTTTTTCCGTGGACGACAGCACTGCTCCTCCAATCAAAGAGGCCGTGGTCCTGCCGCACAGTGGGACAGAAGACCGGCGCTAGCGGTCAAAACTCTGGACGCATTTTGAGCTCCATAGTCGCTGAACAGGACTCGATCTGAACGTGTGACCCCACCTATGGATTCCTCGTTCGGAGAGCAATGTATTGGTTTGGTCACGTTCGATTCGAGTCCCATTTAGCGACTCTAGAGCTCAAAAGGCGTCCGTGATTCTGACCGCCTCCACCGGTCTTCTGGCCCTCTATGAGCCGGGCCTCTAAACACGGCCTAGTCCACTGAGAGAAATGTAATGTCGTTTCCCGGGGTCACTAAATTTTGGTTGTTTAGACCAAAATTTTGGTTGTTTAGACCAAAATTTAGTTAACTCGACTGATTTTTTTTAGTCAAAAGAACTTTTTTTTCGTCATTTTGACTAGTACTAGTTTTCAGACGAAGCGACTAAAACATTTAGTTACCCCCTGACACGACGAAAATTTTTGGTCGATTCAACGAAAATTTTGTCGATTTGAATTTACTTTTGGGACAGTGGTGTGTGAGTGTGTCTGCGTGAGTGGCGCGGCCGCTTTTTGCGCGCTTTTCGTCTTTGATGAACGCAACGACGTGGCCGACGAAGAGCACCACCATCGCAATGCACCGTTAACGAATGTGACGTCATGTGTCTTATTCGTTAGAATGTGAATTTTGTCACGTTCGATTGAATACGATGTCTTATTCGTTTGAACGTGACACGGCCGCTAAGTTAGTGTGCTACATTCGTTAAAACGTGCGTCACCATTGAAACGAATGTGACGTCATGTTCAAATGAACGTCACAAAATTCACATTTAAACAATATGACGTCACATTCGTTGAATAACAGTGTGTACTTAATTTCTTGCCAAAGGAATTTCCGATGCGTGTGCGCACTTGGATTCATTTCGTATTTACGAAGATGGTTTTTCTTTGTATCTTACAAAGAAAATCCAGAAAGAAGATTTTTATGGCGGAGAAATTGTGCTTCACATTATTACATGGCTCAAATTTCATTGTCAGACGTGTGTCTGGGTCTGCCACTGCCTGCAACTGAGTGTGAGTGTGGTAATTTTCCAAGTGAATTTAGTCATTCTCTTTTTGCCTCTTAAGACACTGAAAATGTTATGGTCGGACACATGGCCAAACTATGGCGTCACGCCGAAAATTGGCACGACAGGGAATTTACGCCGAAAAACGGGATGACATGTGAGTCACGCCGTCATAAGGCGTGAATTACAATGCTTTTTATTTAAAAAAGTCATGCCAAAAACCAGCATGACAGGAAATTCACGCCAAAAATTTGCGATTTTTGGCATGACTTTTTTGCCTTGCTGTCTTTTGGTGTGACACTTTATTCACGCCCCTAACCGGGACGAAGTCACGCCGGTAGATTTTCAGTGGAGGCGTTTGGCGTTTAAATTGCCTATGTATAGGCGTTTTTCAGGTAAGTGGGAGTGCAAGAGGTGATAGACCCCTTGGTCAGGTCAGACAGCTGATTGAACAGGTGGCGGCGCGCCTGCAGCAGGCTGATTCCGAACGGTTGTGCTCTCGTCGCGCTGTCTCTCTCGCTCTCACGGGGCGTTCCTCCGCGGGCGTGCGAGAGAGAGCAGCGGAGCCTTGTTCATGCGAGCGACCGCGGCACCGCGTCGATGGCGGCACCGCGTTAGAAGAGCTTCACTGAATTATGCTCCTCGAATTTGTGCGCCCTTGTGCCCTTCCCTCCCGGCCGGCCCTCTGGAGCCCTTCCTGGCGGCAGGACGGTGGCCCCTCTCTTAACAACCTAGTTAGGGCGGCGAGGTGCCCGGCGCATTAAGAATTCAAAACATGAGAACTAAAAAATAGAACTGGGTGCACGGAATAAATGTTCTCTGCGTAAGTAGCCTCGCCGCGTCGTGGCCGGCCTCTGTGTGTGTCTCCTCTCTCTCTCTCTCTCTCTCTCTCTCTCTCTCTCTCTCTCTCTCTCTCTCTCTCTCTCTCTCTCTCTCTCTGTCTCCCCGACTCCCACGACGGCGAGAGTCCGAGTGGCTCCGGGACTCAGGACGAACTGGCTTCCGGCAGGGAAATGAGCGCCGACACTTTTTATGTTTCACTCGTTTGAATGCCGAGGCGGAAAATAAATTGGCAATCCCGTGCGTATAGGCGCGCAGTGTGTGCGAACAGCCGGTTTTGTAGGTTTGCAGCACCGCGCCAATGAGTCAGCTGCTTCTCTTCTAGTGGCGTAGGTGCGGCGCACAGTGGGCCAGAAGACAGGCGCAAGCGGCCTAAACTCTAGACGCGTTTTGAGCTCTAGAGTAGCTAAACAGGACTCGAAACAAACGCGTAACCCCACCAGGGGATAAACACTTCAAGAAATCGTGTACAGACTACTCGGTATTACGCTGTATTACGGTGGTATTACACTTGTATTACGGCATTAAAATGCTAAATTTTGCCACATTTGACCCTAAAATGGTATCACATATTTGTGATTACGTGTGTATTACGCGTCATACACGGCTTTTTTGTACAGGGCATTACGGAAGTGTTTTCCCCTCGCACCAGTGAATTCCTCGTTCGGAGAGCAATCCATTGGTGGGGTCACATTTCGGTTTGAGTCCTGTTTAGCGACTCTGGAGCGCTCTGGAGCTCCAAACGCGTCTGGATTTTTGGCTGCGTCCACCGGTCATCTGGCCCGTGGCGTGGGCCGCTGCTACCCGCGTTCATCCACCTTTCGAACGAGGACAGGAAAGAAGGGGGAGGGGCGAATTGGAAATAATTGTGTTAGTGACAGGCTGCAGCGCGCAGCTGCCGCAGCAGCAGCAGCAGCAGCGCGGGACAAGCGAAACCCGTTTGACCGGCAAAGGTGAAGGGGGAAGAGAGGGGGAGCAGGTCCCCTTACGCCGCTCGCGACCTGCCTGAGGTGCAGGGGTACCCCCTGCCCCCTTCCCTGCGACGACATGCCCCATCCAGCGACACGGTGCACGGTACAGTGTGTGTGTGTGTGTGTGTGTGTGTGTGTGTAGGTGTGTAGGGGTGTGTGTGTGTGTGTGTGTGTGTGTGTGTGTGTGTGTGTGTGTGTGTGTGTGTGGTGGGGGATGTCAGTCGGTATGATGAGATCCCCATGAAGCATTCCATGTGGGTCATCGCGGTATACTGTATGGGTTGGTATGGATCTGCTGCTGCGGCGGCGGTGGCCTACTGGAAGTGCCGAACAAGTGCCAAATGGGGACATTTTTCGACGCTGCGCGCGCCAGCACTGCCCTCGTGCGGGTTTCGCAACGCGTATCGATGGAGGTATCGATGTATCGATGGAGGTAACGATGAAGGTATCAATTTATCGATGGAGGTATCAATGTATCGATGGGGGTACCGATGGAGGTGTCTATGTATCGATGGAGGTAACGGTGAAGGTATCGATGTAGGTACCGATGGAGTTATCGATGTATCGATGGAGGTATCGATGTATCGATAGAGGTATTGATGTGTTAATAGAGATATTGATGTATCGATCGACATCGTTTTGACAAAAAATGTCATCTTTTTGAAGTGATGAAAAGGCGATGGGTTTGCCACTGACTAAAATATGTACAATTGAGTGTGTGTCGCGGTATGTCGGTGAGTGTAGTGAGTTTCCCAGTGAATTTTGCCTCGCGTCGCCAAATTACAGGCGTTTGTCTCACTAATTGCCTACCTACAGGCGTTTTTCGGGTTAAATCTAAGTGAATGGGAGTGAGTGTAGGCAGGCTGGGCGCATACTGTGGGTGCAAGATGTGGCAGACCCCTTTTGAAAACGTCTTCCTCAATTTTGTCAGTTCTTTGTCTTTGTCGGCGACTGGTGCTGCCTGGACGACCTGGACGTTCCAAGAAGCGCGGCCAGCCGCTCCAGCGAGCCGCTCCAGAAGGCGCTGCAGCCGGCGGCAGGGCAGCAGGGCGTGGCGGCCAGTGACGC
Organism: Stenchaetothrips biformis; assembly: GCA_030522485.1. Lineage (NCBI taxonomy): Eukaryota > Metazoa > Arthropoda > Insecta > Thysanoptera > Thripidae > Stenchaetothrips > Stenchaetothrips biformis. The sequence goes on from CM060098.1 coordinate 1,980,496, forward strand.
CGCGACGCGCCGCGACCCGCTGCGTGCGGTCATTGACGGTCTCCGATTATCGGCGGCGACGTCCTGGCGGGGCCCGCGGCACAGTGGGCCAGAAGACCGGTGGAAGCGGTCAAAATCCCAGACGTGTTTTGAGCTCTAGAGTCGCTAAGTGGGACCCAAACTGAACGTGTGACCCTACCAATGGATTGCTCTCCGAACGAGGAATCCATTGGTGGGGTCACACGTTTGGTTCGAGTCCCATTTAGTGACTCGACCTCAAAACACGTCCGGGATTTTGACCGCCTCCACCGGTCTTCTGTGTGTGCAGAGGTGCGAGAGAGAATAAGCACTGTTCGGAACGAGAGTGCCTAAGGGGCCTACAGCGAGCTGGATCCGCCGGTGTTGGCGCGCCTCTGCAAACACGCAGAATGGATGTCGCTCTAAAACCGGAGGCGAGGCGATGACAGAGCGCTGGCTGGCGCTCGCTCGCTCTCTGTCGCCCTCGCTGCAGCATCGACCTGAAGCTCATTTCGCTTGTAAGATATTCAATGATTCAGGGGATTACTCGCTTAGGTCTGTCACCATCCGCGAGTCTTGGCGCGTCGGGCCGCGCCGTCGCCAACGCCGCGGGGTCGCCGGAGCGACGCGAGACCGTTCCCGCCGTTTCCGTCTGTTATAAATTGAAATGTTTCAGGTTCACGTGCCGCACTTGGCACGGGGAAAGATTACTACCACTGGACACTTATCAACGACGTTTTCTTCACACTAAATGTTTATGTAGAATTTTGTACGTATGATTTTAAACCTGCGTGACATTTTGCACAAAATTGTGCACGAATTTGCATAAATATATGCATTTTTACGCATAATATTATGCAAATTCCCCGCAATCGTGCAAGTGACACGTACAAAATTCTACATATACATTTAATGTGTTGAATCGAGTCGAGACAAATTGTGATAATCCTTGGATTATCTGATCGTGAAAGGCGTTGTTTTCAGCGTTTGGAAGTCAGTCCCTCCCAATGCCAAAGCCACCACTGGTAAAACTAGAGCGTAGCTCTATGCTTGAGTCAAGCATTAATTTACGCTTGAAGACGGCTTGTATTGAAGCCTGGCCTAGAAATTCCCTTATGCATTCAGAAAGAGGAAAATCTTAGCAGATGACCTGTTTACACTCGATTTCAAGCGGAAACTGATCACGCTTGATTTTAAGCGAAAACTGATCACACTTGATTTCAAGCGAAAACTGATAACGGTTGAAAATGAGTATAACACTGCGCTTTAGTTCTACCCGTGACCCACGGAAAAAAATACTTTGTTCGTCCAACCGATGCGTCGGTTGGTTTTCGCCCAACTAAAGATGATTTCGTTCCAGCAACTAAAATTTCGTTCTTGTAACTAAATTTTTTTCGAAGAATGGAGAAGTTCGCTGCCGCAACGAATCCATCGTAGCAGCAGCAAATTGTGGATCGTTGCCGTAGCGAACATAGATTTGGTTGTGCCAAACGAACCGGTCCGCTGAGACGACAATCGAATTCACTGCTGCAACGAACTTTTCGCTCTTATACACGGTAAAAGTCTTACAGTGACATTTCAGCTATGGTACGAAGGAAATGGAGCAAACATAATACGAAGGTGTTTCTCTCCATAATACAAATCTTTTTAGGATTTTCACTGTAACATACAAAGAGAAACCTTCATAATACGAAGAAAATGTACGTTTGTATTATGAAGGTGCCATTTTCCTCCTTTATAATACGAACGTACTTTTTCTTCGTAATATGAAGGTTTTTCTTTGTATGTTACAGTGAAAATCCTAAAAAGATTCGTATTATGGAGAGAAACACCTTCGTATTATTTTTGCTCCATTCCTTCGTAACATAGCTGAAATGTCACTGTAAGACTTTTACCGTGTAACTAAATTTTCGTTCTTCGAACGAAATTTTTATTACAAGAACGAAAACATCGTTAGTTGGGCGAAAACCAACCGACGCATCGGTTGGATCAACTAAGTATTTTTTTTCCGTGCCGTACGCTGGGCGGCACGGCGCAGGCATACTCGTTCCGCTCGGCGCGTGGTTTGTTAGTTGACTCAGCGAAGTCACACCTTGCCTGGCGCTTCTCGGCGGGAGGCCTCCCCTCCTCCACTATAAGAAGGCGAGCACACGCGCGTCTTATCCTCGGCATTGGTGCTATAAATCTCGCATCGTATGACATGCCGATTAATTTCTGGAGGAGAAAGGCAAACTCGACGCCGAGGCGGAGAGCCGCGCCGCCGCGCCGTCGTGCAGCAGCGCCGGGCACCGCACAGCAGCGCCACACAGTGGGCCAGAAGACGGCGCAGGCGGCCAAAACTCTAGACGCGTGAGCTCCTGAGTCGCTCAGCAGGCCTCCATTCGACCGTGTGACCCGACGAGTTGATCCCTCCTTCGGAGAGCAATCCATTGGTGGAGGTCACATGTTCGGTTTGAGTCCCGTCCCATTTTGCGACTCAAGAGCTCGAAACCCGTCCGGGATTTTGACTGTGTCCACCGGTCTTCTGGCCTACTGTGCGCCTGTCACCTGCTGCCGCCAACGAAAATCGACATTACTTTACATATTTAAAACATCAACATCAACAGCCACCAACTTTTTGTTTTGTGGGTTAAGTGCACCCGGCCGCCGCCGTCGTCGAAAAAAAAGAGAGTTTAATGTTCTGTGAGTTTATAGTGGCGGCGCCGCCAAGTGGGCTGCCGTCCTTGGTGACGCCCACCTTGTCCTCGAGTCATTACGGGATGCAAATGGCGTCCTTGATATCGCGTCACGCCGTGCCGCGCCGTGCCGCACCGTACAGTAGACCAGAGGACTGGTGTAGGCGGTCAAAATCCCGGACGTGTTTTCAGCTCAAGAGTCGCTCAATGGGACTCGAACCGAACGTGTGATCCCACCAAAGGATTGCTCTCCTAACGAGGAAGCCATCGGAGGGGGTCTTACGTTCGGTTCGAGTCCTATTTGGCGACTCTGGTGCTCAAAACGCGTCTATTGTTTTGGCCGCCAGCGTCGCTCGTCTGGCCATGCCGTGCCGCCGTTACTCGTCGTCTCGTTTTCGCTTTCCGCGGCTCTGCGACGAAGAAACGCCGAGGGGGCAACCACTTAGTATGTTTGGGGACACAAGATTTGCTAAGGGAAGAGATTTCTACGGATTTTGCAAGATTCCGACCGATTTTACGCCTATAATTTGCTTGTATTTTGCCTTGTTTGGAGGAAGATATCCGATTTCCAGAGATTTCTGCCGCTCAAGGGAACACATGATATCTTGAGTGGTTGCCCCCTCGGGAAACTCAGCAGGAGTCTGAGCGGCTGGGAATGCCACTGGCAGGCAGCGGGGTTGCAATGAAAATGCTAATGGCCCCTTTCATTGCTCGTTGTTGCAAGTTCCACTCGATCTGCTGTGACAGGGTGGGGCTGGTGGGGCTGTCTCTCGCTTTCCTACGCAACGTCGCACGGGTGCGAGAGAGACGGCGTGAGGCTTGGGTTGGTTGCTGGCAGCTGGCCACGTCGTCGTCGTCGTCGTCCCCGCGACCCTCCGGACGTCAGTGGCCGCGCCTTGATCTAGGATTCGGGACTCGTCAATTATTTGGAGGCTGTGTGTCGCAGCACCGCTCTAGTGGTGGCCGCAGGTTGCACGGGGAACAACAAAGAAAAGCCGGAGCATTTTCCGAGGTGGTGCACATATGTATATGTACTCTTATGATCCATAACTGTGGCCTTATTTTTGCATATGTAAGCAGTGTACAATTTAATACATAAATTATGGATAATATTTTCATTTTGTGCTTAAGTATTTGTATAATTGTACCTAATTTATGTGCAAATTTGTACACAACTTCTATATGCGCTAATATGGAAATACACTGTTATTAAAAAAATCTGACGTCATATCGTTAGATTGCGAATTTTGTCACGTTCGTTTGAATATGATGTCACATTCGTTTGATGTTGATCCACTTTCGAACGAATTTGATTACCCAATTAAACGACCGTGTCACGTTCGATGAAATGTGACATCGTATTCAAACGAATCTGACACATTTCACATCCCAACGAATATGACGTCACATTCGTTGAACAACAGTGCACTCTAAATGTCTTACAATGAAATTTGGCCTGTATTATTCGTATTTTACAGTGAATTCGGCGCAAGCATCATACGAAGCAATATTTCTTCGTATTACGAATCTTTTTAGCTTTTTCATTGTAAGATGGAAAGAAAAACCCACGTAATACGAAGAAAAATCACCTCCGTACTATGCTTGCGCCATTTCCTTTGTGTTATGGGAAATTTCTTCGTAAGACATTCAGAGTGTGTGTTGACAGTTTTTTCCCCCGAGTGGAGGGCAAGACGCTCTCCGGCCGGGCCTGACCCCGTCTACGTCTTGTGCCCGGTGCGGTGCGCGGTGCAAGACGGGGCAGCCTTTCGATAATCCCTTCGATGCCGGACCTCGATAACCAACGAGTTAACGGATTCCACCATCGCGTCTGTCAGTGCGATGACGCGGCGCTGTTGTGATTCCAGTCACGTCCACTCGACGTGTGATCGAGGCCAATGCACGACGAGATAAATGTACGAGAGCGTTTTGTTTTTTCTTCAACTTGCCCACTGTGTAGTCGGTGGTCTTTGGAAACCTAGGGCAGCCAGTTCGACCTAATTTGAGCCGCCGGCAGTGGCGCGAGTTCGATCCTAACACACTTCCTCTCGAGTTGGTCGGCGGTTGGCTCCGGCGCCCAGACCCACGTGACTCTCTCTCTCTCTCTCTCTCTCTCTCTCTCTCTCCCCCCCCCCCCCCCCCGCGGCGGGCACGTGGCTTTGCGCTTTTGCCGCCGAGGAGCGAAACTTTTTCCCATTGTATCGCTACCATCGCTGCGCCGCTCCGCCGCAAAAATTTTTCAGCGCTAATTCGCATTCGGCGTCCTTCCGGCCAAAGTTAGCGGCTTGCGGAATGCGCGGCCCAGAGCTGCCCGAGCAGTGCGCTGTCTCTCTCGCACACCGCCTCACTGCGCGCAACGCCCCCTGAGTGCGAGGGAGAGAGGAAGCGATGCTACTGAGCTCGCAACGCACAGTGGGCTAGAAGACCGGTGCAGGCGGCAGAGCCTCTAGACGCGTTTTGAGCTCGAGAGTCGCTAAACAGGAACCGAACTGAACGTTATGCCACCCTACTAATGGATTCCTCTTTGGGAGATCATTCCATTGGCGGGGTCACTCGTTCGGTTCGAGTCCCTTTCAGCGACTTTTGAGCTCAAAACGCGTGCAGAACTTTGGCCGCCTCCACCCGTCTTCTGGCCCTCTGTGCGATGCGCCGATGGGCCGATGTGGCCACAAGCCCCATGACAAAAGCGGGTGGCAGCTTCACGGAACCAGCGCGGTTGAGGTAAACTTTGGCCGAGCTCCCGATTTCGGGCACTCCGCGCGGCGCCGCGTTTTGACAGCCAGACAGGCAGCTCCACCTCGGTGAGCCGCCATTTGCCTGTCGGACTGGCGCGCCATGGCGGGGCAGCGCGGCCGGCCGGAGCGGTGTGCTGAGTGCTGTTACTTTGGCGAAGACGCGCGCAAAAAGTTTGTCCCGCAGAGGACTGGAGACACAGAGAAATGGAAGTATGGTGTCCACTGGCAGCAGCAGGCGGTGGAAGGGGGCTTCGGGGACTAAATCGGACAGAGTCGAGGGATGGAAACTTGCGCCCCTCTCGCGTGCGCTGCGCCGCCGCGCCCCAGTGGGCCAAGTTATAGGTCGGGACAGATGGAGGAGACATTTCGAGGCGAAGAGAGGAAGGGACGCCGGAAAAATAGAAATACATAAAAGAGGGTATGTGTCGCGCGAGGGGCCAGGCCTCGGGCCGGGCTGGCTGGCTGGACCCTGCTGCACACGAGCAGGGCGGCAGGGCATCCGTCTTGCTCCACGTCATGCACGGCATGGCGGCGCGCTGCGGCCTGGCCGGCGTGTTCATCAAAACTTGCTCGGGCCGACGGCAAGGGCCGGACCCTCCGACCGTATGAAGTACTCCGGCAGGCTCACTGGTTTGGTACATAGCACGCATAAAACCTCACACGCTAAAATTACTTTGTTCTATTTTTGTACGTGGTCTCACACAATTTTGCACTTACGTGCCTTTCGTACAAATTTGTCCGCAATTTCGTACGTATTTGTGCGGCTCTTCGTATAAATTTGTACAAAAAGTTCGCATGTTAAAAATGGTGTGACACCACGTTCAAAATTGGATACTAATACGTTTAGTGTGTACAAAGTATTTGGCGTAGCATTTATTTTTTTTAAAAAATGAAGCATATGCAATACGTTTGCTTCGTTGACTTTATTTTTCGGTTTGAAAATCAAATTGCACAGATAAATTCCTACAAAGAACTGCTCTTTGTAATACAAAGAATTCATAAGTATACCGCCGCAGTGGGTACTTTACTTTCATATTGCGCGGTGCACGAAGCGAGGCGTCTCTGCTTCTTCAGTCAGAGTAAATGATCATCCCAGCCCAGCGCTGCAAATTGCAAAAATGACATATTTTCCAGACTTTGGTCGGTCGCGCTGACTGACTGCGCGCTTTCTGGCCGGTCCGGCGGCGCTGCTCTTATTTCAGGCTCTCGGAGCGAGGAAGAGGGGGCGGTGGTTAGGCGGGAAAGCACGATCCTTATTTGTAGGACCCATTTCATATCAAGTGAAACATTCATGCGGAAGTGAAGCGATCTGTGTGGGGCAGAGCTTAGCGCTCGCGGAGTTTGGCGGGGCGGGGCGGGGTGGGGCGTGGCAGACCACGGCGGCGAGGCGCGAGGGTGCGGCAGATAATTCAGACATGAATCCATGATGCTGGCCACGCCGCTCAGCACGTGCACCCAGCGCAGCGGGTCACGGGGTAGCCGGTATGTATGGCGCGGTGCCCGCAGTAAAGCGCACCGCAGCGTTTGGTGGTTGGGTTCCGGTCGGGTCCCGGGCGGGATTCCGGTCGAGTTCCGGCCTGGTTCTGCGGCGGTGCACGCGCGAGACTCTGAAAAATGGTATCAATCGGCAAGCCCTAACTGCTTCGATGCATTCTCGCGAGGCGGTTATCAGCGCTGCAGGCAGTGCAGGCCGTCCACCTGGAAGGCCGAAGGAGGGGAAGAATTCCGCAGCTGCCGCACAGTGGGACAGAAGACCGGTGCAGGCGGCCAAAATAGTTTGTAAGGTTTTCTCAGTGTAGAGCTGTAAACGCGTCTTGAGTTTTGGCCGCCTGTGCGGCCTTCTGGCCCACTGTGCAGTGCAAGCCGTCCACCCGGAAGGCCGGAAGAGGGGAAGCCATTGTGAAACGAGACCGGAAGAATGCCCTCCGTATGCACGTGCGTGTTTCCCGGTGTCGACGTGTAGGGGGCCCTTCTCTCGGGGCTCTCTCCAGGGCTCTCCCCGCAGGGCTCTGCCACGCACGCCGCCGCGTTTCGCGCGGATCGGCGAGCACTCATGCTCGTTGATCCAATCAGAGCGTCCCCCGCCCAGATTGTGTATCATATGATAGAGGGAGGCGCGTCTTTTGGACGTGGGGGCCGTGGAGGAGGCCGGGAGCAGGCCCGCGGCTTTTGTGGCGGAAAATGCTGGTTTTGGGGGCAAACACGTGGAAGTGTGCTGCCGATCATGTTCTTTAGTCGTCGTCGTTGCTGCTCTCTCCCTCCCCCCCTCTCTTTCTCTCTCTCTCTCTCTCTCTCTCTCTCTCTCTCTCTCTCTCTCTCTCTCTCTCTCTCTCTCTCTCTCTCTTGCTCTGGGGCGGGCGGTAATCCAGTTGGAGAAGTAAGAACGAAATAAGGCAAACGATTCGACAGTGCGGCTAATCGAATGAGCGGAAAAAAGACCGCGACGCGGAGACGCTGTGACGCTCAAGGCGGGGTCAAAAGGGTGAAGGATGTTCTGGGCTGGCTGCTCGGGCTGGGTGGTCGGGCTGGCTGCTCGGGATGGCGGCGTCGTCGTTGTCCACCCGGGCTAATCTATATGTGTGGGCTAGGGTGGGCTTAACTAACTCCGGAGTCACGCAGCCTGCGCAGCCTGGTGTCAGCTTCCTTGCGCCCTGATGCACCCTCTGTCGATCTCTCTCTCTCTCTCTCTCTCTCTCTCTCTCTCTCTCTCTCTGTGGCGTTTCGGCTGCTGCTGCGGCTAGAACTTTGCGTGCGCCCCGCCGCCATGTGTGTCGTTCCGGCCCTCCCGGCGTGGCCCAGTCCCCCAGTCCGCTCCACCACCGGATTGCTCCACCGAGTAGCGCTCTCCGCGCTAGCGCGTGGCGGCCGGGGAGCGTAGCGAGCGAGGCTATGCTGCCGGTTGGCTGGCGATATTAACACGGTCAACTTCGAAAGAACACCCACCTCCAGTAAAAAAAAAAGTTTCCGTCCAGTTTATGTTTTTATTTTATTTTTGCTGCAACACGTCTTTTGAGTCCCTTGTTGCTCGCTTGAAACTGACCAAGTTTCGAGCATATGTACACTGAAAAGGTCAGATTTCTGACCCTTAAAGGGGTAATACTAAAATGTTAGACCGGAAAAAGGGTCATACACAAATGTCTGACCGAAGAATAGGTCATACACCAATGTTTGACCGTTGTAAAGGTCATACACAAATGTATGACCGTTTTGAAGGTCATGCACAATTGTATGACCGAAAAAAGGGTGATACTTTTTTGTATCAACGATGAAGGTTGATATATCCCCAAGGAGGGCCAGCCTCGCTAATGTCTGACCTTTCTTCGGTCATACATTTGTGTATGACCGTTTATCGGTCATTCATTCGTGTGTGACCTTTCTTCGGTCATACATTTGTGTATGACCTTTTAATCGGTCATACTTTTTGTATTGCCAAAAATTGGTCCGATGTCTCACCTTTTGAATTACAGTGTAAAGTACTAACTATTTAATTTGTTGGTCGAAGATATTGGTCGTAACTACGAAGTGTTTTGTTCATAAGCTTCACTGTAAAAAATGATCGCAATTTTACCATACAATGGTCTAGCAAAATTCCTATACATGTATAAGGAAATACTGTGTACTTGTTGGCAAGCTACTTTTCGTTCTTTAGGCCTAAATTACTTCAAAGTTTTGAGAGTCTAGCCAAGAAAGCGTCGTTTAAAATTTTTTAAAGCATGACCGAAATCATGACCGCAGACTTTTCATTTTCACGGCGTCTAACTATCGCAAACACTAATCGAAACACTCTGCTGGTTTGCAGGAATACTCTGCGTTGTGTAGGGAACTGGTGTCAAATGCCGTGTCAACGCTAGTTCATGTTCAATTTTGTGCGAGATGGTGCATGATTTTAAACCTGCGTAACGTTTTGCATAAAATTGTGCTCATATTTGCAATAAATTTATACATTTTTACACACAATGTAATGCAAATAGTAATTCCACGCATGCACAAAATCGTGCAAGTTACTAACGTTCAAAATTCTACATGTGTGGTGTGTCGCGGCCGTCCGCGCGTGACGGAAGGCAAACCACGGCCAGGCCGCGACCGCACACTGCCACAGCCACAGCGCCCACTGTGTGCACGAGGTTGCGTTGGTTGCGTCCACTGGTCCACTGCGGTCGCTAGGTGACGGACTGCTGTTGGAACGGACTGTCGCGCGCAACAGAGAGACGGATCTGCCTCGCGCGCGGACTGATTCCGCACTGTCTCTCCCGCACCCCTACGCACAGTGGGCCAGAAGACCAGCATCATCATCATCAGCGCTTTTAGGCCTCAACAGACCCTTACACGGTAAAAACGGTTCCCGGTTTTCCCAGGAAGCCTGTAGAAAAGACATTGGCGATTTCCAGGGAGTTCCTGGGAAAACCAGGAACCGTTTTTACCGTGCAGCGTTCGAGTAAGCAACTACAACAGACTCGGAACGCACACGCACGCGGCCAAAACTCTAGACACGGTTTGAGCTCCAGAGTCGCTAAAAGGGACTCGACCCGAACTTTGTGATAAAGTGCTCTCCGAACGAGGAATTCATTGGCGGGGTCACGCGGTCGGCTCGAGTCCCTTTTAGCGACTCTGGAGCTCAAAATGCGTGCGGGGTTTTGACCGCCTCCACACCGGTTTCCTGGCCCACTACGCTACGGGGCTCCCCACAAATGCGAGAGAGACAGAGCGACGGAGGCAGCGTTTGGAATGGTCCCGCGGGCGCCTCGTTTGTCACGGGACACGCCGTGCACGTCGGGGCAGGGTTGGCTGGCGGGGTTGGCTGGCGGCGCTGCAGGGGCGTGATTCCCAGTCCGTCTCCCAGACGCAGCGCGCTGCAGCGTGCTCATTTCCTGCTCATCTTGCGCCGTCTCTCTCGCACCCTGCCGCGACGCCACACAGTGGGCCAGAAGACCGGCGCAGGCGGCCAGACTTCTACACGCGTTTGGAACCCCGGAGTCGCGAAGTGGGACCACCGAATGTGTGACCCCACCAGTGGATTGCTCTCCGAACGAGGAATCCATTGGTGGGGTCATACACTAGGTTCGAGTCCTGTTTAGCGCCTTTGGAGCTCAAAGCGCGTCTGAAATTTCGGCCGCCTCAGCCGGTCTTCTGGCCCACTGTGCGCCCCATGAGGGGAGGCGACGCAGCCCACTGTCGGCTTGATGGGGATCGGAAATAGATAATCTCGGCGATTGGCCAGGTAGCGTGCCAATTAGGGAAGGGAGGGCCAGCGGCGGCAGCGGCGCCGCAGTGAGCGAGGCAATCGGATGTCAACCCGGCACTGCCATCAAGCCCGCGATGGCAATCGGCCGCGCCGGTGACGCGCGTACACTGAAAAACAAAACACGGCAGGAACTAAATCCAATCACTTGCCGTTTCCTTTGGTCGATTTTTAAAAGTGGCGATTGGTCTGTGGCACAGAGGGCCAGAAGACCGGCGCAGGCGGACTACTCTGCAAACTCAACAGTGTACTCAGTACACTCTGTTCAGCGTGTACTCACAAGCACACTCGCATCACAGTGTACTCATCTGAGCACACTCTCATCACAGTGTACTCAGATGAGCACACTCCAACGAGAGTGTACTTAGATGAGTACACACCTACAGCTGCATATAAGGCGGCGTGCAAATATTACGTCATCACTTTAGGGGGGGGGGAGGGGGTTCGGGCTCTGATTATGGTCCTATCTTAAGTACATGGAAAGGTTAGGTTAAACCGATGATGGACGGGGGGGAGGGGGTCAAAAAGAGGCCTAAAAGAGGTGACGTAATATTTGCACACCGCCTAATGCCAGGCGTGCTAAGGTGTGTACTCATCTGAGCACACTCTCATCAGAGTGTACTCATCTGAGTACACTTTCGTTGGAGTGTGCTCATCTGAGTACACTGTGATGAGAGTGTGCACCCTAAATGTTTTTGTACAAATTTTGTACGAGACATTACAGTTTTTTGTGCAGATGAACTTTTCGTACAATTTTGTACAATATTTTGTACAAAAACGGGGAAATTTGTGCAGATTTTCGTACAAAAATTGTACGAAAAGTTCATCTGCACAAAAAACTGTGATGTCTCGTACAAAATTGTACATAAGATTTAGTGTGTGCTCAGATGAGTACACTCTGATGAGAGTGTGCTTGTAAGTACACGCTGAACAGAGTGTACTGAGTACACTGTTGAGTTTGCAGAGTAACCTCTAGACGTAGTTTTAGCTTCAGAGTCGCTGAACGGGACTTGAACCGACCGAACTTGTGACCCCACTAATGGATTCCTCGTTCGGTGATCTACCCATTGGTGGGGTCACACGTTCAGTTTGAGTCCCATTTACCGTTCCAGAAACCTAAAACTTAAAACCGTCCGGGATTTTGACCCGAGGGGGCCGCCACCCTCATTTCAGGTGTACACAAGATTACGGGATTACGCGTACAACTTTGTAAAATTGGTTCATAAACGTTAAGAAAGGACAGAATTTTATCAAGGATTACGTGATTACGGCATGGATTACCGGAGATTACCTGTCAAATTGTACACAGGATTCCCGGGGTGGTGGCCCCCTCGTTTTGACCACCTTCTGGCCCACTGTGCGTTGGGCTCTGCCTCGCAGCGCAAGTGCAGTGCAGTGCCGTGCGGAGGACGAACTCTGGCCGTCGTCTCGGCACGTGGTGTGTCAGGGCTGCCATTGTTGTGGGGCCTTCCGCCATTCTGCAGCTTCCGACGCGGCGACATGCAGGACGCTCGTCGCTCTGCCCCTCTCGCGGGGCGTCCTGCTTGGGTGCGAGGAAGACAAGCGGGGAAGCGCTGCTCAAGGGCGCTGGAAGTGGGGTGCGGAAGGGGCAACTCGCCCCTTCTAAAATCTGATGGGGGGGAGAGGCGCCCCCCCCCCCCCACACTTTGAGCCACAAAAATGATATTTTAAGCTGGATATAGTGGGAAAAATTATAGCAAAGTTGCAAATCCATAAATATTTTGCTACTAGCTCGCTTTGCTTGCTGGTTTTGTTCATTTTCTTCCGACAATTTCACCGTTTGGCTCGCTCCACTCGCCAATATAGCGTGTCATTTTGCTCTAAAGATGGTAAAAGTTATAAAAAGCGGGAAATGGGTGAATTTTTGCTTCTAGCTCGCTTTGCTCGCTGGTTTTTGAACTTAAATAAACAAGTGTTAACCGCTTTAGGGTTTTGCCCCTTGAAGGTAGGCAACCCAACAAACACATATTTTAATTTTCGCCCCCCCAACCAAAAAGTACTTCCGGTCCGGCGCCCCTGGCGCTGCTCAGCTTGCGAGCGCGCAGCTGCCGCCGCACAGTGGGCCAGCCACACCGGTGGAGGCGTCCAAAACTATAGACGCGTTTTGAGCTCCAGAGTCGCTAAATGGGACTCAAACTGAACGTGCCACCCTACCAATCGATTGCTCTTCGAACGAGGAATCGATTGGTGAGTCGACACGTTTCGTTCGAGTCCAATTTAGTGACTCAGGAGCTTAACGCGCCCAGAGTTTTGGCCGTCTGCCGGTCTGCTGGCCCACTGTGCGCCGATTGCACCGCTGTAGTGCTCCAGAGCGACTCAGATGCCGCGGGCGAAATGACGCGGAAGGACCTCTGCAGATTCCAGCGTCGCGTGTCGTCCCTTCGTTGCGCTATGCAGCTGTCATTCTTCTGTGGCATGCCGACTGAGCGCGCTGCAGGATGGCTGCCTGCCTGCCTAGCTGGCTACGTGGCTTGCTGCCTGGCGTGCTGCCTGGCGTGCTGCCAGGCGTGCTGCCTGGCGTGCTGCATGGCTTGCTGCATGGCTTGCTGCATGGCTAGCTTCCTGGCTTGCTGCCGGCCTGCCTACTGCTAGCCTGCCTCCGTGCCTGCTTCCCTGCCTGCCTACCTGGCTGCTTCACGCTGTCTCGGCGGCAATGCCGCGAATGAAATTGTAGCGAAACACACTGTACAAAGAAGCAAGGTGGAAAACAAGAAGAAGAAAAGCGGGGGGGCTGCCGGCGGGCGGCAAAGTGGGTGGGTAGCGGATGCGAGGCCAAATGGAAATGGAGTTGGTGTCGGGAAATTAACGGCTCGCTTCCCGGAAAAGAAATTTGATTGCCGCCGCGTTTTCAGAAGCGAGCGAAAGCGCGGGCGGCAGTCAGTCGCCGCGGGTTCCATTTAAAATGCAGATGCGATGGATTCGGCGCTGCCCGCCTTGACGCGGTGCCGCTGTCTCTCTCGCACACCTGCGGAACGCCCCCGCGAGTGCGAGAGAGACGCAGCGCCGAAAGCGCGGCCGCTCGGAGCCAGCCTGCCATGGCCCCGCTCCGGATGGACGGGCCTCGCCCTCGCGCCGCCGGGAATTTGGAACATTTGTGTTGTCTTGGCGGCACCGGGGGCCGAGTGGCGACAGTTTTTGCGTCGCATACCGAACACGGGGGAAAGGGGAGGGGGCAGCTCTGGTGCCAAACTTGGTTCGTGCTCCTTGCGGGGCCTTTCGCCTCACGTGGCGTCGTCTTCCCTGCCGGCCCCGCGGCACAGTGGGCCAGAAGACCTAGCGGAGGTGGTCATAATCCCGGACGGGTTTTGAGCTCCTTAGTCGCTAAGTGGAACTCGAAGCGGAGGGGCGACGCCACCAATGATTGCTCTCCGAACGAGGAATCCATTGGCGGGTCCACACGTTCGGTTCGAGTCCTGTTCAGTGACGTTTAACGCGTTCAGGGTTTTGGCCGCCTGCGCCTGTCTTCTGGCCCAATGTGCGCGGTCCCGGTGGCGGCCGTGGCGGCAGCCAAAATTAATACGGAAACTTTAAACGGGCGCCATCGCTCTCGCCGCGGGACGAATTTAAGGAGGCGGAGTCGCGCGGCTGACGCCCTCAGCAGTGCCGTGGCCTGGCCGTGCCGTGGCCTGGCCGTGCTGCGCCGCGCCCCACGGACGCGACGAAAACGAGGGCCAGGCAAATTAATCCTCAAATAATGCGATTCGAACGTAATCCTGAATCCTGGGGGCTGGCCGGAGCTGGCCGTCTCATCCGCCAGCAGCGAAATTGTATCAAGGCGACGCGGACGGAGCGGACGGGCGGCGGCTTACTGATAGCCGCAGGACCACGCCACACACACAAACACACACACACACACACACACACACACACACACACACACACACACACACACACACACACACACACACACACACACACACACACACACTCTTTAGCGGTAGACGAGGGATCGATTGCTCTGGATTGGTCGCTGTGGCGAATGAGATGGGCCTGTTCGTATTTCCCCCTAATGCTTAATTCTCTGCCCACAGACTCTCTCTCTCTCTCTCTCTCTCTCTCTCTCTCTCTCTCTCTCTCTCTCTCTCTCTCTCTCTCTCTCTCTCTCTCTCTCTCTCCCCTTCTCACCCTTTCTCACTCTATCTCTCTCACACACAAACACACACTCGTGCGCGCGCGCTGAGAGCCACGCGGCTCTCCCCAGTTTAGCGGACTTTCCTGTGCGCTGCTTATGTGCCCTAATTGGACCCCCTCCCCCCCCCCCTCTGCCCCGAAGGAACTCATTGCCGTTCCGAGGAGGCGAGTGGTCCATCAAATATGGAACAGCCCCGCTCCGCCCCGCCTTGTTTGTTTTCGATTGAATATTTGATGCGCGATGAAGTGCAATGCGAAGCAATTTGACGACTTAAAAAAAAGAAGAGAAACTGGGAGGCGGGGATGGGGGAGAGCTAAGCACGGCTAACGTAACACGGCCGTTAAGGGACGCGCATCCGGCCCCAATGAGTGAGAGAGAGACTCAGAGAGAGAGAGACAGAGAGAGAGGGAGAGAGGGAGAGAGAGAGAGGGAGAGAGAAGGGGAGAGAGGAAGGGAGAGGGAGAGAGAGAGAAGCGAGGGGGAGCAGTCGGTGTGAGAGGGATGGACGAGCGCTGAGCACGCCAAGCACCACTTCGATCGGCATTAAAGATTTGAGGAAGGAGCTGCTAGCGCCGTGCAGGGTAGGCCGCGCGGCGTGCACCGGCGCGTTGCGGTGACCTGTTGGCCTACCCGCACGGCGCTCTTGCCTGCTCCCGGGTCTGCTTGCTCTGCGGCGTGGCGGAGGCGCACCACCACCGGGAACTGTGTCTGCGAGCCAAGCCGTTCGGAACAGAGCGACGAATGCAGCACTGTTTGCAATGCATGCACCCTGCGAGAGAGAGAGAGAGAGAGAGAGAGAGAGAGAGAGAGAGAGAAAGAGAGAGGGAGAGAGACGAGAGAGAGAGACGAGAGAGAACACACGCCACACAGACACACGCACCTGCACACACACACACACCTACACACACACACACACCTACACCTACACACACACCTACACACACACACACACACATACACGCACACACGAAGGGTGGCGAGGTGACACCGCGGGGCTGAGGGTTGGGAGGGAAGAGAGAGTCCCTGGGAACAAGTTATGTGGGCCGGGATTTGGAAGCTTGCAGTTAAGACACAACGGGGATGAAGTGCGGCCAAGTTCGACGGCGAGAGGTAGACTGTGTGTGTGTGTGTGTGTGTGTGTGTCTCTGTCTTTCTATGTGTGTCTGTCTACGTGTTAGTGTGTGTGTGTGTGCGCGCACACGCAATGTATAAACCCTGTGCTGACGTGCGGCGAAAGAGACAAGGGATCGGCAAGGCGCTGCTTCAGCCTGGTATCCAGGGAGCTGGTCCTGACAGTTTGGAGAGGATCGCTTCGCTGCTGCTCGCCCCGCCCGGTCGCGCCCGGCTATCCAAACAGACTTGGAACCGATCCGGAGCGAAAGCTCGACTGCCATTCGTGTATCATCGGGCCTGCCTGGCTCTGTTGTTGTTGTTTGTTGTCTTTGCGGGGTGCTTCGTCTCCATGCCGTTTGCCGCCGTGGCCCGGAGCTTTTCGGCTGGCGCATGGATTTGGCCAATCCGCGTGGTGCGGCGACAGCACTGCCAGACAGTACACTCTCAAAACCTTGCGAAGAATGTGTTTGCATATTACAAACTATTTGGTTTGCAGCTTGCAAAGAATTTGGCTTGTTCGTATTACGAATCGGTCGTTCGCAATTTTGCGAACAATGTGTTTGTAAGGGTTCATAATACAAACTGCACTGTAAAAATTCCTGTACTTTTGTACGGAAAATGTACAGAAGAATATAGTACGGAAGTACGGATGAAAGTACGGAACGTCCATACCTGTTCTATATAAGCTCATGCAAACGGGTACAGAAAAAAGTACAGAAAGTTCCGTACTTGGCAAGTACGGACGGTCCAGGCAAATTGTTGACCAGACATGTTCCGTAGTTTTTCTGCACTTTTTTCTACCAGTGTGGTTTGTTTCAAATCGCAAAGCTTTTGTTTGCAAGTTGTGGTTTGCAGTACGGATGCGTTCTTTGCATTACGAACAAGGAAGATTCTTCGCAAGCTTACAAACACATCGGTTTGCAAGGTTTTGAGAGTGTGCGCTGCTGGCCACCAACATCGCGGGCAAGCTGCGGTTCATCCTGAACCTTTTCCATTTCCCGATACAGCCATCTCTCGGCGCGCTTTCCTACAGTTCACTGGTAAAACAAAGGCATTAAAAGCATGCCCTTGGAGGGCGCAAACGACTTCGCGCCCCTTGAACGGCGTGAATTGTTTTATGCCCTTGGATGGGGCGTGAATTGGTATAGGACTTCCAGGCAAAATTTTAATGCCCTTCGAAAGACATTAGGTCATATTGCTCTTAAAGGGTGCGAACGACTTGTTTTGCTTCTA
This sequence comes from Stenchaetothrips biformis, assembly GCA_030522485.1. NCBI lineage: Eukaryota > Metazoa > Arthropoda > Insecta > Thysanoptera > Thripidae > Stenchaetothrips > Stenchaetothrips biformis. The sequence continues at coordinate 1,997,638 of CM060098.1, forward strand.
AGGGCGTAATATTTATGCCTTTGTTTTACCACATAATCAACTTTTTTTTTGCGAGATGAAAAAAGGCGTTACTGCTAACGCTACCGCGGAGGCAGATGTCACCAATGAGAATGTTAATTTTAATATGGAAATCCACGAAGAAGTTGATTTTTATACAACTTTTAGGTAGGTAGGTACCTGTCTGTGACATTGTGTTGTGTTACCATGTTCATAATGTCGATACTACTCCGATGTGCCACCCAATACCACTTGTGAGTTATCGCGATTTCTTTTCCCCTGAAACACGAGGGGGGGGGGACTGTTACCGAGACGGCGGCGCGGCGGCCCCGCTTGCTTGGGAAGGTCGTGTCGCAGAGAGGAAGTCACGGATTCGCAATTTCTTTTGGCGCCCGCCTGGTGCCCCGCCTCGCCAGCCTGGAGGAGTCACGTCTCGCACCGCGCAGATGGCGCGTCATTGCGGAGCAGCGCGGCGTCTGTCACCTCTTCGGCGTCGAGTGCAGCGCAGCCAGCAGCGCTGACCCACTTCGCCGCGGCCCTCGCTGCCCCGAACCCTCGACCGACGCGATGCGAGCAGCGGAGCGCTTTGATCTCACTCGCTCGTCAAGTCCGAATGTGTTGGTGCGACCGGATCGAGCCAGATCGCATCGCTGACTCCAGAAATCGCCTCTCTGACCTTTCGCGTCGCTGGCCATCGAAATCGGACATTTTTGGAAATCATGTCAGAGGACAGAGGTCACGACCAGGGGCCCGGATCGTGAAAACTGTGCCGGGTTGTGAAATGTTGTCCTGGGACTTTTTATCGAATCTAAGAAGGAATTACTCATGGTTCCGACCCAAAGAAGCCATGGTAAACCGGGATTGGCCGGAAAGAGCACGAAATGCCCGGAACACGACCTGCGCTTCGGCCTGTTCCGGGCAAGTTCTGGACCCCTGGAAAGGACATAACTGATTCGAAAATCGCGGTTTTGATTACGACACAGTATTTGGATCGATCATGATCATGTCTCAAACTACCCCAAAATTGCCTCCTGTAACCCTCGTTTACGCAACGTTCCAAAAGGTGAGATAAAATGGAAGGTCCAGCCAGTGTCGTGTGTCGAGTAAAATGGTCGCCACAACGAGAGACAAGAAACTGTGGCGCCTTATTGTGGCCGGAAGGGCCCGGCCTTTTATCATGAGAGTGGCCGAGGAGTGGGGCGAGCGACGTGACCGGTCCGGGGCGTCATCGCAGCGATGTGTCGGGCCGCGGGTACTCGGGTACCAAAACACGCTGTTCTCCCCCCTCCCCTCTGCTCCAGCCAGCCGTCCCACAGTGGGCCAGAAGACCGGCGGAGGCGGTCAAAGTCCCGGGCCGAGCGTGTTTTAAGCTCCAGAGTCGCCGAATTGGACTCGAACCGAACGTGTGACCCAACCAAATGGATTGCTGTCAGAACGAGGAATCCATCGGTGGGGTTACACGTTCGGTTCGAGCCCAGCGACACTGGAGCTCAAAACAACGTCTAGAGTTTTTGCCGCCCGCGCCGGTCGTCTGGCCCACTGTGCGTCCAACCCTCCAGGCCTCAAGCGCGGCGCAAATACGATTATCGCGCTCACGTCCAGGAGGAAGGAGTCCAGAAAGGAGTCCGGTAGGAAGGGCCTGCAAGGGCCGCGTCGTGAAAGGGGCGACCCTTAGAGCCCCGCATTTTTCATTCTTCCCTTCCTGGCCGGCACATGTGTGCCCGGGCCCATATCGGCGCGCGCGTGCGCGCACGCACACACGCGCGCACAGACACACACAGGCACACTCACAGTACAGTCGCACACAGACAGACACACACACACAGTGCGCGCTGCTGGTGGACTGCAGGGATTTCCTGAATTAGAGACACACACTAGTCGCCATCCAGCAGGGCTGCTGCCGGGATCCGATACGCAGCCGGGCGGTGGGCGCCTCACTTTATCGGGAATCTGTCGATATGTCGAGCGGCACGCGTACACCCACACACACACACTCACGTAGAAAAGTGGGGAAGAAGGGGAGGGGGAGCAAGACACCTGCGCGACCCGCATCTCATCACGTGCCCCTAACTTTTTCGCTCGTTAGATGGTTCGAGAGACCAGACGCTCCGGGGATTATTTTCTGCGGCGATCGCGAGGAGGCGTCGTGTTATGGGAGCGTGTGTGTCGTTTGGGGGCAACGGGGGCAGGGTGTACGCGTGTGTGTGTGTGAGAGAGAGAGAGAGAGAGAGAGAGAGAGAGAGAGAGAGAGAGAGAGAGAGAGAGAGAGAGAGAGAGAGAAATAAAGCTAGGGGGTCCGAAGGGCCGCCGCCGGTGTCGTGATGCGGTGGCTACACTGTGGCACGTGCGATGTCGGGATTCGGGATCCCTGGCTAGAGGGTCGCTCCAGCCCCAGCCAAGGGCCTGCAGGGTTCGCAAGGCCCACTGGGCTGGCGCTGGGTCCGTTGGACCGGCTGGGATGCATAGTGGGTCAGACGATCAGCGCAGGCGGCCAAGTTTCTACACGCGTTTTGAGCTCTCGAGTCACTAAACACAAATCGAACGTGTGTGACGCCACCAATGGAATCCTCGTTCGAAGAGCGATCCATTGATGGGGTCACACGTTCGGTTCGAGGCCCATTTTGCGACTCAGGAGCTCAAAATGCGTCCGTGATTTCGCCCGTCTGCCTGTCTTGTGGCCCACTGTGGGCTGACTGTGCACGGGGACGTCTGCCTGGCTTCTGGCTTGGCTGCCCCACTTCCCGCCGCGGCCGTTTGCTTCCAGGCCGCCGCACAGGCGCCATCCAGAAATAACTCGGACACGTCGCGGAGCGGCGTGGCGTGCCGCGACCTACGCCGCTGTCCGCCACCCACGCGCGCGCGCACACACACACACACACAGAGAAGCCTGGAGGCGGCGAAGCCAGGTGGAATTTCCTCCCCCCCCCTTTTTTTCCTTTTGTGGAAATCCTGCAGCGAGAACGAGTAGGGCAGAGCAGGGCAGGCAATGGTGCGGCGGCGTTTCTGCTGAGGGCGGCCTTCTCCCCGCTCTGCTTGGCTCTGCTTGGCGCGGCGGCGGCTTCTCGCTCAATCCCGACATGACAGGCATGGTATGAATCATGGCGCGATTGGCCTGTAGGGCCGCGCGCTTGTGGGTCCCGTGGGGGAGCCGCGACGCTAAAAACCCAGCGGACTCCCTGGCAGGCACTTGGCGCCGCGACGCCCCCGCCCCCGCCCCCCGCAGAGACAGAGAGCGACCGACGCCCAGTGGGCCTGAAGACCGGCGAAGGCAGACAAAACTATAGACGCGTTTTTAACTCCAGAGTCGCTTCATGGGACTCGAACCGAATGTGTGACCCCGCCGATCTATTCCTGGTTCGGAGAGCAATCCATTTGTGGGGTCACATGTCTGGTTGGAGTCACATTTAGGGACTCTGAAGGTCAAAACGCGTTTACAGGTTTGACCCCCTGCGCCGGTCTTGCGGCCCACTGTGCGCCGAGAGAGAGAGAGAGAGAGAGAGAGAGAGAGAGAGAGAGAGAGAGAGAGAGAGAGAGAGAGAGAGAGAGAGACCGACGGCCCGCTCTACGCGAAATCAGCCTGCAGGCAGGCCCCGCCACCGGTCTCCGCGACGTATACACTGTATCGCGGCCGAACATCGCGGGACGGCAGCGAGACGCTCAGTGCTTGGTGCTTGGTGCGCGTCTGGATCGAGGGAGGCCATTATCGGAATTCGCTACATCAGGCCTGCCGCTGCGCCCTGCAGTGATTGCGGGGGCACCTACGGCTGGCTGCCTGGTCATTTGTATCTTGGGTGCCTAGTCTCGCCCTGCACCGGACAGAGGGCCAGGTTACACCGGCGCAGGCGGCCAAGACTCTAGACGCGTGTTGAGCTACAGAGTCGCTAAATAGGACTGGAACCGAACGTGCGATCCCACCAACGGCTTCTCCGGACGAGAAATCTATTGGTGAGTCACACCTTCGGTTCGAGTCCTGACCTGATTAGCGACTCTGGACCTCCAAACGCGGCTAGAGTTTCGGCCGCCTGCGTTGGTCGTTTAGCCAACTGTGCACCGTTGTGCACCAAGGCCATTATTTGCCTGCTGTAGGTGTGTAGTACTCACGAGGAGTCCACCACTCTGGTAATCCTGTGTACACTTCGTCCAGTAATCATTGGTAATCACATGCCGAAACTGGATATTTTTGCGGGTTTTTATCGCCTTTTGGGGGTTCATCTTAAGAAAATAGGCAAAAAAATGCTCCTTGCTTTTTAGATTTTTTTGAATTTTTTAGTAGGTACTCACTGGTTATCGGTAATCCTGTGTACACTTCTGAGCTGAGTGGTGGACCCCTCGAGTACTCATCTGATTACTAGATCCTGGGAATGTACTCATGGATGGGTACACGCCGAAAAGAGGGTGCTGAGCTGAGAGAGAGAGAGAGAGAGAGAGAGAGAGAGAGAGAGAGAGAGAGAGAGAGAAAGCGACACGCTAATGACCCGCGAGATGGCTCCCCAGCTCGCAGTTGAGTCGTTTATGCGCGGGTCCTGCTTCCGATAGCCCACCGGAAGTGTTTCTCCCGAGCGGTGCTTATCGAAGGGTTTACTGCCCGACCGTGGCTGTATAACCGGGCCCAGCCCTGGCAAGGGAGCGCGGCTTCGTAGCGCACCGGCCCGGCACGCCCTGCACGCCGCGCACCGGGCCTAGCCCAACGCGTTACTCACGCCCAAATCTAGATAGGCCTGACTCGGCCGCCCCCGCCGCGCGCGCGCCGCCCCGACTCGATTCTGCCCGACTCGAGTCAATTCAAATGGCACGCGCACGGCGCGCCGTACAGGCCGGCGAGCGTATTGTGTCCGGAACGCCCGAAAGGGCACGGCCTGGCGGTCCACGCCCGGCAGAAGGGAAAGAAAAACACGCTCCTGCAACGTGAGTGAGAGGCGATTGGCTCTGATACCGCGCCGTGTTCCCGCTCGCCCTTTTAGCTTGAATTGTGGGAATCAAAGGGTTCCTGAAAAATGCCGCCTCGGGACGAAGAAAGGCCTTCTCTCGCAGAGCGCACAGTGGGCCAGAAGACTGGTGAAGGCGGTCAAAATCCCGGACGTGTTTCGGGCTCCAGAGTCGCTTATCAGGACTCGATCCTAATGTTTGACTGTGACTCCCCACCAATGGATTGCTCTCCGAACGAGGAATCCATTGGTGGGTTCACAGGTTCAGTTAGAGTCCTGTTAAGCGATTCTGGAGCTCAAAACGTGTCTAGAGATTTGGCCGCCTGCGCCGGCCTTCCGGCCCACTGTGGAGCGGCGGGCGTGGCCGCGCGGTGTGGGGCGTACCGCGACGCTGCGGCACCACCGTGACGAGGACACGATCGGTGGACATAGGATTGCGCGCGGATGGCCCGACACGCCGGCGGAATATTGAAAGCAGCTATTGGGAGCAAAACCCGGGGCGGGGCGGGGCAGGGCTAGGCGGCGTGTTGGCCTCGCTGGGGCGGGGCGGTGGCGGGGCCGAGCAGGGCGGTGGCGACGCCAGGGTCCAAAACTCGTCTCGCGGCGCCGCCACGACGCCGGCCGAGGAAGCGTCGCGACTCACAGCTGCCGAGATCGTGACTTCATTCCGAATCCAAAGAAAGAGTCCTGCAAGGCGTTATGAAAAGTGCGGGGGCAGGCGAGGGACGGGGGGGACTGGAGACGCGTCGGGTGTGACGAGCGACGACTGCCGAGCAGCCCGCCCAGCAGCCAGGTGCCCGGGAAATAAAATCCGGTCGCAGACGCGGCACGGTGCACGCGAAGAAGCAACCCCGGTCATTGCGTGGCGGCTTGGCCCGGTTCGACGCCAGGCGCCACGCAGTGCAGGCGGCCAAAACTCTAGACGCGTTTTGAGGTCCAGAGTCGCAAAATGGGACTCCAACAGAAGGTGTGACCCCACCAACGGATTCCTCGTTCGAAGACTACAATCCATGGGAGGTGTCACGCATTTGGTTCGGGTCCTCTGGAGCTCAAAACCCGTGCGGGATTATGGCCCTCTTCACCAGTCTTCTAGCCCATGCACTGTGCGTGCGGCACGGCGTAGAATCCAGCACGGCGGGGCGTAGTAGGGGTGCCGATGAAACGGGAGCCCCGCGGGGGCCTCTGGCGTCAGCGGCGCATCTTCTCTTCGCGCTGCCCTTAGAGCGTGCGACGGCGCGACGGGCCGGACTGGATCAGACACTTGTGCTCCTCCTCACGCGGCGTGGCGCTCCAAGATGAAGCGCGCCTTATATGTATTCGCGTGGAGGAGATTGAATAACATGAATAAGGCATTCAGCCCGCCAGTCATACCGACCGACGCAGCAACGCATCCCCCGCGTGTTCGTTTGATTTTTGCATACCGCCCTCGTGGCGCGGCGACGCGGCAACGCGATGCCGGCGCCGTCCCTCGTCCTCCCGCCGCCACCCCCTCGCCATCCCCCCCGCCATCCCCCCGCCATCCCCCCGCCATCCCCCCGCCATCCCCCCGCCATCCCCCCGCCATCCCCCCGCCATCCCCCCGCCATCCCCTCGCCATCCCCCCGCCATCCCCTCGCCATCCCCCAGCCATCCCCCCCGCCATCCCCCCGCCAGTTTTACCGCATCAGTTGGTGTGGTCTAGACCACGTTTGGTTTTTTCAGTGATGTCATTCCTCGTTTGGAGAGCAATCCATTGGTGGGGCCACACTTTCGGTTCGAGTCCTAGGAAGCAAAGTTCTCTTTAGCTCAAACCGCATCTAGAGTTTTGGCGCCTGCACTGCAATAATCTATTGGCGGTACACATGGTGTGGCGAAGGCGGTAAAACCTGTACCGGCTCTCTATTGGCGGTAAAATCTGGAGCCCGCCAATGCCGCACCCTACAAACCAAACGAAAAAGGTGGTACGAAGTTTACCGCCAAATGCACGCCATGTAGATGGTGCGTAAAAGGAGGTACAAAATATTACCGCCTATTGCGTTTCCTCCGTGTGCCAAGAAAAAGGCGGTAAAGCTCTCCAAAGGCGGTACAAACGGTTCTACAAGGGCGGTCATTTCTGTACCGCCTTCGTATTGGCGGTAAAACGTGGACGTGGACCCCGCTAATACACTAATACCGCCAGTAAAGGGTGGAAATATTACTGCCCTTCGATTTGCAGTGTGCGCCAGTCTTCCGGCCCACTCTGCGTCGGCGATATGCCGCTCCCACATTCCCATTGTGCTAAGAGTGAAGCTCCGCCGGGAAACTTTCCTATTGGCGGCCCGTGCCATGACTGACCTTCCTCATTCCCGTTTCGAAACAATCGCACAGGTGTAGGGGTGGCGTGGGCGCGCAGGGGCTGCAAGGAGGGGGGGAGGGGAGAGGGACGCCAGCCACCGGCAGCGGCCGCTAGATGGCGCCACCGTCTGGCCGCCCCTTCGGCGGGGGGTAGCGCCACCATGAGCCACCGGGCGCCGCGTAGGACGGCCGGGCGCGGAGTTGTGCCTGACACTGTCACGTTATCCGGGACGTGACCTAACCTAACCTGAGCCTCGATGGCGGTAGGGGAAGCGCTCTGCGATAAAATGCCGACAGCGCTCCCGTTGAACTTGGCGCGGAAGTAGCGGACTCGCTTGCACGAGGACAAAGAAAACTAAAGCGGAGAGTCGATTAAACTTGGCAAATACCGTCTGCATTACAACTTTGGTAATCACTGGTGCCGCGTTGCCAATCGCGCCTGGAGGGCGTTGACAGTGTATGGGCGAAAGAGACCTGACGGCCGTGCTCTTCTTGTTGCAGTACTTGGGCTCGTTCCCCGTGACGGGCCAGGACCACGCCAGCCGGGCCGACAACGTGCGGATACGCCTGCAGGAACTTCGGGTAAGCTGTCTTATCTGCGACCGGTTTGGCGGCGGCGCATCGTCCGTTCGCCCGTTCACCACGATAGCGATTTGTTTTGGTGTTACTTTTGCATAGATAGCCGCCACGCTTGGCTACGCTTCCGAGTGGGCAACCACTTAGTGTGTTTGGGGACACAAGATTTCTTAACGGAAGAGATTTCTACGGATTTCGCAAGATTTCAACCGATTTTCCGCCCAAAATTTGCTTGTTTTTTGCCTTTCTTGGGGGAAGATTTCCGATTTCCACAGATTTCTTGAGTGGTTGCCCCCTGGTACGCTTCGGCCGTGATAGATTCCAGTTTCAAAGGCCGAGAGAGGGACGCACAGTAGGCCAGAAGACCGCGCCAAAATTCTAGACGCGTTATGAGATCCACCGAACGACGTGTGACCCGACTAATGGATTGCTCTCCGAACGAGGAATCTGTTAGTGGAGTCACATGTTCGGTTCGAGTCCTAATTAGCGGCCCCGGAGCTCAAAAGGCGTCTAGAGGTTTAGCCGCCTGCGCCGGTCTGGCCCACTGTGAGGGACGGGACGGAAGGGGCACTCAAATGCGGACCTTTTCGGGACCTTTTGTCCGAACGAAAAAAAAAAAAAAAACCAAACAAATTGAGCTTTTTCTTGGTTTAGTCTAGAGCCGTTCGGCACGTGTTTACTTCCGGGCCCAGTCGTCGATGATCATCTGCGAGCCCTTCTCGGCGATCATGGCGGTAGGCGCGGCCGTGTTGCCGCTGGTGATGGTGGGCATGATGGAGGCGTCGATGACGCGGAGGCCGGCCACGCCGCGCACGCGCAGCCGGCCGTCCACCACGGCCGTGGGGTCACCCTCGGGGCCCATCTTGGCCGTGCAGCAGGTGTGGTAGCTGGTGCGCGTGTAGCGCCGCAGCGTGCACTCGATGTAGGCGTCGGAGGCGAAGGCGTGCTGGCGGCAGGGCGCCGCGGGCGTCGTGTTGATGAGGTAGCCCGCCTTGACCAGGGTGGGCGTGGCGGCCAGCGCCATCATCTGGCGGTACGCCTGCACCATGACGTCCATGTCGCGCGGGTCGGCCAGGTAGTTGATGTGGATGCGCGGCTTGGCGAAGGGGTCCTTGGAGTAGAGCGACACGCTGCCGCGGCTGCGCGGCCGCATGATGCTGGCCGCGATGAGCACCGAGTTGTAGAACGGGTACGACCCCTTGAAGCAGCCGTTCTTGCGGTCGCGCGTCAGGCCCGCGCACTTGGCCGCGTCGGCCAGCGTGGACGCGCACTGCACCGAGTCGATGGCCGGGCCCAGCGTGATCTGCAGGTCGGGCCACTCGTCCGTGGTGTGGTTGCTGCAGCCGAACGCCTGCACCGTCATGACGTTGACAGTGGACATGGGCCCGGACTGGCGCTCGTTGTACTCCTGCTGCGCGTCGAGCCACGGCTGGATGTCGCCGTTGGCGGGCAGGGTGGCCGTCTTGGTGAGCACCAGGTCCAGGAGGTCGCCCGTCAGGTGGTCCTGCAGGTTGCGGCCGACGGGGAGGTCCACTTCCTGGCGGGGCGGTAAGAGTCGCGTCAGAGCAAGCGCGGATCCAAAGGGGGAGGAGGACCATTGACCCGCTCTTGGGCCCTAGAGCCGTACTGAAGTGGGCAGCGCAGGCGGCCAAAACTCTAGACGCGTTTGAAGCCCAATTGTACCCGAACTGAACGTGTGACCTCACCCATGGATTCCTCGTTCGAAGAGCAATCCATTGACGGTCACACGTTCGGTTTGAGTCGCATTTAGCAGCTCTGAAGCTCAAACCGCGTCCGGGCTTAGGACCACGTAAAGCATTCTTCTAGTCCACTGTGCGCTGTGCGTTCCCCCGCTCACCTGCTTGATGCCCACGGCGTCCAGGGCATCCTTGGGGCCGATGCCGGACAGCAGCAGCAGCTGCGGAGTGCCGATGGCGCCCGCGCACACCACCACCTCCTTCCTGGCGAACACGGAGATGGGGATGCCGCCGCCGCCCAGCGCGTCGTCCGAAAACTGGACGCCGCGCGCTTTCCGCGCGCCTGCCGAGCCAAAGTACAGTCAGATTGCTGTCAGGAGTGCACGCCAGACGCTGCACAGCGGGGCGGGCGGCCAAAACTCTGGACGCGTTTTGAGCTCCAGAGTCGCAAAACAGGACTCGAACTGAACCTGTGACCCCACCAATGGATGTTCTCGTTCGGAGCAGAGCCATCCATTGGTGGGGTCACACGTTCGGTTCGAGTCCCATTTTGCGACTCTGGAGCTCGGAACGCTTCTAGAATTTCGTCCGCCTCCACCGGTCTTCTGGCTCACTGTTCGCCGATGGAGGCTATCGCCAAGGAGAATATACTCCAGCCAAAATTGTACACCCAAATTCACCAAAAATTTGAAATTTTCTAAAACATAATTCGAAAGTTCCTCCAAATTCAGCAGTTTTTGCCTTAAATTCTTTGAAATGCAACTGAAATTCTTTGAAATGCAACTGAAATTCTTTGAAATGCAACTGAAATTAATTGTATTTGAACTCCGAAATTCACAGTTGGCCAGCGCCTTGGCCATCGAGGCAGTAAAGTTCACTCCAATTTTTTCAGGGGGTGCAGGGGTACTTTTTAAGCACTACTCACCACCTATACCTGTCTCGTTTTCTATGTCTTTAACAGCGTTTATTCCCAATCCCTCTCCTTTTCTCTTCCTCTTTCTTCTCTCTCCCTTCCTCTCTCCTTTCTAATCCACTTCTTTTCCCTTTTCTCACTCCAACCCATCCATACCACCCGGACCACCACCCACCCCTTTGGCAGGGGGTTCAGGTGAACCCCTCACACCCCCTGTGACCTCCCGAGGGGGTGAACACTTTCGTACTGCCCTGTACAAAAAAGCCGTGTACTACGCGTAATACACGTATTTGTACCATTTTAGGGTCAAATGTGGCAAAATTTAGCATTTTAATGCCGCAATACACGTGTAATACTACCGTAATACAGCGTAATACCGAGTAGTCTGTACACGATTTCTTGAAGTGTTTACCCTCTCGCCTCTGCATCGCGGCTAGCTCGCTCACCATCCAGGATGATGCGAGTGACCCTGGCCCGCGTGACGATGCGCAGGTTGGACCGCTTCCTCCTGATGGGCTCCAGGAAGGCCTTGTTGGTGCTGACGCGCCGGGCCTCGCGCGACGCGAACTCGACGACGAAGGTGCCCTTGCGGTGCTCGTCGTCGCCGGTCAGGCCACCCGGGTAGTGGCGGCCGTAGCCCAGGTCGCCGAACGCCTCGAACATGAGGTGCGCGTTCATGTCCGCGGTGGGGAACCGCTGGTAGCTCTGCGGGCCGCCCGTCGAGTGCAGTTCCTGCGCGGGGAAAAGGATGAGGTCAGCGTCAAAGCTAACAGACCAGGCTGGAGCTCTTAAAAACCCGGACCACGGGTAGAACCGAATACCCGGGTAATGCGGCCTCTTAGATTCACCGCCCTGGCAGTAGGCAACACGCAGTGCGCTCGAGTGGGCCTTGTTGCCTGCACCGGTAAAAGCAAAGCGTAACACTATGCTTGAATCAAGCGTAACACTATGCTTGAATCAAGCGTACAGTCACGCTTGAAGGTGTTAGGCTTGAAGTGAGGCCTCGACAAGAAATTCCCCCATGCATTTAGATAGGAAGAATCTTGTCGGGTGATCCTGTTACGCTTGATTTCAAGCGTTAACTGATTCCGCTTGAAAACATAGGGTAATGCTACGCTTCAGTTTTACCTGTGTGCCTTTTGGGCGGTTGTCGGGTAAACCCGGCACCACCGGGTACCCGGGCATAGTGCGGGTTTACTCGCGCGCACACGGGCGGGCAATACAAGCTGCGAGTACGGGACGCACCTTGTTGAAGGAGAAGAGCATGTCCCGGTTGTCCTCGAAGCGCTTGAAGTACGGCAGCACGTCGCTCCAGCCCCAGCCGTCGTTGCCGGCCTGGCGCCAGGCGTCGAAGTCGCGCGTGTTGCCGCGCACGTACATCATGGAATTGATGGCGGTGCTGCCGCCCAGCGACTTGCCGCGCGGGTAGGCGCAGCCCTTGCCGCCGCAGTTGTGCGGCTCAGGCACCGTCGTGAAGTTCCAGTCCATGACGGTGCCCAGCAGGTGGTCGTGGATGCCGGGCTCGTCTGTCAGCGCGAAGGGCTCCTCGCCGCCCGCCTCGAGCAGCAGCACGGAGTACCTGTGGGGCGCTGGACGAGAACGGTCAGCATCACAGTGGGCCACACTCTCAGACGCGACATTGACTTTTAGTACACGGCACTATTGACTTTTTGTTAGTAGCGCCTACAGTAATTAGTGCGACAATAATACGTACTTTTCGCATTTGTAATTTTTATTTACATATTTTGTTAGTACTTATTGACTACAAAAATTTCCTAAATAATAACATGAAGTAAATTGTACGTATCTAAGAAGAAAATACTAAATATTATTGCTGTAGGTGATAGAACCTGGTTACTGACAATGAAGTCAGAAAGAGGCTGAGAGTGGCAGGCAAAGGATTCCGAGCACTGCTTTCGACGCTGTCTCTCTCGCTCCCTTACGAGATGCCCCGTGAGTGCGAGAGAGACAGAGCGACGAAAGGAGTGCTCGGAAGCAGCCAACAGAAGACCGGTAGAGGCGGTCAAAATCCCGGACGCGTTTTGAGCTCCATAGTCGCTAAATGGATTTCGAACCGAACGTGTCACCCCACCAATGGGTTGCTCTCCGAACGAGGGATCCATTGGTGGGGTCACACGTTCGGTTCGGAACCCATTCAGCGACTCAGAAGATCAAAACGCGTCCGGGATATTGACCGCCTCCTCCGTTCTTCTGATCCACAGTGCAGCGGTTTTCATATTTTGATCCAATCTAATTTCCTGCAGTAAACTTAACGTCAATGACGATTCTAGCGCTTAATTAAGAACACTAGACGGCCAACCTCCGAGCTGCTTGCTCTTACGGGCGGTGAGGCGGTTGGCCACGATGGCGCCGGCGCCGCCCGCGCCCACCACGATGAAGTCGTAGGTCTGGCGCTGCAGGTAGAGGGGCGGCGGCCGCGACGACTGCAGCACCTTGCGGTTGACGGCGGCGTGCACGAGCGCGCTGAACGCCATCAGGGTGGACATGGCCGGCGAGCAGGCGTGCGGGCCCGCGGCCGCGGCCTGCAGGGCCTCTCGGAGCTGGTACGTGTTGACCATGGCGGCGCCGCTGTGTCCGTGTCGGCTGCGGTCTCGCGGCTCGGGGTAAAAAGTCGACGGGTGGGGCTGCTCGTCGCCCCGCCTCGCCCCGCCCCGCCCCGCCCCGCTCCGTCAAGCGCTATCTTAATTTCGTATGCCCCCAAACCGCTGGCGTAGCTAACCGGAAACCGGCATCCCCGGGCGGCCGCGCCGCGACCCTGCCTCGCGTTGCCGCCGCCACTTGGCCGCACCTATCGCCATGATCTCGCCGTGCCCCCCACCGTGTCTCCCCCGCCCCCCTCTCCCCCCCCCCACTCCGGGTCCCGGAGCCCTCGGCACGATAATGCCCCGCTACGTGAATAAACAGGGCCGTGCCGGATGAAAAGGGCTAGCGCTTCTGCGTTGCCAGTGCCAGGGTGGGGGGGGGGGAGATAGAGAAGGGGGGAGGTCGGTGAAAAGGGTGACGAGTTATTTCAAAGCGCATTCATTGGTGGGAAAATGGAGGCACGGAGCGCTGCTCGCTTTTCTACGTTTTGTTTCCGCGGGGCCGAGTGAGAAGTGCATTTACTACGTCGCGAAAACAAATGTGTTAGGTCGCTGGGTTTGGGGGCAAGGGCGGAGGGGGGGAGGGGGAATTATGAACGGCGGTATACTTGTCCGCGATAATGCGTCTCGTTTTCGCACGCCACGCCACTGTTGTTGTGAGTAGTAAAAAAGGGCGTCTCGCCGTGATACGCTGGCTTCCTACGGGCCGCAAATTTTGAGCGATTTATGGAAGGATGCGTGAGTTTTGTTGCTTTTCCGCCAAAAAGTGAAGTGTGGGTGTCCGACCGACTTTTTTTTTTTTTTTGGGGGGGGGGGGGGGGGGGGGGGGGGGGGCAGCGGCGCGAGGCGCGATATGTGGCCTGGGACTGCACATTGGGCCAAAAGACCGGCAGAGGCGGTGAAAATCCCGGACGCGTTTCGTGCTGCATAGTCGGCAAATGGGACTCGAACCGAACGTGGGACCGAGCGGGGGAACAACTTCCCACATTCACTGTAAAAAATTTGAACACATTCCCACATTCTGGAGGCAAAAAAGCCTGTAAGTATGCAACAAGTGTGCACTGTGATTCCAAACGTTATGAACATAGCGCGTATGGTGCAATGCATTGAGACATCGCGCCACACGTGCAATGCCATAGTCACATTGCACCTTACGTGCGATGCGTCCCGAAAATGCCCTATGCTAGCGCATAGGAAGGCATTGCACCACACGTGCGATGCAAAAGCATAGCGCCAATTGGCGCGATGAAAACGGCTTCAAACGCATAGCGCCAATTGACGCTATATTCATAGCGTTTGGATTCTCAGTGTGACAAATAGAGCAGAAATCTTGCACATTTCTATACATTCCTACATTCATTGTACTCAAAATCATAGTACAGTGGGTCACCCCTCGCGTGTGACACGCTACACGTTTATGTACAATTTTGTGCGTGGTGATGCATGATTTTAAACCTGCGTGACGCTTTGCATAAAATTGTGCGCAAATTTGCATAAAGTTATGCATTTTTACGCATAATGTTGTGCGAATTCCACGTGAGCACAGAATCCTGCAAGTTACGCGCACAAAATTCTACATAAATTTTCAGTGTACTCAGACTTACCCAATTGATTGCTCTGCGAAAGAGGAATCCGTTGGCGGCGTCACACGTTCGGTTCGAGTCGAGTCCCAGTTTTAGCGAATCTGGAGCTCAAAACGCGTCGTGGACTTGTGCCGCCAGACCGCCGGCCGGGCTGCTGGGGTGGACCGCGGCCAGGCGGAGGAGTGTCTGAGGCGGCGGGGGCGTTGGGGGTGGTGGGGCGGTGGGGGGCGGCGACCAGGGGGTCGTTTGTTTCCCCCAACGAGGTCATTTCGCAGCAGAAATTGGAAGGGTGGGGGCGGGGGGCGTCGAGGGCCTGTCTGCCGACGGCGACGCTGACCAGGCCGGCGAGGCTGCGATGCGTCTGCTTTGGTCAAGGAGCAATTTGTCGTGCGCTGCAGCTGTGCTTTGCGTCGTCCCGTATCTCCGCCAAGTGCAGGGACAAAATGGCTGAACGGCCGGCCAGTCGAGGACCCCCTCCCCCCCCCCCTCCCTACCGCGCGCCACGACGTCGTCCTCTGCGACAGCGATGGCAGATTTGATGGCGTAGTTTGGTTCGGCTGGACTGCAGTGTCCATTACGCTGGACCCTTTGTAAAGTTTCTTATCTCCGTGACGGTTGTCCTCGGCTCGGCTCAGCCGCCCGTTTGTTTCCCGCTCGAATGAGTTCCGCTTGACGCGAGCTTGATTGCGAATCCCCCGCTCCTTTTTGCACTTTATTTTCCCCATAATGGCGGTTTCATTCCGGCCTGGGTGGCCGTATCTGGTCGTTTCTCGATTGGTTCCCGATGACGTCATGTCGACAAGTCGCTGCCCGCCCCGCCCGGCCGTGGCATTGGCGCCTTTTAAGTTCGAGTGCTCTAATGCGTCTTGGATTGGTCGGCCCGAGGGGGGTAGTGCCTGGGGCATTCCCCTTCCATCAAAAATCCCGCCTGCCATCTGGGAAAAAGATCTTATTCTTTCTATCGAGAACTGTGTGAGGACTTTTTCCTTTTTCACCGGGTGGCACCAAGGGGTTAGGGCGCTGCGGGGGGAGGGGAGGGGAGAGCGGTGGCACCAAGGGGTTAGACGCTGCGGGGGGAGGGGAGAGCGGTGTCGCCTCCGCTGATGAGATTACCACCCTTCAGGCCTTCAGGTCCAGCGCCGTCGGGACGCTGGGGTGGAAGGCCTGTCGCAGACATTATTACTTTTAATTGAAATAGACTTTTAATTCCACCTGCTCCTTGCTGCCTGTCCCACTGTAACGCTGCTGGCAGGTGCCTCCTCGCGGACCCAGTCAGCCTGCCTTCAGCTGAGGAGTGCACTCCGAACCCAAGTCAGCAAATTTCAGGGCTCTTACAGATTCTGTCACTTAATGACCAACTCTGCGAGCCCGAGTTCCAACCAAAGGGGCAATCACTCGCAAAATCCTTTGGCCACTTGAGCACCTGAAATCCCTTGAAATCCGAAATCTTTCCCAGTCAACATAATCAGCAAGATTTGGGCCTGAAACGAAATCCGACGAAATCTCACCCCTTTAGAATTCGTGTGTACCCAAACTTCGACGTTGGTTGCCCCCTCGGTTCGAACACATTACGGTACGAGTGTCCTGTCTTTCTTAGACCCAAGCACGTGCTTTCGATTTTCAGACATTCGTCACTGTTTTGACCAACAACTGAAAAAACGACCGACGTGCTTTTAAGTTTTTGTTGTTAGCGAAGCTCCACGCACGACGCACTGCTCAACGTTCGACTGTCCGAACTCCGAAGCCTCGCTCGTTGGGCCGACCCAATTAGCCGGAGTGCATGACGCAGCGCCGCGCCGCGCGGTGCCAAGCCGCAGCGGGGCCGCGGGGACCAACCGACGCAAAGCGTTCCAGCGCCAAGCCATGCACAGTGGGCCAGGAGACCGGAGGAGGCGGCCAAAGCTCTTGACGCGTTTTTTTGCTCTAGAGTCGATAAATGGGACTCGAACTGAACGTGCGACCCCCACGAATGGATTCCGCGTTCATAGAGCAATCCATTGGTGAGGTCACATGTCCGGTTCGATTCCCATTTAGCGACTCTGGATAGCTTTCAAAACGCGTCTCTAGAGTTTTGGCCGCCTGCGACGACGGTCTTCTGTCCCACTGTGGGGCCCTGCCGGCATAAATTTATTCAAATTTGTGAACAATTTTATGCAAAACGTTACGCAGGTATAAAATCATGCATCACCACGTACAAAATTCTACATAAACATTTGGTGTGTTGGTTCGAGGAGCGACTCTGGAGCTCGAAACGCGTCAAGAGTTTTGGCCGGCCTGCCGGTCTTCTGACCCACGGTGCAGCGCCAAGCCATGGCAAAGCCTGGTCGCCCCGAATGCGGAAACCATTCTGGTGGTGAGTCCACTTTACTCCTGGAAACTGTGCTCTCTATCGGAAGGGCTCGCGGCACCACCACAACCACCACCACGGCGGCGGTGTGGTGGTCGCCCGCCCCGCCCAGGCCACAGCGCAAGGGTCTGGCTGGCGTCCAGCCAGGGCGAGACAAGGCCTTGGGACGGGGCCAGAGGATGCGCCACGCCACGCCACGCTCCAGGCGAGGGCTTTGGACGGCGGCCGGCGGGGGGGGGGGCCTCTCACCTGAGTGAGCCCGCCGCATTGGGGTGGCCGTGTGTGTAGCGCGGTGGTCCTCGTGATTGGATTGGCGAGGAAGCTGTGCTCAGCGGAGGTGGCTGGAGAGGAGAGAGAGGATAGTTTCTGAGAGTCGGCCACCGCCGGGCCGCAGACTCAGACTGATTCCGAGAGTCGTTTCTGTCGCTCGCTGTCTCTGTCGCACTCATGGGGCGTCCCTTACAGGCGCGAGAGAGACAAAGCGACTAAAATGACTCGGACTTAGTCTACAAGACAGGACCGGCCACGGGAAGGGGTCAGTTCTTCATTTTCTAAGAGGCACGCAGCTGCGGAAGCCTAACACTCCGAACGGTGTGCCTCCGTCGCTGCGTGTCCCTCACACTCCGAACGGTGTGCCTCCGTCGCTGCGTGTCCCTCACACCCGCAACGGACCGTGTAACGCCCCTTGAGTAAGATAGAGCACGGAAAAAAAGGTCGGTTGGTTTAGTCAGGAAGGGCTTACTTTTGGTCGATGACCAACTTTCGGTTGCCACGATCGACCTTCGATTACCACGATCAGGTTGGTTTGTTAACACAATCAGAAAAATTGTCATCACGCCCGGGATTTCATCAGCCGACCCATTCCGACCGCTGTGACCAAACTTTTTTTTCCCGTGAGATTTACTACACAGCACTGTCCTCCTTGCAGGACACTCTAGATGCTCGGAGTCCAGGTGGTCGCCGTTTCCGCGGCGCTACGAATTCATTGCCGGCCGGCTTGCTACTTTGACCTTCTTGCGGCGATTGTACGGCCCACAGTGTGCCAGAAGACGGCGCAGGCGGCCGAAACTCTAGACGCGTTTTGAGCTCCAGAGTCGCTAAATGGGACTCGATCCGAACGTGTGACTCCACTCATGGATTCCTCGTATGGAGAGCAATCCATTGGTTGGGTCACACGTTCGGTTTGAGTCCCATTCAACGACTCTGCACCTCAAAACGCGTCTACAGATTTGGCTGCCTGCGCCGTCTTCTGGCACACTGTGCACCCTCTGCCCCTCTCGTACAGCGCGAACGTCTTCCTTAATGAGAGACTTGATAACGAGCGCTATTTTAGTGATGACTTCCGGAACACCCGCCGCCGCCACCCCCCGGGGAAAGATGGAATCGACCACGGACGGACAGACAGACAGACAGACAGACAGACAGACAGACAGACAGACAGAAGGACAGAAGGACAGACCGTTTAGATTGTGAAATGTTTTCATTTTACGCAGCTGTCTTGGTCGGGCCTGCAAGGCAGACAACCATACAGTGGTCAAGCCATCAATACGACGCCTTTCAATAAATAGAACAATCCAAACTGTCAGTGCAGATCCAAGACTATCGTAACTGCTAGGGCAGATCCATACAGTTAGGAAGGTCTTGGATCCGCACTGACAGTTAGGATTAATCTATTAGGACGCGTCGAATAGCAATAATTGCTATTCGACAAGGCACATTAGGCCGCGGCCATAGACACATTTTGAGCTCCAGAGTCGCTCGAATCGAAACGTGTGACCCGCACCAATGGATTCTTCTCCTAGCGAGGAATCCATTGGTGGGGACACTCGTTCGGTTCAAGCCCTGTTAAGTGACTTTAAAGCTCAAAACGTGTCTAGAATTTTGGCCGCCTGTCCTCCATCTTTCTTCCCAAGGTTAAAAGGCAACGGACCTCACTCCCTTCACCCCCTTCCTCGGGATGCGTATGCCTCCACGGCGTATTCGTACACCGTGACGGCTGCCCTTACCCACCCAGTAGAGGGTGACTGCAGCAGCCTGGCCGCTGCCTGCACTTGAGGTTTGCAGTCTGCGTGCCGAGTCTGTTGTAGTTGCTTACTCGAACGCTAAAGGTCTTTTGAGACCTAAAAGCGCTGATGATGATGATGCCGGTCTTCTGACCCACTGTGCAGCGGCCGGGCGCTAGCGCAGGCAGCGCGCCGCGCATCTGAGCGGAGCGTGTTGCCTGCCCTCGGCTCTGCAGGCGCGCCCGGCACGTCGCTCGCTGGCTTGCCTTCTGCCGCTCCGTGCCGCCGCGTGGCGGCCGGCCTTTCTCGAACTGCACGCCTCGTCGCTCTGCCTCCCTCGCACCCACATAAAACGCCCTCTGACTGCGAGAGAGACGGACGAGCGACTGTTCGGAGTGAGCCTGCCGCATTATTTGTCGGCGGGCCTCTTGATTTTGTTGGCGGGCCATACCACCGCAAGGTACACTGTGCTCCCCCCACCCCAGGCGAGGGCTGCGGTTGGTGGGCATGCTGACACTCTGTGCGGCGCGCCTCACTGTGGGCCAGAAGACCGGTGGGAGGCGGTCAAAATCCCAGCCCAGACGCACTTTGAGCTCCAGAGTCAGTATATGGGACTCGAACCGAACGTGTGACCCCTCTAATGGATTCCTCGTTCGGAGTGGGGTCCCACGTTCGGTTTGAGTCCTGTTTAGCGACTGTGGAGCTCAGTCTAGACTTGTGGCCGCCTGCCCGGTCTTCTGGCCCACTGTACGCCTGTGGCCGGGAGAACGGGGTTTGGGGGGGGGGGGAGGAATGTTCGTCTCCAACGCACAGCAAGTCGGCTGAAGTATGAGAGCTGATGTGGATGCATGGCGTCGGGGGCGGCGGCGCCAGATAGTGCCTGGGCGGTTAGGGTGGGGGGTGGCCGCAGAGCAAGCGTGAGTGGGTGCCGTTTAGGGCGAGAATCTCCACTTTTACTTAAAGTTATAGCGGCTGTCGAACGGCCCGGCCCGGTCTGGCCTGCAGGGTGGCGCCGCGCGGCGGGGGGAAGACAAGGCTCCGGACGGCGGCCACCGCGGCTCGGCCCCGCGCGCCGACGCCGCCAAAGTTGTTCTCCCCTGTCTCTGAATTTTGAACAGGCCAGCCGCCGTGCCCCGGCGGCACCGCGCTGCCGCGCGCAGCAGGGGCCGGAATTAGTGTCGAAATTAGCAGTGTTTGCATCCCCAGACACGTCGCCGGGAGGGGCAGGGGGGCGTCGCCCGGAGGCAGCGAGGGAACTGCACTGCGAATAAGATTCCGGTCAAGCAAAATTTGCCCGGATTTGTCGCCTCTCTTTTTTTGCCACCTTTTTTTTTCTCGGCGATGAAGCGGGCGACGCTCAGTGTGGACCAGAAGAAGGCTCAGGCAGCCTGAACTCCAGACGCATTTTGAGGTCCCGCGTCGCTCAACAGGACTCGAACAGAGCGTGCAACCCGAGGGGGTAAACACCTCAAGAAGTCGTGTACAGACTACTCGGTATTACGCTGTATTACGGTAATATTAAACGTGTATTACGGCATAGAAATGCTAAATTTTGCCACATTTGATCCTAAAATGGTATTACAAATACGTGTATTACGCGTAATACCCGGCTTTTTTTGTACAGGGCATTACGAAAGTGTTTACCTCCTCGGTGCAACCCTACCGATGCACAGTGGTTTAAAATCCTGTTTTAGGGGGAATAAATCGATTTTTCAAAACTGTCCTGGGAGCGACCTGGGGGGTGCAAACGGACTATAATACTCCAATACAACATAAAATGACGTTTACAGATTTTTATAAGACGCTGGGAGCCACTAGGATGGGTTTGATTTTGGTAATTTGTATTTTGATCAAATTCACCTAATTTTCTTAAATGTTTCTGACCCCTCTTTTTCCAAGGAGGGCGATGCTACTGGTATGCTGGCGTGTTTTTCTTTTTGTATCATCATAAGACAAAGGAAAGCAGCGCCCAGCGCAATATTGCGTTCGTGTTTTGGCCCACGGTTGCGGGTTTTTGCTACAAATGCGTTCAAAACATTAAAAAACACACTGTTTGAGTTTCGGACATCGGGGGCACTCGGTGGCACGGAGTTATTGGTGCAAGGCGCTTCCCTTACATGTAAATTAAGATGCCCTGGTGATAACTTTTCCGCACTCGTCCGCAAACCGGAGCGCAAGGGGAAAAACATATCAAAAACGGGCCAAATTGACAAGTTTTTGCGCCGATCGCCTGTAGAGTGCACCGCTCAAAGTGCCAAAAAAAATTGTGCGGTTGTTTTACTTTTCTTAAAACACATTTTTTCATTGAAAAAATAGTTTGCGCAGCTCAGAAGTCGAAAATGAAGAATTCTGAGCATTTTTTAGTTGAGCAAATTTGTTCAAATCGGTTATTTTTCTCCTAATTTTGCTGTTTTTCGCTTTATTCTATCATTGACACTCAAATTTTCATCGCATGAAATTTTCCTTTTAACGAACCTTACCCTATTGCCTAGAGATAATGCCTTTAAACTTTAGTAGCGTTTGGTCGAACGAAACGCTTGCCAGGACTTATTCCCCCAAAAATCATCTTTTAAACCACTGTGCGATGGATTGCTCACGGAACGAGGAATCCATAGGTGGGATCACACGTTCGGATCGAGTCCCATTTAGAGACTCTGGAGCCCAAGACGCGTTAAGAGTTTTGGCCGCCTGCACCAGCCTTTTGGCCCACTGTGCGGGCGGCTCTGTGGCGCGTCGTTGTAGCTGGTCTCCCGTCTCCGTCGCGGTGAGTGGGGCGAAGAGAGACGGGAAGAACTCGCGCCTTCTCTGTCCTTTATTTTTGCAGGACGCCGCCATGCTTTTGCTTTGTTATTTATGAGAAAGTATGGCAAGCGTTAGCCCTCGTGCCCCTGCTTGGTATGCAACCCGGCTGTCCACTGCCAAGTCAGGTGCTGTGGGCTGCTCGGCTCGGCTCGGCACACTGGGCCAGAGGAACGCCGCCGCAGGCGGACAAAATTCTGGACTTGTTTTGAGCTCCCAGGGTCGCTAAATGGGACTGGAACCGATCGTGTGACCCCACCAATGGGATGGCTCTTCAAACGGGGAATCCATTGATGGGGTCACGCGTGGTTCAAGTCCTGATTAGTTACTCTGTAGCGCCAAACGCTTCTCGAATTTTGGCGGCCTGCGCCGGTCTTCTTGCCCACTGTGTTTGGCCTGGCTCGCCTCGGCCTGTCTTGGCCTCAGAACTTCATTCGAGATGCGAGCGGCGTAAAGGGTTCGCCGGGCCGCGAGTTAAGCGCTAGGCGGCGAGGCGAGGGCGGCTCGCCCTGCGCTGCACGCCGCGCGGCGGGGCGGTTTGGGCCGCGGAGAAAAATTGGGGCGTGTAAATGAAAGCGGTTTTGTGCTTTGAAATATGCGCGGGGAATGCTGAGGGGGCGGAACGGCGCGGCGGCGGAGCGAAGGCGGAGTGCAGGCTGCCTGCAGGGCGGTGGCAGAGAGAGGGAGGGCAACCGCAGTGGCGCCGCGCAGAGTGGGCTAGATGACCGGCGCAGGCGGCCAAGACTCTAGACGCGTTTTGAGCTGAGTGTCGCTGAGTGGGACTCGAACCGAACCTGTGACCTGTGACGACCCCACCGATGGAGTGCTCTCTGAACGAGGAATCCATTGGTCGGGTGACGCGTTCGTTTCGAGTCCAATTTAGCGACTCTGGAGCTCAAAACGCGTCTGCAGTTTTGGCCACCTGCGTCGGTCTTCTGGCCCACTGTACAGCGCCGACCTAGCCGTTCCGCACTGCACGCCGCCACGCCGCGCACCGAGGAGCTTTGTATTACGTTCCGCCCACTTTGCGTTTTGCATTTTGATTGCTTGGCGGCAAATCTAGCATCAGGCAGCGAGGGGGAAAGGGGCGGGGGTAGGAGCGCCGCGCGGGGGTGGATGCAACAGCTGGGGCGGCATGCAGCAGCGCCGGGGCCCACTCGCAAGGTCCACCTGGCCCAATCGCGAATTCGTAGTCGCCAGAGCCTATAGCCAGCCATCCGCTGCCCTGCGTTTGCCTCGGTCCCCGGGCCCTGGTCGAGGGGGCAACCCGTTAGTATGTTGGGGGACACAAGATTTCTTAAGGGAAGAGATGTTACGGATTTCGCAAGATTCCGACCGATTTTACGCCCAAAATTTGCTTGTTTTGTGCTTTTCTTGGGGGAAGATTTTCGATTTCCAGAGATTTCTGGCTTTCAAAGGGACACATGATTTCTTGAGTGGTTGCCCCCTCGGCCCTGGTCCTGGTTCCCGCGAGCCCCGAAGGAGAGAGCAACGCCCTGAGCGTGGACGCGGTTATTTCGCTTTAATTTTCCCTTGCTAACGCAGAGTGTTTCAACGCTAACGGCTGGAGTGCTGGAGGGCCCGGGGCTGGCGCGGCCGATTTGTCAGGCAGGGTGAAGGGTGCTGCCGTGAAGGGCCCAGGCGGAGTGCGGCCGGAAGGGCAGAAGGGCAGCAGGAAGAGGGCCGAAAAAAGAGTGTGTCTGCCTGCATGGCGCCGCAGCAGGTAGTTAAATAATCTGGCCAGTGTGCCTGACCCTAATGCACGGTCTGGGCCGTGCCGCGCTTGTAATGGGCCCGCGCGACAAGGGCGCGACGCCGCCCCGCCTCGCCCCACCTCGCCCCACCTCGCCCCGCCTCGCCCCGCCTCGCCCGGCAGCGCTGGCCACTCGAATAAAGTGCCGTAATGGCTGGCGTCCTACAAACGCGTCGAGTGGCGCGGGGGAGGGAGAGAGGGGTCTTCCTGTATGAGTCCCTTAAATTGTCGCCGTCGCCTGCTGAAAGGGTGCTGCTGGGCGCTGGACGCGGCCGGCAGAGCCTTCCCGGTGTGTCGCTCCGTCCTTCTCGCACCCGCACAGCGACGCCCATGAGTGCGACAGGGCAAGGCGACTCGTAGTGTCTGCCGGGCCCTTGCCACCACAATGTCGGTCGGCACTCGTTTGGAACGCCCCACTCCTCCTCCTCGGGGCCCTGCCTTGCCTCCTGCCTTCCTCGGTCACGTCCGACACGGTGCGGCTCGGCTCTCCCCTTGTCGACGACGGGATGTGCGCGCGCGCTCGACGCCGCACAGTGGGCCAGATGGCTGGCCCAGGCGGCCAAAACACTACTTTTGAGCTCTACACTTTTGAGCTCTACACTTTTGAGCTCTCAGTCGCTAAATGGGACTCGAACCGTAGGTGCGCGTGACCCTACCAATGGATTGCCCTTTGAACGAGGAATCCATTGGTGGTCACCGAGTCCCATTTACCGACTCTGGCTGGAGCTCAAAAGGCGTCTAGAGTTTTTGCCGCCTGCACCGGTCTACTGGCCGACTGTGGGCCGCCCGACCTGGCCGTCGTACAGCGCACAGCGCGTACAGCCATTCGCTGGGCATTTGGCAGCGACGCTCCAGTGGTCCGACAAGGAGGGGCTGCATATTTCTGCCGTATGCGCTTGGTCTCTCTCTCTCTCACTCTCTCTCTCTCTCTCTCTCTCTCTCTCTCTCTCTCTCTCTCTCTCTCTCTCTCTCTCTCTCTCTCTCTCTCTCTCTCTCTCTCCCTCTCTCCCTCTCTCCCTCTCTCCCTCTCTCCCTCTCTCCCCCCCTCTCTCGCACCCTGTCAACGAGTGCGAGAGGAATAGCAAGCCTGGCGTCACCTCATGGTCGCCCCGACTCCGCGACGAACAACAAGTGGGCGAGCTGCACGTGCCTCGGCTCGGCGCGGCGCGGCGCGGTGCGGCGGTGGCGGCGGTGCGTGGCGGTGCCGAGGGGAGCGGCCTGGCGGTGCGGCCCGACCCCGGCCCACTCCCTCCGCCCTCTCCAGTCCTCCGGCGGCACCGCTCGGGGCACGTCGCGCGCCACTCCGCGCTCCAGCACCGCAGCGTCCCTGCGACGCGAGGCGCCGCTCGCCGCGGACTCGGTGGCCGCGCGGCCGCTCTACGCGAGGGGTTAGGCCGGCGGCGCGCCACCGCCGCGCGGACCACCCCGACGAGGGCTTCGTCGCGGTCAACAGTTTTGGACGATACGCACGAGAAAAAGGTCTTCGCGGACGTTCACTTTAGGGCTTTCGCGCGTGTTGGCGAATCGCGCGATCTCGTGGGGCACTGCAGCCACTGCGGACGTGCTGAGAGCGACAAGCAGGTATGCCTCCCGCCGTGACTCTGCGTGTTTGTTTGCGTGGCCGTGGCCTGCAATTTCGATTCCTGTACCAGGGGCTTCGATTTCGATCCGCCAGGTTGCCTCGATACCCTGAGTGAGCGCGCGCGCTCGTGTGTGTGTGTGTGTGTGTGTGTGTGTGTGTGTGTGTCTGTCTGTCTGTCTGTCTGTCTGTCTGTCTGTCTGTCTGTCTGTCTGTGCTTGTATCTGTGTGTGTTTGTCGGTGTATGTGTGTGTGTTTTTTTTTTTTTCATTCGTTTTCACCGGTTTAACTTTATCGGCATAGTGGGGCTCCTTTTGATCGGCACTGGAACTGGAGCAGATTGGACTGAATTTGGATTGGGCGGCGTGCTTTGTTGTTGTGGTTCGCAAGAATCAAATCCAGTCATTTTTATTCGTCCCCCCCTCCCCCTCACCCCTTTTTTTTCTAGCCCTGATTTACATTCTTCGCCTCGACACAATGCAAAAAGTAATTTCCGGTTTCGACCGGCGCGGCCGCCGGTGCCTCCGGGAAGCCAGCCGTCGGAACATCAAATATGGAATCAAATCGAAAGTGACTTGGCGCAGCGCCGACGTGTGGCCGCGTTGTTTTTTCTACCCAAGTAATCGTCGCAGCGAGCGAGCGGGAGAGAGGGTGGAATCAAGAAAAAGAGCGAGAGACACGCGGGAAGCAGCGCCGATGAATATTTGCTGTGAGTTCTCTTTTCGCCGAATGTTCGCTTCCTTTCTGCATGACTGACTCAGTCTCCAAGAGGTGGCGCGGCGTGTAGTCTATCGAGTTACGGGAAACAAACACAGTCAGTGAGTATGAGATGGGTGGAGCGGGTCTGCAGGAGAGAGCGAGGAGAGTGTGTGTGAGAGAGAGAGAGAGATAGAGAGAGCTATGCGCGGCTGATTCTATCCCAATTCCTCCAAGCAGCGCTTGTGTTTCCACACAACTCACACAACGCCCCTTGTCTTCATCTCTAGGGCGATGCCGGGGGCCGCAGCGCGCGCGGCATGTGGCGACGATACGGCGCCCCACCCCGCCCCACCCCGCCACACCCCGCCCCACCCCGCCACACCCCGCCCCACCCCGCCACACCCCGCCCCACCCCGCCCCACCCCGCCACACCCCGCTCCACCCCGCCACACCCCGCCACACCCCGCCCCGCCGCCACAGCGCCTTGCCATTTCTTTCACGGCCGTCTTGCAAACAGTCTTGCCGCGAGCGCGCCGTATTCACGTCTTGAAATGAGAACCGTGTTATCAAGTAGAAGGATGGGGGCCACACCGGCGGGGGCGTTGCGCGGGGCGTCGCGGGGCGTTGCGGGGGCGTTGTGGGCGGTGAGGCAAGAGCAGACGACAGATGACTATCGCCAAACTTCGTTTGCCTGATGGACGCCGCGTTCCGCCGCAGAGCTCTGAAGGCGCCGGGCCGCGATGACGCTGGCGATGCACTGTGGTGGGCCAGAAGACCGCACGGTCAGAAAAAATCACAGAAAAAAACACAGAATTTCTCTGGTCAATTGGTTGCACGGACAGTCCGTAATTATCCGTAGTGTTCACAGAATCATACCGGAAAGCCTGTGAACAGAAAATCTCTGTAAACAGAAAATTACCGTGTTCCACGCATAGGACAACAGAAAGAAAAGGCTTTTTCTTTCAAAAGCAAAACATTGATATAGTTATCCAGAAATGTACGTCTCTCTGAGACAAACTTACAACATTAACACAAGCAAAAAATAATGGATTAACTACCTCAAGTGCGGAAACCGCCAAAAAAGAAATTTAAGACCACTGACTTTTACATTTGTCGTTTCAACCCAAGATATGTGTCGACTATTTTGTTTGTTTCGATGGAGGGAACCCGTTATTTTGATTTCTTCCCTTTTTGCTGACTTCTATTTTTTGAAAATGAAGAAGGTGCGCGGATGAAATCCAGATCACGGAAAATTTCTGGCCACGGACTTGTCTGTTCACGGACTATTCTCTTTACAGACTCTCCGTTAACACCAGATCACAGAGAGAATCTGGCCACGGGGCAGTCTGTGGTGTCTCCGTAAAGAACTGTCGGTAACTTCTCTGTGATTTGCACAGAATTTTTTACAGTGCGGCGCAGCGGCCGAAACTCTAGACGCGTTTTGAGCTCCAGAGCGGCTAAATGTGGCTCGAATTTAACGTGTGACCCCACCAATAGATTCCTCGTTTAGAGCAATAAGTTGGTGGGGTCACACGTTCGGTATTTAGCGACTCTGGAGCTCAAAACGCGTCGCGCTGCTGGGGTAAGGGGCCGTTCAAATATGACGTCACACGTTTAAGGGGGGGAGGGGGTCGGCCAAATCGTGACCAAATGTGACATGGGGGAGAGGGGGACCAAGGCATTGTGACATAACACTTTTAAGTAGTGTAAAAATGCCAAATACAAAAGGAGTGTGCCCTACAAATAAACTGATATCAGCAACCTGCAGCTACTTCAGCTCAAAATGTCATGAGCTCAAGCTGCACTTAAGTCAGGTTTTTACGATTATATAAGCGATCGACCGCATTCTTCAAAATACACTCGAATTGTCCTCAAAAAAGTCGCGTTTATCCCAGTTGCCAAGAACAATGATGTGGAGACATGTGACGTCACAGGTAGGGGAGGGGTCGGTCCAAATCGTGACCATTTGTGACCATAGGGGGGAAGGGGTCGAAAAATTAGCCTTAAAAGTGTGACGTCATATTTGAACGGCCCCTAAATGAGACCTCAAAGTGGTCCAGCCTAGGTCCGACCCGACCTCGGACCCTTCGCGTCCTCGCAGCCAGACGTCTCCTCCTGCCAGAGCGTCCTGCCTCGCCAGCCTTCAGAACCAGCATCACAGTCGAAAACACCGCGAAAGAGCAATTATTATTTGAAGAGGCGCGCGCAAACTAGCCTCGGTGCGGGCGGCGTGTTTGATGACGAGGCGAAACACGCGGCGAGTCAACTTTGGCGCACGACGTGGTGTTTAGCGTGTGTGTGCGGCGCGCGGTGCGGCAGTGTGCGGCTGCACGGCCTCTAATTACCGAGTCACGGCCTCGCGCAGTGAGCCGGAAGACCGGCGCTGGCGGATTTAACTCTAGACGCGTTTTGAGCTCCAGAGTCGCTAAACAAGACTCGAACCGACCGTGTGACACAGCCAATAGTTCCTCGTTCGGAGAGCGATCCACGCTCGGTCCGAGTCTCATTTAGCGATTCAGGAGCTTAAAATGCGTCCGGGATTTTGACCGCCTCCACCGGTCTTCTGGCCCACTGTGCCTCGGCCTCCAGCTCGGCAAAGACCGCCGTCCCGGCCCGCACTAATTCTCAGGGCATTTTCAGCGCGGAAAGAAACTTGAGCACAATACTTTTATGCAAACTGCGACGACGACGCTGGAGCGCTGCCTCGCGCGTTGCGCCCTTTAAAAGGGTGACGCGAGGAAAAAGCGCGAGAAAAGGAGTACGACGGCCGGCCTCTCCGCGGCAGTGGCGGCGCCAGGGAATACTGGTGGAGATAAAAGAAAGGGGTTCCTGTTCTTCCCATTCCTGCCAGCGTTTCTATGGCCCGTTTTCATTCGCACGCCGTTGCCGTCTGGACGAATAGGCGACGGGCGGTTACGGAACTCCTCGACCACGTCCTGGTCCACCTCCTCGACTTGGTCTACCTCCTCGCCCACGCCCTGGTCCACATCCTCGACCACGCCCTGGTCCACCTCCTCGACTTGGTCTACCTCCTCGCCCACGCCCTGGTCCACATCCTCGACCACGCCCTGGTCCACCTCCTCGGCCATGCCCTGGTCCACCTCCTCGACCACGCCCTGGTCAACCTCCTCGACCACGCCCTGGTCAACCTCCTCGACCACGCCCTGGTCCACCTCCTCGACCATGCCCTGGTCCACCTCCTCGACCCTCCCTGGTCCACCTCGACCACGCCCTGGTCCACCTCCTCGACCACGCCCTGGTCCACCTCCTCGATTACGCCCTGGTCCACCTCCTCGGCCACGCCCTGGTCCACCTCCTCGACCACGCCCTAGTCCACCTCCTCGGCCACGCCCTGGTCCACCTCCTCGGCCACGCCCTGGTCCACCTCCTCGGCCACGCCCTGGTCCACCTCCTCGGCCACGCCCTGGTCCACATCCTCGACCACGCCCTGGTCCACCTCCTCGGCCACGCCCTGGTCCACCTCCTCGACCGCTTCGTGGCGACCTCCCTCACGTCGTTGTGATTGCCGCGGGGGATTGGATCGTCTCGCTACTTTGTCGGGCGGGGCTCAGCGCGCGAATGCCCGCCAGGCGAGAGGGGTGCAGAGAAGAAAGGGCGACTGGAGCTATTTTTAGAGTGACGGACCGTCGCGGGCTTAAGCGCCTCACGCGTCTCAGCGAGCGACGTTTAAAGCGCTTCACTGCCGACCAAGCTCCGAGACAATCTGCGCGGCGTTGTCTGGAAGGGCCTGGCAGCTCGGCAGCGAGCGGAGCGTCAGCCTCGCTGACATGTTTGTCCTTGCATCGGTCTCAATTTGGCGGGGCTGAGTTGAGTCGCCGACGCGCTGCTCGGGTGCCTTGTTTCAAGGCGGCGGTCTCGACCAGCCGCCGCACAGTGGGCCAGAGGACCGGTGGAGGCGGTTGCAATCCCGGACGGGTTTTGAGGTCCAGAGTCGCTTAACAGTAGGACTCCTCCAAACGAACATGTGGCCCCACCTGCAGATTCCTCGTTCGGAGAGCAATGCATTGTGGGTTGTCACACGTTCGGTTTAAGTCATATTTAGGGACCCTGGAGCTCGAAACGCGTCCTGAGTTTTGGCCGCCTGACTTTGCACGCGATCGTCGTTCGTCGCCGAGCTCGGCATGACGCTATGATTAGTTCGGGGAAAATAAAGAATTGACGCCACACACTGCCCTTCAGGCTTTTCACTTGCATAGCTTCGGAAATCTGTTCCTGTCTGTGCCATTTGCCGATCGCTCGCCACCTGCTATCCCCGTCGCCATAAATTCGTCATCGTGGAGCCGCGGGCTGCGGCGGCACCGGCGCACAGTGGGCCCGAAGTCCGTCGCTAAATGAGACTCGAACCGAACCTGTGCCCCCCACCTATGGATTCCTCGTTCGGAGAGCAATCCATTGGTTGGGTCATACATTTGTTTTGAGTCCCATTTTGCGACTCTGGAACTGAAAACCTGTCCGGGATTTTGACCGCCTCCCGGTCTTCTGGCCCACTGTGCGGCGGGTCGGACAGCTGTCAGAGTGTTTTCTGGCAACCCCGGCAAGGGTACGCTCCGGATCCACGTTAAGACACTTGCTGTTCCGTCCAGGAGTCGGGGTGGCCAGGCCGCGCTGCATTCACTCCCATGACGCTCCGCGGAAAAGGGGAGGGGGAGGGGCAGGAACCCAGGGGGGGGGGGGGGGAGAAAGCAGAACTAGGAAATGGGAAAAACTTGCCGGAAAGGTGCAGAGCAGTGCAGAGTGGTGACGCGATTCTCCGGCAGAAACTTACCGCCGCGCTGCGGCCCCGCCGTATCGCCCCCGATGATCTGCAGGCCGATTCCCAACCGCGCCGCCGCCGTCGCTCCGTCTCCTTCGCACCCCTCGCGCACCACCACGAGTGCGACGGCGACAGAGCGACGGAAGCGCCGTTCGGAATCAGCCACCCGGCCTTCCGGAATCGCCCTGGAGATGAAGTGCGACACCAAGTTGGAGGGTGGGTCGCGGCGGTTCCAGTGGGCCGTGCTGGCCTCACAGATGGACCGCTCGGTGGGGACTCGGCCAGAGAGAAAGAGATGAAGAGATGAAGAGCGAGATAAAGAGAGAGAGAGAGAGAGAGAGAGAGAGAGAGAGAGAGAGAGAGAGAGAGAGAGAGAGAGAGAGAGAGTTATCATTTTATCTTCGATACAGCGGCGCGTGACTCTTCCTTACAACACCACCCTCACCCCCGCCGACCGAGGCTCTTCCTGTTCTGACTTGTGTTTGACTGGGCCTCTCTTTTCCAGGTGAGTTTTTCCGCGCCACGTCGGTAATGATGGTCTTGCTGGTGGCGGGCTGCAGATTCTGGTAAGAGAGAGGAAGAGAGAGAGAGAGAGAGAGAGAGAGAGAGAGAGAGAGAGAGAAAGAGAGAAAGAAAGAGAGAAAGAGAGAAAGAGAGAAAGAGAGAGAGAGAGAGAGAGAGAGAGAGAGAGAGAGAGAGAGAGAGAGAAAAAAGAGCGGACCACTTGGTTGGCCTGGCAGCTCCGTTGTTCCTCCAAATAATGAAAGCGTCCTGCGGTCCGTCTTCCCCCTCCCCGCCTTGGCCGTCAGTCTGTTTCCTGACGTCTCATCGCAGCCCCCCGAGAAGAAGGCGCTGCAGGGCTGATTCCGAACAGTGCTCTCTGTCTCCCTCGCACCCGCGAGGCGCCCCGTAGGGTTGCGAGAGAGACAGGAGGCCGCGTCCGAAGCAGCTCGGAGCCCCGCCATCCATCTTCCCTCCCTACTGACAACTACTTGTCGCACAGATTCAAAAGGCGGTCCAGGCGAAGGGCGAAGTGCGCCCCTCTTGCTCTCTTTCTTTGTTCGTCGCGCGTCATAATTCCTTTCCTTTTTTCCGTTTCTCTTACCGCTCTCTTTTTTTTTATCAGGCGCGGACAATATATATCTTATTTTTGACGTGCGCACCGCGTTGATTTTTCCTCCCCCGCTAATTTCTCGCCTTTAATTCGGATGTTGTTGTTGTCTTGTTATTTTTTCGTGCCGGGGAAATCCTATGATGCTGTCGTAATGTTCTGTTACTTTCTGGAAAAAGCTGGCGCTGCCTGCCTGGTGGCTGCCTGCCTGGTGGCTGCCTGCCTGGTGGCTGCCTGCCTGGTGGCTGCCTGCCTGGTGGCTGGCTGCCTGGTGGCTGCCTGCCTGGTGGCTGCCTGCCTGGTTGCTGCCTGCCTGGTGGCTGCCTGCCTGGTGGCTGCCTGCCTGGTGGCTGCCTGCCTGGTGGCTGCCTGCCTGGTGGCTGCCTGCCTGGTGGCTGCCTGCCTGGTGGCTGCCTGCCTGGTGGCTGCCTGCCTGGTGGCTGCCTGCCTGGTGGCTGCCTGCCTGGTGGCTGCCTGCCTGGTGGGGTGGCTGCCTGCCTGGTGGCTGCTTTTCATTTGTCGACAACGGTGGCCGGATGGGGCGGGGCGGGGCAGGGTGTGGCGCACAGTGGGCCAGAAGACCGGCGCGGTGGCCAAAACTGTAGACGCATTTTGAGCTTCACTGCAAATCCAGTGGTAAGTTTGCTTGCCACAAATTTGGCAAGCCGTTTTGAATGCCAAAAATTGGCAAGCTTGGCCCGGAAATACTCCCAAGCTTGCCAAAATTTGGCAAGCTTATGAAGATTTCAGGTCAAAGCTTGCCAAATTTTGGCATTCAAAACGGCTTGCCAAATTTGTGGCAAGCAAACTTACCACTGGCTTTGCAGTGCTTCACTAAGACTAGGACCAAACGTTTGACCCCCACCAATGGAGGCTCTCCGAACGAGGAATCCATTGGTGGTGCCACACCTTCGGTTCGAGTTGAGTCCCATTCAGCGACACTGGAGCTCAAAACGTGTCAACGTGTCTATAGTTTTGGCCGCCGCCGCGCCGGTCTTCAGGCCCCTGTGTGGCGGGGCGCGGCGGCGGGGTTGTCGTGGCCGCGCATCAATGCCCGTGGATGTGGCCGCGGGGACCCTGAACGTGAACGTGGCAGTGGCGGGGCGAGCGGGCGCGGGAGAGCACACTCGATCACACGAAGCAACAAAGTTTTATTAGCCGTGCAAGATACGGCCGGACTGCGGCCAATCGGGGCCGGATCTGGGATTGTGTGCGCCGCGCTACTGTTGTAGGGCGGCCGCCGCTCGGTCGGCCCGCCGCGCCGCCGGATTGTGATTTAAGCCCCATCTCGGCGATAAGCATCGCATGCGAAAGCCAAAGCCACCGCCGCCACTGCTCGCGCGTTTCATAAGTTAAATGGACCAGACCACTCGGCGCGCTTGAGTCCGCCGCCCCGCCGCACCCTGCCCCACCCCGGCCAGCCCCGCCCCGCCGCGCCCCGCCTCACCATGCTCCACC
Source organism: Stenchaetothrips biformis (assembly GCA_030522485.1). Taxonomy (NCBI): domain Eukaryota; kingdom Metazoa; phylum Arthropoda; class Insecta; order Thysanoptera; family Thripidae; genus Stenchaetothrips; species Stenchaetothrips biformis. Next base: position 2,030,768 of record CM060098.1, read on the forward strand.
CCGCCCCGCTCCGCTGCCTAGTCAGGGGGCTGTGGCTCGGCACGGCTCAGACGATTCCGCCCGCAAGCCACAATGAGTAGGGAACACACAAACAGCAAAACGGCGCAAAAGGACCCCCCCTCGCCCTCCCCCCGTTTTCCACCTCCACCAGCGACAGCCGCCACTATCCCCCTAATTAGTTGGGGCTGCGGTCGGCGGCACAACAAGAACAACATGAACAAAAACAAGAACACGTGAAGCGCCCAAATATCAGATGCTTGGTGGTCAGCAGTCGGCCCGCACAGTGCACGGATCGCAACGGATTCCGAACAAGGCGTGGCTATTCTGCCTCTCTCGCACCCCACGAGTAAAAGAAGGGACGAAAGCTTTTTGTTTTTGTACTTGTTCGCTGTATCGGCCTGCGAGCGCCGGAAAAGGGTACACTAAGCCGTTTTGGAATTGTGCGTGTCTCGCAGATTGAACTGTCGTTTCGGCCCCGTGCGTGTTTGTTTGTATGATAGCGCGCGCGCGTGTGTGTGTGTGTGTGTGTGTGTGTGTGTGTTTGTGCGTGCGTGCGTTGTCGTGTTTGCGGTCGCGTTGAGGGATCGCGGGGTTATTTCTCGGTCCGCTGGCCAAGCCCAGCAGGGGTGCTCGTCCCCGCCTTGTGTTTGTGTGTGCGTGTGTGTGTGTGCGAGATACAGGAGAGAGAGAGAGAGAGAGAGAGAGAGAGAGAGAGAGAGAGAGAGAGAGATAGAGAGAGAGAGAGAGATGGGGGGCCTTGGCGCACTCTCAGCGGGTAGTAGTGTATTGCTGCAAAACCCAGTAAAAATACCATAGGTATAGGTGCCGCTCGGAGGCAGTGGGCGAGCGCTGCGATGCGACCTGGCACAAGTCTAATTGGCGTATATCAGTATGCGGTGACGACTCCCCTCGGGGGCGGGTAAAGGCGGACAGAAGGAGAGAGACGGAAAAAGGCGAACGACGTCGGCGTGACACTGTGCGGCATGACAGCAGCGTCGGGGCGGCAGCGACACAAGTGATCCCATCTCATCCCGTCCCACGTGCCGAGGCGCGGCGGCGCGTCAGTGTCCCCCATCACTTTACCCCCGGCGTGGCGCGTGGCGCGGCGTGGCGCGGCGTGGCGTGGCGTGGCGTGGCGTGGCGTGGCATAGCATGGCGTGGCTCGGTGTGGCGTGGCGGTGGGGCTTGGTGTGGCACGGCGCGGCATGGCGGGGCTCGGCGTGGCGGTGGGGGTTGGCGTGGCATGATGCGGCGTGGCGTGGCGTGGCACGGCGTGCCGTAGCATGGCGCGGCGCGGCTTATAGCGTGGCGCGGCGTGGCGTGGCGTGGCGTGGCGTGGCGGTGGGCCGACCAAGGGCGGTTCAAAGCCCGTCCCGGGTCCCGGTCCCCCAAGGGCTGTGGCGGCGGCTCATGTGCCAGCCGGGCGGTCATGTGTCTGGCCAGGCCGGGACACGCTGGCTTTGATTTGCGCTTTACGGGCGGCCTGCTGCGAGGCTACCACCGCCGCCACCACCACCCAGCTGCCAGGCTACCGGCAGACCAGCCGGGGCTTCAACAACCCCCGCTGCTAAAAACATTTCAAAAGCAAATCGACGCGTCCTAATGGAAAAATCTGTCAGTGCGGATTCAAGACAATCATGTCAGTGCAGGCCCAAGACAATCCTAACTTTCAGTGTTGATACAGAACTACCCTAACTGCACATGACGTGAAAATCGGTCTTTTCTTGAAGTCCGTGACGTTGACATACTACTTAAAACTACTTGCCAAAGAGATTTTTAGAAATAAGTTTCATCCTTATTTAAAAGCGTGTACTAGATACATTTGGGATATCGCGATTCACTGATTTGCAGTGAAGAGAGGTCAAAACCAGTTTTAGCCACCTCTGCAGTTAGGATTGTTTCGGATCTGCCTTAGCAGGTAGGATTGTTTTGGATCTGCCCTAGCAGTTAGGATTGTCTTGGATCTGCACTGACAGTTAGGATTGTTCTATTAAGAGGCGTCGAAATGTAGAGGCGATCGGTTAGGTTAGGTTAGACTGGGGGCTCGACGGAGTCCATGTCGGTGGCGGGACCGAAACGCGGCGCGGCACAGTGGGCCGGAAGACCGGCGCAGGCGGCGAAAAATTCTATACGCGCTATGAGCTCCAGAGTCGTTAAATGGGACTCGAACCGATCGTGTCACACCACCAATGAATAACTCTTCGAATGAGGAATCCATTGGTGGGGACACACGTTCGGCGTTCGGCCCGAGCCCTATTGAGCCTCTCTGGAGCTCAAAACGCGTCTAGAGTTTTGGCCACCTGCTCTGGCCCTCTGTGCGGGGGTTGCTGTGACTGCGCAGCTGGCTGGCGGCCGGGCTTCTTGTTTCTCGCCGAGAAGTTTGGCGTGGCGGTCCGTTCAAATGCTGCCGTGCCGTGCAGCACTGGTCGCCCGCGGAAACTCTCCGCGAATAACGGGTCGAAGGGCTAGTCAGGGCGGCGGGAAGAAGGAAGGGGGAGGGAGGGGGCAGGCCGGGGGCAATCACCGAGCCGAATGGAGTGGCGTTTGGCTGTGAGCGACTGCTGATTACAGGGAAGCCAGGCGTTTCGCAGGGGGCGGAGGAGAGGGGGGGGGGGAGGGGGCGGCAGAGAGTTGTCGAAGCCAAGCCGGGTCAGGCCGCCGCCACCCGACACCGCAGTCCCCGCAGGATTACGAGAGTCGTTTTCGTCGTCGCTCCGTTCTCCCTCGCACCCATGCGGCCTGCCACATGAGTGCGAGAGAGACAGAGCGACGACGACGTCTCTCAGTCCGTGCGCCCGGTGGGGCTGGACTGGACCGCAGCCTGGTGTCCGGCAGTCCCCTCCAATCAATCCCCGCATCGGCGCTTCGCTCCTGAATATGAGTCGGGTGGGTGGTGCGGCGGGGCGCAAGTGCAGTGGCGCGGTCCTTTTTGCCGGGCGGTGCAGTGCCCCGGGCCGTGCTGCCCCGTGGTCTGCCTCTCGAGGGGCGTGTTCGGCATGGCTGCCGGCCAGCGACCCGGGCGGCGGGGGTGGAGGCGCGCAGTGGGCCAGACGACCGGTGGAGGCGGTCAAAATCCCGGACACGTTTTGAGCTCCAGAGTCGCTAAACAGGACTTCAACAGAACGTGTGACCCCACAAATCGATTCCTCGTCCGGAGAGCAATCCCCATACGTGGAGTCACACGTTCGCTTCACTGAAAATTGAATGGAAAGACTTTGCGCCAAAATATGGCAAGACAAAAAGTCTCGGCAAGTTTTGGTCAGACCTGAAAGTCTTGCCAAAATTTGGTCAGACAAAAATTTCTCGCCAGAAAATGGTGAGACTTTTCTGTCTGACCACGGAACAGGCCGCATGGACCGTCTTGAATGGGTTCAAAGGTCTGATCATATTGTGGTCAGACCAAAAGGTCTCACCATATTGTGGCGAGACATGTGTGTCGGACCAAATTTTTGTGAGACTTTCAGGTCTGACCTAAACTTGGCGAGACTTTTTGTCTCGCCTCTGGAGTGCCAAGAAGTCTGACCTTTCGATTTGCAGTGTTCGGGTTCGAGTCCTGTTTAGCGACTCTGGAGCTGAAAACGCATCTGGGATTTTTGCAGCCTCAACCGGTCTTCTGGCCCACTGTGCGGGGGCGGGGGTGTACCTTGTTGGCGGCGACGTTGCAGGGCCTGGACACGGCCGGTGACGACGCGCCGCTGGCCACTCGCTGCGCTGTAAGGGGCGGGGGAGGGAATCAGGGCCAGCGCGACCGGCTCGTGTGGCCGGGACAGTCGACACTCATGCGGGACCATAAATCTGCCAAGGCTCGGACGCCAGAGGCTGCTGGTGCTGCCCGCGTCCACGCCGCTTCGCCTTTTTTAAGCCTCGCCATCCGTCCACCTCACAGCGGGCCAGAAGACCGGCGGCGCCGGTGTAACCGGTATGTTAAGGGGGAGTTACTCTGGGGAGTGGCCCGCCATGAGAGTACTGTAACCCAGGCACACCGGCGGTACAAACTTTAGGCGCTTTGAGCTCCAGAGTCGCTAAATAGGACTTGAACCGGGAACGTGTGACCCCACCAATGGATTGCTCTCCGAACGAGGAATCCACACGCTCTGTTTAAGTCCTGTAAAGCGACTCAAGAGCTCAAAACGCGACTCGAGTTTTGATCGCCTGCGCCGGTTTTCTGGCTCACTGTGTGCCGGGCCAGGCAACATCCCAGGCAACATCCCAGGCAACAGCCCGACATCGCACGGCGCACAGGCCGCGCTGCCCAATTTGTCCCCGCCTCGCCGCCAAAGTGGCCCCGCCCTGATGCCGGCCGCCGCTCGAGTGAGCCACCCGGCCCGGCCCCTGCCACTGAAGCCCTGTCCCCCTCCGAGCCGCTCCGTGCCCATGTCGGGGTCCTTGTCGAGGTCCCTGCGTTGCACGCGTGCCCGCCCCGCGCCGCCACCTGCTCACCTGCCAGGGCCAGCCCCCGCCTGACTCCATTCCGGTCCATTTGCTGCCGCCCGGACTATAAATTTCGCCGCCCCGACCGCAGCGTAGCGCCCCGCAGCGCCAAGCCCGGCCCAAGGCCCGGCCGGCCCGGCGGTCGTTCTTTACGTTTGGAGCCTTTGCAGCCTTTGCAGCACGCTGCCGCCGGCTTTCCCCCTGAGCTGGCAGGCAAGGCGGCAGCGCTGAGCCGCCAGCCACTGGCAGTGATGGCGGCTGATTCAGCCTTACGGCCGCGGGGTAGGCCACCCGGCGGACAGCCGTGCGTGGCGGGCCGGGTGGAGCCGCGCGCCTGTCGCTGCTTCAACCAGCAGCCCTCTCTCAGGGGACGCAACGCGACGCCCCGGCGTCCCTGGCCTCTCGTGTGTCAGCTGGGTGACCTCCTGCTCCCCGCCCGCTACCCCTCCACCCCCCCTTTTTCTCCCCCAGCCCGCCCCGCCGCCTGCCACCACAGCCCCCAGCCCGCTGCACCACTGCTGCACTTGCTGGAAACATTAATTACAGCATTACCATAACAGATTCCCCTCGGAAATTTGCGGGGCGTCAGTGGCACGCCATGCCACGCCACGCCATTGCTACGCCACGCCACGCCACGCTCTGCTCTCGGCAGGCGGTTGACTAATTTGTATCACTCGAGTTGCTGGCAGGCCAGCCAGACGAGGCGGCAGCAGGCCGGCTCCCTCGCGGCGGGTTACACTCCATGACAAGTTGTCCGGGGCCGCGGTGCGGGCGGGGCGAGGCGAGGCGAGGTGGGGCGAGGCGAGGCGGGGCGGGGCGGCCAAGGCCCCAGGGCCGGAGGCCGCCCCGCCGTGACCACGCAGACACGAGGCCACCGCGCCGCGTGACGTGGATCTGGAAACTTGACGGCATGAAAAATGACTTTGCGCGCGGTCCGGGCACACAGTGGATCAGAAGACCGGCGCAGGCGATCAAAACTCCAGTCGCGTTTTTAACTTAAGAGCCGCTTGACAGGACTTAAACAGAGCGTGTGGATTCCTCGTTCCATGAGCTCATGCTCGTTCGGAGAGCAATCCATTGGTGGGGTCACACGTTCAATTCGAGTCCCATTTCGTGGCTCTAGAGCTCAAAACACGTCTAGAGAGTTGGTCGCCTGCGCTTGGTCTTCTGGCCCACTGTGGGGCGGGGCTCGGCGTGGCGGGGGACTTGGTGTTGGCGCGGTGAGCGATTCACGCCGCCGCCATGCCGCCGCCTTGCCCGGCCTCGGCCGCGCCGGTCGTCGTCTCAAACGCGATGCAGACGGAAATAACGATGAGCAAAGGACCAGTTGCGGGGCGGGGCGGGGCGCGCCGCGTTTCACCCTCTCCTGCAACAAAAAGAGCAACATGACCGTGCGGGGCGTGGCGGGGCGGGGCGGGGCGGGGCGTGGCTGCAAAAAAGGAAAGAAAATCCCCATCCCTGGACGAGCGGGCCGAGCGAGCCCCTTCCTGCCTGTGTGCGTGCGGCTCTAGTGTGGCTTTGCCAGGCTTCGGCCTTCGGGCGGCCCGGCCGGGCACAGTGGGCCAGAAGACCGGTGGAGGCGGTCAAAGCTCTCGACGCGTGCTGAGCTCCAGAGTCGCTGCACAGGACTCGAACCGAACGTGTGACCCCCACCACCGGTTAGCTCTTCGGACGAGGAATCCATTGGTGGGGTCACACGTTGGGTTCGAGATCCCAAAACGCGTTCGGGATTTTTACCGCCTTCACCGATCTTTTGGCCCACTATGCCGGTTCAGGCTGGCCAGCGCTGCCGGGGCAACCGGGCCTCGCCTCGCCTCTGCCTCCGCCGCGCTCGGTCCACAGAATTTCATTAGGTTTGAAAAACACCGGAAGCGTCAGGATGAAAGGAAAGGAAGCTGGCAGGGAGCTGGAAAGGAAGTTTAGACTGACCAAATGGCTGGACAAGGGTCCAGGGCCCCGCGGCGGCCACGCTGCCGCCTGCCTGGCGTACGCTGGCGGATGTATTTTGCCGACGGCGCTGAATTTGCGTTACGATCTTATGGCGAAAATGTCAACAACAGGTTGGGTGGCCCGCGAGGCGCGAGACGGCGGCGCACAGTGGGCCAGGAGGCGGACATAATTCTGGCAGCGTTTTGTGCTCCGGAATTGCCGAATGGGACTCGAACCCAACGAGTGACCCCAACAATGGATTTTACTCCGAACGAGAAATCCATTGGTGGGATGTTTCGAGTCCTATTTAGGGACCCAGGAGCTCAAAACCCGTCCGGGATTTGGACCGCCTTCACCGGTCTTCTGGACCACTGTGCGGCGACGGCGCCTTGTACTAGTTAATTATCTCCGTGCGTGTGAGGAGCCCCGGGCTGGGCCCGGCTTGGTGCGGCCCGGCACGCGCGCGTTTGACGCGTGTAAAGCAGACCAAGGCACGGTGGAGCGACGCGGCCTGTGCTGCCCTTAGAAGGCCCTTTGTTGCTGAGCAGCTCTAATTAACGGCAAAAGGCGGCGGCGCCCTTAAGGGCCGCTGGCGTGGCGTTGCGTGTTGGCGTGGAGACGGCTAGCTGGTCTTTCGCGTTCATCTCCCGGCCTACTGTATCGTGTTGCACTACTGGTGTAGACAAGTTCCGCGAGACGTAGACAACAATTTTTTTTGTGACTGAAAGTTTTGTCTCTATCATGTAGGAACAATAACGAGTATCAAGAAGAAAGACGTCCGTACTCCGTGCGTGAAGTAGCGTTCCATGCGTGCCACATGGGCGGTCTCTGGCGTGCGGTGTGCATTGTAACTTAAGGGTGTCGGTGTCCTGTTCAAGTTAGTTGACAGGTTCGCCAATCTGACTCTGTTCCCGTTATAATAATAATAATAATAATAATAATAATAATAATAATAATAATAATAATAATAATAATAATAATAATAATAATAATAATAATAGATAATTTTTAAAAAAATGATGACAATTTTTTAAACACAAATAAAAGTAGTTAACAAGTCAATTCAATCGTCAATTCATTATTCAGCAGTCCTTTTCTTTTGCAAAACTCACGGCATTCTAAAAATTCCCACCTTGGTTGCGGGTACTTCTCCGTACAGGCTGCGCCCTGTCGCGCCACCGAAGTGCCCCTTACAAGGAAAGGCGGGCTGCCCCCCGGAGCCCTGGCCGCCCCCTGGGGCCCTGGCCGCCCCGCGCCTTCGCCGCCGGCGGCCAGGCTGGCCGGGCAGGTGGAAGGGACTCTGAGGCGCCCCATTTCTCCCCAGCGTGTTTGAAAGGGGAAGGGGTTGGTGGGGAGCGGCTGGCTGGGGAAGGTTGACTTTAGTTTCAATCACTGCCGGCAGGCTGATTCCGAACCGTGCCGCTTCCTTCGACGCTCGGTCTCTGTCGCACCCATGCGGCGTTCCGTAAGGGTGCGAGAGAGACGCTGCTCGGGCCCACTGTGCAGGTGCACTGTAGCGGTGCTCCAAGGCTCGGTGCTCGAGATCGGCGCCGCCATGTCGTCTCGGTGCTCGTCGAGTGCCCCGTCTGCCCGCCCCTGTCTGCCCGCCCCTGTCTGCCTCTGTCTGCCCGCCGCACTCTCATAAACTCTTGAAAGTTCTCGGAATCATGTCCAGGAACAAATATCGGCCTCCTGCTGCACGCCGTCTCCGCTCGCTCTCGCTCGCTCTCTCTCTCTCTCTCTCTCGCTCTCGCTCTCTCTCTCTCTCTCTCTCTCTCTCTCTCTCTCTCTCTCTCTCTCTCTCTCTCTCTCTCTCTCCGTCTCTCTTTTTTCTATATTATTACTCCTTGCGGTTTGCGGCTCATGACGTACACTGATAAAACAAAGGCATGAAAACTACGCTCTTAGGGGCAACAAGAAGTCTTTCACGCCTAAAGGTCGTAATTATTTGCCGCCTTTCGAAGAGCATTAAAATTTTGCCTAGAAATCCTGTACTTTTTCACGCCCCTTCCAAGGGCATAAAACCATTCACACCGTTCAAAGGCGTGAAATCGTTTTATGTTTAATGCCTTTGTTTTGCCTTTGTAGCAAGAAGAACGAGTCACACTAAATGTTTATGTACAATTTTGTACGTGTCACTTGCACGATATTGTGCATGCGGAGAATTTGCATGATATTCTGCACACAAGCGACGGAATCCGTGCATTCCCGCCACGGAATCGGGACACACTGCACTGTTTTCGTGAGATACGATGCGCTCCACCTCGCGACTTTGAGGTTTCATAGTATTTGAAATAAAGGTGTAGATGAACCGTGGTTGTAAAATATTACTTTGTAGACTTGTCAATGCAAGAAAAAGTACGCACTCGCATCAGAATGTAAATATTGTCCGAAACAGCAAATGCGTCCAAAGACGCAGTAAGGTTAGGTTGGCCACTAATTCGTAACCCCTTAGGGGTTTCTGTAAGCCAATTCCAGTTTCTGTAACTACCAAATTCAGGTTCAGTTACTGTTGTTTTTTGTGCAGAACCGCTGCGGATTCTGCAATTTCGATTTACTGTGTAAAAATGCATAAATTTATGCAAATTGGTGCACAATTTTATGCAAAACGTTACGCAGGTTTAAAATCATGCATCACCACGCACAAAATTCTACATTAACATTTAGTGTGTATCTGCGCCAAGCGTGCATTTTAAGACTCAAGTGTGTAGCTACTCTGTGAGCAATCCATTGGCGGGGTCACACGGTCGGTTCCAGTCCCATTTAGCGACTCTGGAGCTTAAAACCCGTCCGGGATTTTGACCGCCTCAATCTGTCCCACTGTGTAGCCGCGCGGCGCTCGTAAGGGATTAAAGTGGAGCCATTTCGTTCTCTCTCGAGTTCGGGTCCGTGTTAACCGATGAAAACATGTCCATCTGCTTACTTTGTCTGCGAAAAGAAAAAATATGATTTCAAGAAATCCTGGTAGTCACGAAGTTAATTTCATTGTTCGGGTTTATAACAAATATAGCTGAGGCTAGGACGGCGTTGAGTGGAGTTCTGTTCATGTTTGGCAGACCATTATCAATAATACTGAAACTTACGTAAAAGACCAGCTGCGTATCAATATGCGTCAAAAACAGACATTTATGACAGTCTCATAATACCTGAAGGTCAAGTTATTCACAGAAACGTGCAGTAAAATAGTTCATTTTACCCAGGTTTGAGGTTGGAAAAGTGCACAGCCGCCGTCCCAAGAACGTTTTATCTTGGATTCAGAAATACCACCAAACCTCGCTGAAAGGAAGCTACATGTCCCATTGCTTTTCGAAAAAGAACTTTTAGTCACTCTTAAACTACATTAAGGAACGGTAATTCACATATGTTTGTTCAAATGCACGCAGTTTAATGGCCAATTCCACTCCGATTCAAAGAGTTACGAACATTTGAGGTTGGCACTTTTGAAAACAACGCCTTCGCGCAGCCGCGCAGAACACTCTGACCAACAATCACCGGCCGACCGGCTGATCCAAATTACCACGTTCGAAAACAACGTCAATGCAAGTGTTGGATCTCTTCTAGCAGCAGTGAAAGACGATTTTGATTCGAACGCGCTTTTATAGGGGTGCGAGCGTTCTTGGTGTAAGCTGTACAGAGGCAAAAAGGAGGGCTGCTATGGATTTAATTCAAATTTTGGTGGCTCGGCTCCCCCCCTCTCCGTCTGTTTTTCGTTGTCGAGTCGAGCTGTGCCACGGTAACGCCGATTTCAATTCAAAATTACTCAAAATTGGGCGTTAAATTCTCCACCATACTAAACCAGTGAAATCAGGGTACTTCGTTCCGCCACTTGCTAAGTCTTATCAAAATCGTATAGAAAATTTCAGAAATGCCATAAAGGGCCAGACTAATTAAAAAAAAAAAAAAAAAAAAAAGCGAGACAAACTCATAAGGCTACTTCGTGCCTATTAAAAAACTCTGATGACGAATCTACACGGTTTTGCATGTTACCCCATCCCTTAGATTCACGGCACGGCATCCCACTTTCCGCCTCTTCTGGTACCTGTGCTGCGTCGCCCTTCCACCCCGAGGCGCGGCGGGGCGTGGCGGGCCGGGCGGGCGGGGTGGTCTGGCCTTGGCGTGCCCCGCCCCAAACTAGCCTCGCTCCGGGTCGTCGCGTCAATATTGACCAGCAACCTTCATCTCGCTGAGATGACCCAAATCAAAAAGTGCAGGCGGGGCGGGGCGGGTGTGGTGGTCGGTCGGGGAGTGAGTGCCGCCAGCGCTGTACGCAAACAACACAAGCACGATCGACGGCCGGTCTGCCCGCTTTAACTGCCCGCCCGACTGCCTGGCTGGCTGCAAGGCCTGACTGGCAAGGTTAGGGCCCCGGTCGCTATCCGCCGGCAAGGGCCCCGTAACTCTGCCATTTTACAACGAAAAAGTACTCTATATAACGCGTTAATGAGTGAATTGAAGGGGTGGGGGGAAGGGTTCTGTTGGGTCCATTTAAGAGACACCCAGCGAGCTAGAGGTAAAAATTGACACGTTTTTCCGCTGTTGCATCACTTTTTCCCTTCTTGAGTAGAAATGATACGTTTGTTTAGCGAGCAAAGCGAGCCAAATCTCGAAAGAAAAGCTAATAAAATTGGCGATAGATGCAGGCCAGATGGGAAAATGTACATGCTCTATCTTTTGCATATCCATCGCTGGTGCCCTTTTTCTTGTGAAATGATACTTCTGATTGGTGAGCGAAGCGAGACAAACCCTGAAGAATCCGTAGAAACACAGCAAGCGAAGCGAGCTAGAAGCAAAAAGTCACACGATTTGCCAGTTTTTCAACAATTTTCCTTGTTTCCAGATCAGAACATCAATTTTTGTCGCTCAAATTGTCTCATACCTGTTGTCAAAAGGCCCCGTGGCCCGCAGCCTGAGGCTTTGCCCACGGTCAAAGGCCCCGCGCTTTCCTCGGGGCCCCGGGCCTGATCGCGTCCCCGCGGACCCGGCCAGTCCGGCCCTGGCTGGCTGCCTGGCTGGCTGCTTGACTGGCTGCCTGGCTGGTTGCTTGGCTGGCTGCTTGGCTGGAGGTCCCCGCCGTCTGGCAGCCCCTTGACCGCGGGGTCAAGCGAAGTCGAGGGACGAGTTTGTCTGCTTGCTCCGCTTTGCTGGGATTCGTTTGCCTTGCACAGCAGTTCCACAGGTGCAGCGAAGGTGGGGCTCCAACTTCGGAGACTGGTTCATCTCGGCCCCGCAAAGAGCGCGCTGTACGCGTGCCACCGCCATGCCCGCGCGCCTGCGTCACGCAAGGCTGCCGGTAAAAAACTTTATCCTAATAGGCCTTCTGTCGCGCGTTTAAAAGTGACGCGCAACCTGCCGAAGTACGGCGCCGCGCGTTTAGTTTTACGGCTCACCATCCCCCACCCTCTTCCCCCCTCCCCCTCTGCAATCCACCGGCCCGGAACAGGAATAAATAAATGGAAGGGAGAAAACGAGGAATTATTCTATATGGTGCCATCATAAAATGCGGTTGCTACGCCGAGGGCTTTTCCCGCGGCGAAAAAAAGAAACCGCGAGGAGCCCAGGCCGGTGGCTGCTGCATGTTCTCACACCCCCGCCATGCAGGCAGCCGCGCAGCAGTGCCGCCTCGGGGCGGATCAGTCAGCCGCCGGGCAATTTCTGCCTGCGTCGGGCACCCCCTCCTCGTCCTCCTCTTCCTTCGCCCCCTCACCCGCCACTGCTGCAAGTCCATTACTGGAGTTTTGCCCCACTTTCCACGCCGAGTTGAGTTTCTAGCCGACGCAAAACTTTGCCAAATAATTCACAAACGATGTATGCCTACCTTTAACGGAGGAGCAGAGAAGCCGCCCGAGAGCAGGCAGAATGCAACTGCAAAAGTTTGAGGCCCAGCGCAGCCGTGTCTGTTCGTTCTGGTTTGTTGATGAATTTGGGTTGGGGGATGATGGAGCAGTGCTTGGCCGGCGGTGCCTGCTGCGGCCAAACAATGCCCCTCCTCGAGATTGGTCCGGGCTCAACTTTTTGAATGGAGTGCAGCGTGCCGGTGCGTTGTTTCCACTCCTTTGGCGTGGCACTGTGGGCCAGGAGACCGGTGGAGGCGGTCAAAAATACCGGACGGGTTTCGAGCTCCAAAGTCGCTAAGTGGAACTCAAACCAAACGTTTGACATCCTCTCCCCCCACTACCAATCGATTGATCTTCGCACGGGGAATCTATTGGTGGGGTCAGACGTTCAATATGAGTCCCATTTAACTACGCTGGCTCAAAACGCGTCTAGAGTTTCGGCCGCCTGCGCCGGTCTTCTGGCACTGCAATTCGAAGGGTGAGACGTCTTACCCATTTTCGGTGATACGAAAAGTATCACAAAAAAAAGTCGTACACAAATTTATCACCGAAAAAAAGGTCGTACACAAATGTATCACGAAAAAATTGTCAGACATTAGCAAGATGGGCCCTTGTTTTCCTGGAGAAGTATCACCCTTTTTCGGTGATACATATGTGTACGACCTTTTTACGGTGATACACTTTAATATCACCCTTTTTCGGTGAGACAGTTCAGTCTCACCCCTCATATGGTGATATGAATCACTATTTGATTTACAGTGCCGGCCTACTGTGCGTGGCTCGTCTCATTCCGAACTTTGGCTTCGTCTCTCTCTCTCTCTCTCTCTCTCTCTCTCTCTCTCTCTCTCTCTCTCTCTCTCTCTCTCTCTCTCATCCCTACCGGAGCTCTCCGTAAGTGTGAGAGAGACACAGCGACGAAAGCTCTGTTCAGGATGAGCCTGGGGTGGGCCTGCCGCGTGGATCGGCGTCGGTCGATGAGTTGTAGTTTACGAGAATGTCCCTCCCCGGCCGCCGCCCGGCCTCCGCCTTGCACGTCTTGATGAAGGCGAGGTATGCAGCACGCCATGCACGCCGCGTTTAGTGCCGCACGGGGCGCTTGGTGGCGCCTGCCATCCCCCAGCCCCTTCATTCTTGTCCATATTTCGTGCGGGGTTGCACAGTGGGTCCGACGAACGGCGCAGGCGGCCGAAACTCTGCTCGCGGTTTGAGCTCCAGAGTCGCTACATGGGACTCGAAACGAACATGTGACTCAATTAATGAGTTCCTCGTTCGGAGAGCAATCCATTGGTGGGGGTCACACGTTTGGTTCGATTCCTGTTTAGCGACTCAGCAGCTCAAAACGCGTCTGGAGTTTTGGCCGCCCGCACCGGTCTTCTGGCTCACTGTGGGGCGGGCCGGGTCCAGAGAGGGACGCTCTTAACGCTCTTAACGCTCTTAACGCCCAAGTGGCCAACCTGGCCCACCTGGACCTCCCCCTGCGGAGGGTCACCTCGGAACGCGTTGGGTCCGCTCCCTTACTGCTGGAGTGGTAATAGATGGCGCGCACAGTGGGCCGCCTGGAAACACTGCGTGCTTGGCTCGGTGAAGGTCTCGGTGTCGAAGGGGGAAACAACTTCCCACATCCATTGTACAAAGTTGAACACATTCCCTCATTCTACAGGCATAAACGCCTGTAAGTAGCCAACAAGTGTGACAAATACAGCAGAAATTTTGCACAATGCAACACATTCGCACATTCATTGTACACGAAATCTTACAGTGGGTCACCCCTCGCTCGGTGTGGTGCTCTGGGACTGCGACCCACCCTGTCCTGTCCCTGCTGGAATCTTGCAGGAGCCCTTTGTAACTCGGACCGGCTCTTGCTCCAGCTCCAGTGTAGGTCTGGCGGCCTGGCGCCGGGCAGCGGTAATGTACCGCCCGCAGCCTGCGCCGGACTCGCCCGATGTGGGTTTGCCTGTCTTTGCACCTGTGTCCACCTTCGCGGAAAAAAATCCTTTCTTGTGGTGATCAACTTTCTTCGATAGGCTGCATTCGATAGCTGCAATCGAAAAGTCGATACCTACAACCAAAAGCTACTTGTTACGACCGGGCACTTGGAAGAAGACAACACACCCCAGCTTTGTGGCCCTCTTTCAAGTGTCCGGTCGCGGCAAGCAACTTTTGGTTGTAGGTATCGACTTTTCGATTGTAGCTATTGAATTCAGCCTATTGAACAAAGTTTATCACCACATAAAAGGATTTTTTTTCCGTGTTCCTTGCCAGCAAACGGCATCTTAGTTTTCCTATAACGCTTCAGAGAGGAAAAACCGTGGAAGCAAAGCTTCAAATGTCAAGTTATTCTACCAATTCGACGGCAGTGCCGCCAGGGCAATACTGGAGTGCGTTCGATCGGTTTAGTGGTCTTGTTGCCGGTGTGGCGTGGTAGACAGTGTGGCCGATGACTCGGACTCGGAGGGTGTTTCTTGCGCCTGGCTTCTTGCCGCCCACTGTCACGCCTGAGTGATGGTGCTGCAGTGCTGGGGGCAGCCGTGCTGGGGACAGCTGTGCTGGGGACAGCTGTGCTGGGGACAGCCGTGCTGGTAGCCGTGCTAGGGGCATCCGTGCTGAGGGTAGCCGTGCTGGTAGCCGTGCTGGGGGGAACCGTCCTGGGGGTAGTGGTGCTAGGAACAGCCGTGCTGGGGGTAGCCGTGCTGGTAGCCGTGCTGGGGGGAACCGTCCTTGGGGTAGTGGTGCTAGGAACAGCCGTGCTGGGGGTAGCCGTGCTGGGGGTAGCCGTGCTGGGGGTAGCCGTCCTGGGGGTAGTGGTGCTAGGAACAGCCGTGCTGAGGGTAGCAGTCCCAGCAGTCCGGCCACCCGAACCACTCCCTTAACGAGGCGCCAAGCGAGGCGCTCCGGTGTCTGGCGGAGGAGTACCGACATAACGCGTTCCAATTAGCGTCACCTTGTCTGGGCCTTGCGGAGTGAGGCTGCACTGCAAAGAAGCCTTGGCCACGTTTATCAATCGGCGCTGCCGTTAGACTGGACCAGCGATTTCAAGAGTATTTTGCTAGGCGCATCAGCACGGCCGGACTCGCCAGGTCCGCGGGGACGCGATCAGGCCCGGAGCCCCGAGGAAAGCGCGGGGCCTTCGACTGTGGGCAAAGCCTCAGACTGCGGGCCACGGGGCTTTTTGACAACGGGTATGAGACAATTTGAGCGACAAAAGTGATATTCTGATCTGGAAACAGGGAAAATTGTTGAAAAACTCGCAAATCGTGTGACTTTTTGCTTCTAGCTCGCTCCGCTCGCTGGGTTTCTACGGATTCTTCAGGGTTTGGCTCGCTTGCTCGCCAATCAGAAGTATCATTTCCCACGTAAAAGGGCAACAACGATGGAAATGCAAAAGATAGAGCATGTAAATTTTTCCATCTGACCTGCACCTATCGCTAAATTTATTAGCTTTTCTTTTCAGATTTGGCTCGCTTTGCTCGCTGAACAAACTGTCATTTCTACTCGAGAAGGGAAAAAGTGATGCAAAAGCGGAAAAACGTGTCAATTTTTACCTCTAGCTCGCTGGGTGTCTCTTAAATGTACCCAACAGAACCCTTCCCCCCCTCCCTTCCCCCTCAATTCACTCATTAACGCATAACCCATTAACGCGTTTTTCGTTGTAAAATGGCAGACTTGCAGGGGCCTTGCCGGTGGATTGCGACCGGGGCCCTAACCTAGCCAGTCCGGCCCTGCATCACAGCATCTCCTCAGCCCGAGAGGTGACTGGCGGCAGCGCGGTGCTCTGGTGTTCTTACCGATTATCGAAAGGTGAGACATCTCATCCCTTTAAAGGGTGAGACCAATAAGACATATCAGTCTCACTGTCCGACCTCTTTTCCGTCATTCATTGGAGTGTCTCATCCCTCTTTCGGTGATACATCGACGTCAGACCTCAGCGATACTTATTACATCGTCGACAGTTGGTGAGATGTCTCTCCCTCTGAGTGCTTGCGGCGTCCTCGCTGCTCGCGGCGCCCAGACTGCAGCATGCCGCCTCGAGGCCGTAACCTTTAATTGCCCACTGTGTCCTGGACTTTATTGGGGCTTCCGGCGTCGTCAACTCGCGTCAACTGCGCCGTCCGGAGAATGGAGCGGCTCGTCAGGCCGGCCGCCCTCAAGCTTGTCGACGACGTGGAGGAGCATGGGCGAGGGAGGGGATACGCTCTCGCGTAATAATCTGGTCACTTCAGCCGCTAGTGTAACAGGTCGTGATAGCGTAAGAGCCTGAATTCTCAGAATTTTACCTATTTTTGGGTTGTTTTGGGCTAAATTTTAGACGTCATAGAGCGTATTGGGCGCAATTGTCGGGCCATTGTTGTTGAGATAGCATACCCCTCGAGGATGGGTCTAGCAAATCTCCTCTCCGGGCTCTCGCTCTTCTCTCTCACCTAACGCATCTCTCTCTCTCTCTCTCTCTCTCTCTCTCTCTCTCTCTCTCTCTCTCTCTCTCTTTCTCTCTCTCTTTCTCTCTCTCTTTCTCTCTCCTCTGCTATGGCTGACTAGCAGTTCACTGAGGGCAGTCAGTTTAACTCAAATTTTCGGGATGGAAAAGGACAAATCATAGGCCATGTTGAGTGCGGCAGGATAAGTGATCCCTGGAGTGGCTCTGACATTGGTGGCGAAGTGAGAAGTGATGTACAAACGTGAAAAACTCGCTACTTTAGTGTGCTCTGTGGTCGTGTGAAAGTGAGGTTGGTTGGCCAGCGGCGGTTCGCGAAACATACTACCAACCTACCATAACAAAACAGCTGCCATAGCTGCCAACAGCAAGATGGGGCCAAAGTCGAAGCAGACGACGCCAGTGACTGACCTTACAGTGGAGGGATTACAGGCTCTAATTACTCTGTCCGTCAACAATGCTCTGAAGCCTCTTCAGGATGCAATGGAAAATCTGCAGCGTGAGGTGACCGGACTGAGGCAGAAAGTGGAGTGCATGACAGAAGAGCTAGCCGCGAAGGATGCAGTCATCAGTAAGCTACAGACTGAGGTTATGGAGGGCCTGGACGAAAGGGAACAGTACAGCAGAAGAAACAATATCAGAATCTTTGGAGTCAGTGAAGAAGACAATGAGGACCGACCAGCTTGTGATTGACTTGGCCGCCAGACTGAACGTGAAGCTGGAACACTGGCAAATAGACAGGTCACACAGAATAGGCAAGATTAGAGACAAGCCGAGGCCAATACTAGTGAAGTTTCTGAGCTACGCTGACAGAAGTTACCTCTTTCGGAATAAGAAAATGCTACGAGGATCCAGAATAACAATAAGAGAGGACTTAACAAAGGCAAGACTTTCTCTACTGAAAGAGGCGGTATCCAGCTACACACCGAAAGCGGTCTGGTCCAGTGATGGAGTTATCCTAGTCAACGTTGGGACAGCCAGGCCTTTCAGAATCAAGACTGAAGGTGACCTCAAGAAGCTGCTGGAGAAACACCCTCCTGTCAACAAGTAGTCTTGGCTAATATGTCAAGTTTCATTACTTTGGGTACCTAATATGAAACCAAAATGTGATTTCAATCTCTGTCCAATGCTCGATACAGTTCAAAGTGTATTCTCTCATATACATTGTGCCAACTTGTGTCTTAATTATAGACTACTACAATTTTTATTATTTTCATTATTATTATAATTATTATTTTTATTGTCTCATTACTTTTATCTTTATTTTTGATACAGTTCGAAGTGCATTCTCTTACATACATTGTGCCAGCTTAATTATAGACTACTACAATTTTTATTATTTTCATTATTATTATAATTCTTATTTTTATTATCTCATTACTTTTATCTTTATTTTATTTTCAATTTTTTATCCATTGCTATGTGCTCAAACTAAACTTAGTTCATTGTGTATCCTCTCCTATACACCTTGTCAACTTGTTTTGCATTATAGTGTGTTAAAACCTTTACATTTCAATACTTTTATATTCTTCATTATTCTCATTATTATTATTGTTGTCACTTTAATTTTTTATTACTTTTCCTTCCAATTTTGCTCATTGTCATGTGCTTGTACTAACATAGGATTTAGTCTCTTTTCAGTTTAGTTCTCCTAATCATTAATGACTAACCTCACTCAATTTGAATCTTCGCTTATCTTTAGTGAATATCATATCCTACTTTAATTGTTAGTCCTTTTCTTACAATTTTATTTTTAATCTTGTCATGTGTTGCCAAACTGACGGCTCAACTCTCATGCGACTGTTAGCCTATGAGTGAGAGTGGGTTGTTCCTACTTCGTGATTATGTACTAAATGTAAATACAGAAAGACCAAATAAGTTAAAGATAGTTCATATTAATGCACAATCGTTGAGGGATACTGCACATCAGTCGGAGTTCATCGACACTTTCTCAGACTGTGGTATTGACATTATAGCTGTCTCTGAAACATGGTTTAAAAATAGTGAACAATGTTTTTTGCTTCCAGGTTATAAGGTATACTGTGCAAATAGACTGAATAGACAAGGAGGTGGTGTTGCGGTATTTGTTAAGAGCTCATACCAAGTGAAAGTTCTATCGGTGTCAAATGGTGATTTTGTAAGGCCAGACTATATTTTACTTGACATTTTAATTGGTACGGAGAAAATACTTTTATCTGCTATGTATAGGAAACCCAAAGGAGGATTTGTAGCTGACTTTATGGATGACTTCTATAAGCACTCACCATCGTACAAATATTCATTTCTTTGTGGTGATTTGAATTCTGGTTTTGGGAGAGGAGGAGATGATGCAGTGGTAGTGACAGAAATGTTGAGGTTATGTAACTTACAATGCGTCCCCTTCCAGGCAACATATCATACTGCAACCTGTGACTCAATTCTAGATGTAATATGCAGCAACTGCTCGGATAGACTTTTAGGGTCAGGCCAGACACCAGCATCTGGTTTTTCTGCTCATGACATGATATTTGCTGTTTTTGACCTATCAACCCCATGCAATAGCAAGCAAAAAGTAACTTTCAGGAATTTTATGAAAATAAATGTTGAAGACCTCCTGGTGGATGTAAGTAGTGCTGACTGGTGTCTAGTTTATAATGCAAGGGGCATTGATAGTAAACTCGAGAAATTCAACTCAATAATAACAGAAATTATGGACAAGCATGCACCTGTAAAATCCAAGACCTTCTTCAGGCATAACTCGGCTCCATGGATGACTGACTGTATCCGTAATCATCTGAAAACTAGAAATCGACTAAGAAAAAAATACAATCACTCCAAGAGCAGCGAGGATTTCAATAATTTTAGACAAGCAAGGAACAAGGTTAAACAAATGATACGCAGTGCAAAAATTAAGTTCTACTATAATAAGTTCACCTCAGAACTGGACTCTCGAGCCATATGGAAAACAATAAGATCCTTGAATGTAGGAAAGACAAGAAACGAGTCGGCAGACCCTATTGTCGATGTAAATACATTAAATGGGCACTATGCCTCTGTCTCAACTGTAAGAAATAGAGGACTCATTAACGATACTATCTTATACTATGACAGTTAATCTAAAAATAATCCAAAGACAGCAAACTATGATAAGTTTCATTTTAAGTATGCTCTACCTGGAGACATAGAGAAGGCTGTCAATTCAATAAAGTCTAAAGCCACGGGTGTTGATGATGTTCCTATTATGTTCATTAAGCTGTGTTTACCAGGTTTGTTACCCGTCCTTGACCACCTACTTAATTTTAGCTTGCAGAATGGAATATTCCCCTCTATCTATAAATATGCCAATATTATCCCCATCCCTAAGGTTAGAAATCCCAAAGAGTGTAAGGACTTCAGGCCAGTCAGTATTTTGTGTGTTCTAGGTAAAGTGCTAGAAAAATTAGTGCATGATCAAGTCTCCGAATATCTGACTGAAAACGGTCTCATTGCTGCATACCAATCGGGTTTCAGGAAAGGCTACAGCACAGTTACTGCACTTATCAGGGTTGTTGATGATGTACGTGACGCTGTAGATAAAAGACTGCTCACATTACTGGTACTGTTGGATCTTAGTAAGGCGTTCGATTGTGTTCATCATGACCTATTGTGCTCAAAGCTGAGACAACTAGGATTTTCAGAATCTGTTATAAAATGGTTTTCCTCATACCTTACTGGGCGCTGCCATAGAGTCTTTGTGTCACAAGACCACAATTCAAGTTGGGCCGAAATTATGACGGGCGTGCCGCAAGGGAGTGTACTCGGTCCCCTGCTCTTCTTGATTTATTTGTTTGACTTACCCGAAGTATTACAACATTGCTCCTATGTAATGTACGCAGATGATATTCAACTTTACATTAAATTCCCACTCAGGGACTATGCCAACTGTCTCGACAAAATGATATGTGATATAACCAATATAATAGATTATTGCGAAAAACATAATCTCATTCTAAATGTATCAAAAACTCAAGCTATCATACTGGGGACTCAGCGGTTTCTTACTATGTTGGATGAGATGTCTCTTCCCCCTCTCACTATAAATGATTGTGTTATACCTTTCAGTGATTCTGTAAAAAATCTAGGCGTTATAATGGATAAAACTCTGAGCTGGAATGAGCAATGCATTATGTTAATTCAAAAGGTCTTCAGTTCATTGGCTCAGTTAAGACGTTCAGTCTCGTTCATTCCGCCTAATATCAGGAAAACCTTAGTGTCATCACTCATAATGCCTCATCTCGACTACTGCTCAGTACTCTTCACTGACATCTCTGATGGTAACAACCTAAAATTACAGCGGCTCCAAAATGCATGTGTTCGTTTCATTACTGGGGCGTCACGTTTTGAGCATATTACACCCTATTACAATGAGCTAGATATTCTGAAGATCCATGATAGGCGGAAGCTAGCAGTAGCTACAATGATATTTAAAATAATTGTTACTAAAACTCCAACATACTTGTACGATAGGTTTAATTTCACCTCCACCAATAATTTGTGTCCGACCAGGTCCAACAAATTGCAACTTGTAATTCCTGTCCATAGAACAGAAAAATACCACTTGTCTTTTCTAATTCAGTCTAGCAAAATTTGGAACGAACTGCATTTGTACACCTATGTTCATAAAAATCCCAATACTATCAAAACTACCATAGATAAGCTCATTCGTGCTGATGTGTGATTCCATGTCCTGTCTTTAGTGTGCCATCTTTGCGTTATAATAATTTTTTCTGTATTTAGTGCCATTTACTTAAGTCTTGTTTTACTCGTTTATTGTTATAGTTACTTAAGAGGGCGGGTCTACATGCCCAGTGGTGCTTCTTAGCACTTTCATGTAAACCCTTAAAAACAATAAATCAAATCAAATCAAATCTCTCTCTCTCTCTCTCTCTCTCTCTCTCTCTCTCTCTCTCTCTCTCTCTCTCATCTAACGAATCTCTCTCTCTCTCTCTCTCTCTCTCTCTCTCTCTCTCTCTCTCTCTCTCTCTCTCTCTCTCTCTCTCTCTCTCTCTCTCTCCACGCCTCTCTCCATGCGCTGCTGCATTCCGCGCCAGCCACCTGATTATTTTTTTTATTACTTTTATTGGCCCTGTGAATTGAATTCCGCCCGGCAGCCCGCTGCATTCCCAGACGGGGAAAGAGTTCCCGGCATTCCGTCCCGAAGGGGGTGGCGCTGACCGGGCCGCAGGCTGCCGCCGCAGACCGTGGCCTCGGCTGGCTGTGGATTGGCAAGGACTCTCCATGCAAATTTCATTCTCCTGTCTCGTCTTTCCGAGGCGGGCTGTCGGCCGGGTACAGCCTTGCCAGCGTGCCAGCGCTGCCAGTCGAGGCGCCAGCCGACCGACGATGCACAGTGGGCCAGAAGACCGGTGGAGGAGGTCAAAGTCCCTGACGCGTTTTGAGCTCCAGAGTCACTGAATGGGACTTAACACCTTCATGCCGGTACGAGAACCAGGTTAGGTTAGGCTTTGGCGCGAAGGTGTTAACCGAAAGTGCGACCCCGCCAATCGCCAGTCATTTCTCTCCGAACGAGGAATCCATTGGTGGGGTCGCACGTTCAGTTCGAGTCCTGTTCAGCGACTCTGGAGCTCAAGACGCATCTAGAGGTTTGGCCGTCTGCGCCGGTCTTCTGGCCTACCGTAAGCCGTCGTAAAATGGGTCAATTTCGGGGTAGTATGGGACACACGATTTAAATCATTTGAATTGAAATTCAAGTGTCATTTTATGACTCTTCCCTGTCAAATTTAACCTAGAAAAAGGATATCATCAAGATTAGTGAATGTGTTGTAGTGGTAGCCTCCTTAGTGACGAAATCGGGGGTTAGGAGTGTATCTTGCGTAAACTCTACGTTGTCCCATATTACCCCGAAATCGTACCATATTACCCCGGCCTACGGTACCGTGCGACGGCCGCTCAGTTTGCAACAAATCAGGACCAATGCCTCTTGTGCGCGCGCTCGCCGCTCGATCAGTCTGAAACTTGTCGTCGCACCGTTGAGTTAATCCAGTGGGCCGGTCCTCCGCGGTTCATAGACCGCACGGCGTGGCTGCCTGGCTAACGAGGACCCTGTCGAGACCCCGCCGACCCGCCTGGACCCCTCCCCCCCTAACCGAAGCAGCGGCAAGCAGTGGTCGGCTCGGTAACAATGCCAGTGTAGAACACTGGGCCCCGCCACCGCACCGCACCCCGCACCCGCATATCAGCAGGGACCAGCAGCCTGGCCCGCCTGGCCCGCCTGGCCCAGCCCCGAGGGGTAACCCACTCTACGATTTTGTGTACGATGAATGTTGGAATGAGCAAGATTTCACTGCTATTCAATGAATATGACGTCATATTCGTTCGCATGTGACTTTTGTCACGTTCGTGTGAATACGATGCCACATTCGTTCAATTGAACGTGGCACGGCCGTTATATTAGGGTGTCACATTTGTTTGAGCGTGGGTCAACATTCAAAGGAATGTGACGTCATATGCAAACGAACGTGACACAATTGACATTTGAAAGAATATGACGTCACATTCGTCGAATAACAGTGTTATACTGTATTTGTCACATGTTGCCCACTTACAGGCGTCTATACCTCCAGAATGTGGGAACGTGTTCAAATTTTGTACAAAATCAATGAAGAAGGTTTGTTGCCCCTTCGCCCAGCCCTCTCTCTCTGTTCAGTGGAGAGTATTCAATATCTGGACGGCCGCTATCGGGAGGGCGGGGTGAGGGCATGCCCTACAAACTCGGGTCGGCATGCCGCCCGCCTTCACCCTCGTCCTGGACCTGTCAACCCGGCGCCGCGACCGCGCGGTGCTACAGAACAAGTGAACCCCAACGGGCGCGCGCACACACACACACACACACACACACACACTCACTCTCTCTCTCTCTCTCTCTCTCTCTTTCACACACACACACACACACTCTCTCTCTCTCTTTCACACACACACACACACACACACACACTCTCTCTCTGTCTCTCTCTCTCTCTCTCTCTCTCTCTCTCTCTCACACACACACACACACACACACAGAGTAGCCGTGCTTGCGCCTCTCAGGTCCCCTCACTTCATCCCGTGCGCCAATCCCGGGCAGGAATCCCATAAAGAGGGATGTCTTGCGAGGTCCGCAGCACCCTGCTCTACCCACCCGGCTCGGCTCGGCCGTGCACAGTGGGCCAGAAGAACGGCACAGGCGGTGAAAACTCAAGATGCGTTTTGAGCACCAGAGTCGTTGAATGGGACTCGAACCGAACGTGTGACCCCACCTATGGATTGCTCTACGAACGAGGAATCCATTGGCAGGGTCGCCAGTTCGGATGAGTCCTGTTTACCGACTGTAGAGCTCAAAACGCGTCTAGAGTTTTCGCCGCCTGCACCAGTCTTCCAGCCCACCCTTCCGGCTGGGCTCTGTCATCGGACTCGGCTCACGCACACCGCGCGCTCGCGAGCAGGCAGGCAGCCAGGCAGGCAGCCAGGCAGGCAGCCAGGTAGACAGCCAGGCAGCCAGGCAGGCAGGACCGGGGACGCCGCGACTCAAACTTCCCTTTTGTGCCGTCCGCGCGGAGCTGGCGGAGGGAGTCGAGTTGAGCGTCGCGCCAGACAGGTCGCCGAACTCATCAGGCTTCCCCCTTCCACCCCTTATTCATTCATTTATATACGCTCTGCGTGTCCCATTCGGATCCGCCGTACGAGCCAAATTAGCAGCTTAGTGGGGGAGGGCCTCGGGGAGGGCGGGGTGAGGCCCGCCGCCCCCGCGCCGCTGCCGAGCGAGCGCGTTCTGAGCTGGACTGTGTCTGAAAGTCACTGAAGAGACGCGATTCGAAAACTCGGTGCATTCATCGGATGGCCCTTCTTCAAACGAGGAATCGGGTGGCAGCGCAACGTGTTCGATTTGATTCCTCCGTGATGCCGGCCGATAGAGCTCGAAAGATCGAAAGGTGCAGCCGTGCTCTGCGCGGGGGGCCAGGAGACCGACGCAGCCGGCCTTAACTCAACGCGATTCGTGCTTCAGTGCTAGGAATCCATTAGTGGTATCACACGGTCGGTTTGTTGAGCCCCATTTAAGGACTCTGGAGCCCCCAAAACGTCTAGAATATTGGCCGCCTGTGGCGGTCCTCCGGCCCACTGTGCGCGGCAGGACCCTCAGCGCCGTGAGAGGCGGGCAGCGCAGCGTCGCGCGCGTGGTGCGTGTTGCCTACCCCGCGCTCGTAAGGCGCCTTTGCCGCCTGGCCCGCCTGCCCTAAGCGGTGGCAAAAGCGTCTTCAAGAATTATTCACACTTAATTCCTTTGTGCCATTTTTGTACGTGGTATCGCACAATTTTGCGCATCGAGCTTTTCGTACAAAATTGTATGTGAATTCGCACAAAGTTGTGCGAGTCGTACGAATTTGTGCGGCGAAGAAGTTCGCATGTTTAAAATTGTGAGAGACCACGTACAAAATTGTACAAAAACATTTAACGTGTTCCTTCCCTTCTTCCATTATATTGGCCGTGTTTATCTTTTTGAGTACCGTCGCGTCGAAGAGGAAGTAATTCTGGTGAGAGGGGCCTTCCTTCCGGCGACAATGTCTCTGTCGCTGTTTTCCTATCGGCATTAGCCGCCCCTGGGAAAGAAAAGAGAAGGGGGGCGGCAGCGGCGCAGCTGTGAGCAAGTCGCAGAAAGAATGGCGTAATAGAATTGGAAATGGAGACGGATACTGTCTAGCCCTCCTTCCCCCTTCCTCGCCGCGTCCACCATTAGATAGAAAGCAACACGGCCCACTGTGCACACGCTGCCACCATGGCGCGAGGACGGTCGCCATGTCTTGTCCTCGTTTTTTTTTTGCTTCCCTTCCTTTATCAGGCATTCACGAGGTCGTTCCCTCTTCGCCATCACTCCAATGAGCTCCATGTTTGCACATGGTGTAAAGAAGGGCTTTGCAAATACGTACGCGCGCGGGGCTCATATATATGGTCACTGGTGCAGATGGCAGATGCCTCGCAGGTGCCTCTCACCAATGTCGGTCTTTTCATTTTGTGTTCAGGGCAGTGTCCATTCTAAACTCGGACTCTTAAAATCGCGCTTTGCAGATGGCAGTTTTATTTTCTATTTCATTTTGTTCGCTGCCCCGGGTCCACCGCTCTGGCGAGCTGTGTGGCGGCGACCCGGGACCAGGGCAGGGCGTCCGACAATTGTAACGTCGTTACCTGGAGACAAATCCGGGTGCTGCCCGTGACACGAATGTGTGTGTGTGTGCGTGTGTGCGCGCGTGCGTGTGTGTGTGTGTGTGTGTGTGTGTGTGTGTGTGTGTGTGTTTGTCACCGTGTTTTCTAAGCAGCCTCATCACAGGACGAGCCCAGCAGCCGAGACCTCGGCGGCGCACAGTGGGCAAAAAGACCGGCGCAGGCGGCCAAAACTCAAGACGACGCGGTTTGAGCTCTAAAGTCGTGAATGGGACTCAAACCGAACCGTGACCCTGCTAATGAATTCCTCATTCCGAGAGCAATCCATTGGTGGGGTCACACGTCCGGTTAGGGATTTAAAGCCTGGTAAACTTACCGGAAAGAATGGGCAAAATACCGGTAATTTACGGTAAGTTACCCTGCGAATTCGGTAAATTACGGTAATTTTCGACTTAACCTAACCTTCCTGATGTTTTTACAGCAGAAATTTACTCAGAGCGCTCAAAGGCATGAATATTTGTCAATAAAAGTGTCTCAACCACTTTTATATGCCTTTTCAGGCATAGTCTTAAATTAGGCGCTAGTCTTAAATTCCCTATAAAAACAAATTATTAACAGTTCATGTGCAAAAGTGCACATAAACATTAGGTCGAATTTTACCGTTATTTACCGTAAATGACGGTAAATTACCAATGTTACCGTAATTTACCGTCCAGATTGAAAATTACCGGTAATTTTAAATCCCTACGTCCGGTTCGAGTCCCATTTACCAACTATACATCTCAAAACGGTTCTGGAATTTCGGCCGCTTCCACCAGTCTTCTGGCCCACTGAGCGACACCGAAGAACGCCGACGCCGAGGTAATAGCGCCCGTAATAGTAGTGTAATAGTGCAGGCCCGCTAGGCTTTGTGGTGCCTGAATGGAGTGAGCGTAGCGTGGCGCGCGCGATGCATTGGAATTGGCCTCGGCGGACGCAATCAAGAAAATATCGAGCGTCCTCTGCCTGCCCCCTCACCCCCGCGCCGCCCCACGATGAATGCCTCTGCGGCCAATCATATCCCCGGCCAAAAGGGAAATACTGTTGGCGGCGGTGGCAACCACTGGACGGACGGCCCGGCCCGGCGCCGCTGCCCAGCAGGAGGGGGACAGATAGAGAGAGAGAGAGAGAGAGAGAGAGAGAGAGAGAGAGAGAAATGCGTTCGAAAATTCGGTGATGTGGGAGGCGGATGCCAGAGGCAGGTAAAAGTCGACTTTATCGATACGAGCGCACAGGTCGAAAAAAGTGATTGGTTGTGTGTGTGTGTGTGTGTGTGTGTGTGAATGTATGTGTGTGTGTGTGTGTGTGTGTGTATGTATGTGTGCGCGCGCGCAACTTAACATTGTACTCAGTACACTCTCTTTAGCGTGTGCTCATGAGCACACTCCTACGAGAGTGTATTCAGATGAGAAGACACCTTCACCTGCATATACTGCCAGGCGTGCTTAGATGTGTCCTCATCTGAGCACTCTCTCATTAGAGTTTACTCATCTGAGAACACCCTCCTTGGATTGTAATCATCTGAGTACACTCTTTTGGGAGTGTGCTCATCTGAGCGCACTCTCGTTGGAGTGTGCTTGGAGGTAGGTACACGCTGAACAGAGTGTACTGAGTACCCTGTTGAATTTTGCAGTGTGTGCGTGTGTGTGTGTGCGCGCGCGCCCAACAGCTGCCTGCCGAGGTGCATGCTTCGTGACTATACAGCACAGCGCTGGCCTGTCGATGCGGTTGTCCATGTCCTGGCGGCGTCCTGGCGGTGTCCTCGCCGTCCTCTCTCGGCCTTATCAGGGCCTTATGATGGCGATAATATAGCGCGCGCTCACCTCACACGAAAAACGAGGCCGCGCGCCCGTAAAGTAAATTATCAAACGACCGTCAGCGCCACTCCCTGGCGCCGCCCTGCCCCGCCCCGCCCCCGCGCAGCGCGAGAGTTTGCCAGTCTATTAGGGCCTGCTTACTCTCAGGGCGCCTCGGAGGGCTCGCAGGGGGAAGGGCGAAAGTCGCTTGTCGCGACAATCTGCCACACCCTGCGGACTTTTTCTTTCTTTTATGATAATCTTGGGCCTCCGCCCTCTTGCACCCCTTCCGCCCCTCCGCTCCCACCCCCTGCCGCCTCTCTGCCCCTCCGCTCCCACCCCCTGCCGCCCCTCTGCCCCTCCTTCCCCACCCCCTGCTAGTGGCAGCGCCTCTTTTTTGCCGCCGCGTTGCTGTGTTAGGTGTGTAAGTGTTATGAGTAGGGTGAGTGTCAACTCCAGGCGGCTGGCGGCTGAGTGGGTCGCGGGGTCGTCGGGGGCGGCGCGGCCTAGCGGGGCGTAGCGCGGTGTATCGCGGGGGCGGGGGTGCCTCGAAGAGGTTTCCGCTCTCAGCCTGCTCTCCCTGCAGCAGCCCTAGAATGCCTCCACCCGCTGCACTCGCCGCGCCTGTGTGACGCGCACGCAAAGCGGGTGGGGCCGCGCGTAAACCATCAGCTGGTGGCGTCGTCGCTCCGTCTGTCCCGCATTCGCGGCCTGTGGGTGCGAGAGAGACAGGACAGATGCGGCGTTCGGAGTCAGCCGGCTGGACCAATGTGCGATCGGTTGCCTTTACGATGGGGACGTAGCCGGGGTGCTAGACTGCTCCGTCTGTGGCGTCGTCGGCGAGGTCGAGCACTCAAGATCCGGCGCGTAGGTGGCCGATCCGCATCAGGCCGGCCTCGAGGTCGCCTGCAGGCGGACTCCGAACAGTGCTTTCGTCGCTCGGACTCTGGAGCGTCCCTTAGGGTGCGAGAGAAAAAGAGAGAGAGAGAGAGAGAGAGAGAGAGAGAGAGAGAGAGAGAGAGAGAGAGAGAGAGAGAGAGAGAGAGGAAGAGAGAGGAACACGGAACAAAAGAATTTGTTGTACCAACGAATATGTATGTTAGTTTTGGGATAGCAAAGAAAAAGTTGTTGGGTGTACTATTAATTTGTTGTCAGAACGAAAACTTTGCCCTCACAACTAATAATTCGTAAGGTGTACAAACATTTAAATACTTTTTATTTTGATGATATTTAGCCCCTCTGACGATGTTGTTCGTTGTGAGAGCAAAGTGTTCGGTTTGACAACAAATTCATAGTAAACCTCACAACTTTTTCTTTGCTGTCCCAAAATCAACATACATATTCGTTGGTACAACAAATTCTTTTTTTCCGTGAAGAGAGAGGAAAAGAGAGAAAGAGATAGAAAAAGAGAGAGAGGGAGAGAGAGAGACAGAGAGAGAGAGAGAGAGAGAGAGAGAGAGAGAGAGAGAGAGAGAGAGAGAGAGAGAGAGAGGAGAGAGACACAGCGCGGTGTTTTAAGCCATTCGTAATCGGTCCCTAGGGCCACCGACCAATGACCGCCTTTGCCGGCGACATCAAGCGGCTCTGCGCGTGAATGCATCGGCGTAAACTCACTTCACACTCCCGAAGAGCCGCAGGGCTGGATCGGGCGGCTCGTAACGAGGGCTGCAGGTTCCTCCCTCCCCTCCCCCGCCCCCTTCGCCAAGGTGCTAACGCCGTAATGCCCCTCGAAGGCTCGCCGCCCCCGCCGCCGTCCCCCGACGCACTTTAGCGCGCGTGATTCTCTGTCGCCTCGACCGCCCCGCCGCCGCCTCGGCCTGCTGCACGATTGCCAAACAACTCCGAAGCCGAGGTGGAGCTCCGCACAGTGGGCCAGAAGACCGGCGCAGGCGGTCGAAACTTTAGACGCGTTTTGAGCTTCAGAGTCGCTTAACGGGACTCGAACCGAATGTTTGACCTGACGACTGGATTCCTCGTTCGGAGAGCAATCCATCGGTGGGGTCACGTTGTTTTCGATCTCCATTTAGCGACTCTGAATCTCATAGCGCGTTCAGGACAGCTGCGCCGATCTTCTGGCCCACTGTGCGACGCCGAAGAACGCCGACGCCGAGGTATAGCGCCACCCCCAAAAAGCCCCCCGCCCTCCCCCCATTGTTCTGTCGTCAAACTTACTCGCCCGCGGCGGCAAAACACTCGCCCAGTAGCGCCGGTACCCACCCCCTTCCGCTCCCTCTCTTCCTCACCCTCCCTGTCCCACCCCCTCTCTCTCCCTCCCTTCCCCCTCTCCCTTCCTGGCGTGGACCTCAGGAATAAATTTGAATTCCGACGCGCCCTCTTAGCCAGCAGCAGACCGGTTTGGAGGCCTTCCTTACTGCGGAAATATTACAGCGCGCTTGTAGACAACGCTTTTTTTCAGTCGCGATTTTGTTTTGGATGATTTTATATCTTTTTTGTGTGTGGGTTGGGGGAGTTGGGTGACTAAGAGCGCGCCCTTCCTGCTCATCCACATTGTGATCTCGTTAAGAAGGCTAACGCACGCGTGTCGTCTGTTGCAGGCCAACTCGAGCGCCAAGTCCGTGCTGCTTGTCATATCGGTGGCCGGCATCAAAGTATGCAGCCCGGACGGGCAGGTGAGTTTAGCCTGCCAAGCGGAGCAGACCAACGGTTTTGTCACGGAGCAAAAAAAAACCCCCCCAAAAAAAACATTTTGCTCCGTGGTTTTGTTAATGTATTTTTTCCAGGGGTGCAACATAGGAATCAATTAAAAGCAGGCAATTTTATAATTTATTTTTTTTGCCGCTTTATTGATTTTTTTTGTTTTTTGCATTGCTCAGGCTGATTTATCTGGTTGGGTCAGCCTGCCCGGGCGCGCCCCGGACGTGGCGGTCCATTCTGCTCCATCGGCTGCTCGGCGCACAGTGGGCCAGAAGACCGCACAGGCGCCCAAAATACGATACGTGTTTGGAGCTCCAGAGGAGCTAAACAGGACCCGGACCGGACGTGTGACCCCGCCACACCCAGAAAACTGTCTTCTAGTTTCTTGATCTTTTCAAGAATATATTCTTGATTCGACACATTTTTTCTGGGTCCAAGAAAAAATGTGTCGAATCAAGAATATATTCTTGAAAAGATCAAGAAACTAGAAGACAGTTTTCTGGGTGCACTAATGGATTCCTCGTTCGGAGAGCAATCCATTGGCGGGGTCACACGTTCGGTTCGATCCCATGGAGCGACTCAAGAGCTCAAAAAACGTCTAGAATTTTGGCCGCCTGCGCGGCGGTCTACTAGCCCACTGTGTGGTGCCTTGCTGCTTGGCGGCTCCAGTGCTGTCGGGCTGTCGGCCGGACGCAGACTACTGCACTACTACATCCACACGACACGCCCCTTCCTTTCCCGGCCGTCTCTCCCTCTCTCTCGCACCCTTTGTCCGGGGGTATCTACATGCAACTCTGTCGCGGCCTTCTGCTCCTCCTTCCAGCCCTACACGGCGTCGTCGGCACGCTCGCCCCGCCGCGCCCCGCCGCGCCCCGCCGCGCCCCGCCCCGCCAACTCCGCTTCTTGGGCCATTCGGCACCGCAAGTGGACCTCACTTCCGGCACGAGTTGCGAGCGTGGTCCGTGGTGCCTCGTGGAGGGAGGGGATTGGCCACTATGATCGCGGGGAATGTTTTTTACGGCCGGCTCCGCCGTGCTCTGCCCCGCCGACAGCGTAAAGTTTGTCCTCCGTATGGCTGGTCGTGACACAGTGGGCCAGAAGATCGGCACAGGCGGCCAAAATCCTAGACTCGTTTTGAGCTCCAGAGTCTCTAAACAGGACTCGAACCGAATGTCTGACCGACCCCACCAATGGACTCCTCGTCCGGAGAGCAGTCCGTTGGTGCGTTTCGTCGGTTCGAGTCCCATTTAGCGACTGCACACTAATTGTCATGGGACCTTTTTTGTCTCATGAATGATGCAATTTTAAGCACATCCGTCGGTCATACAATTTTGTGTCCACCAGGTGATACAAATCGTCCAATGCTTATTGCAAAATGCTATTTTCTTGTACAATTTGTATCACCTGGAGGACAACAAAATTGTATCAGCGACGGATGTGCTTAAAATTGCATCATTCATGGGACAAAAAAAAGTCCCATTTTAGTGTGTGCGGAACTCAAAACGCGTCTAGAATTTAGGCCGCATGAACCGGTCTTCTAGCCTACTCCGTGGGGCTTGCTGCTTTAGAGCGCCACAATGTGTCGGCGTGCGGGGGCGGCGATGGTTGCCTCCGGCTTACTGATTCCGAACGCTTGCATCCGCTTGCATCGCTGCCTCTCTCGCACTGATGGGGCATCCCTTGAGGGGGCGAGTGAGACAGAACGACGTAACCCCGTTCGGCGTCAGCCTGTCTGCCTGCCACGTAAATCAGCGAGGGGGTAAACACTCGCGTAATGCCCTGTGCACAAAATCTCGGTATTACGCGTAATACTCGTACTCGTAATACCATTTTAGTTTTAAATATGACATAATTGTAGCACAGCATTTAACGCCGTAAAACACGCGTAATACCACCGTAATACAGCGTAATACCGAGTAGTCTGTACACGATTCCTAGAAGTGTTTACCCCCTCGTAAATCAGGGTATTGAATGAAACTCGGCGCGGATTAGTGGGCCGTTTCGTCGCCGGCCCTCCCCTAAAACGGCGAGCTTCCCCGGGGACGGCGGACGGACGGACGCCGCCGGGCATCGGAGCGACGGCGCTTTTCATTTTATTTGGGGGCGTTGGACGGGCCTGGCCAGCAGCGGGCTCTGTCTCTCTCACACTCATGAGGAGTTGCGTCTGCGCGTGCGAGAGAGACGGAGCGCTGTGGCCGCGTCGGCGGGCGGCGTCCCGATCGGCGCCGCACAATGGGCCAGAAGACCTGTTTGCCCGGCCCGAATTCAATCCTCGTTTTGAGTTTCAGAGTCGCTATATGGGACTCGAACCGAACGTGTGACCCGACTAATGAATTGCTTTCGGAACGTGGAAGTCCATTGGTGGGGTCACACGTTCGGGTCGAGTCCTGTTCAGCGACTCTGGCGCTCAAGACGCCTCTCCAATTTTGGGCCGCCTGTGCCGATCTTCTGGCCCACTTAACTGTGCGTCGCGCTGCCAGCCTGCGGGATCAATGCCCGGCTGCCAGCGCCACGCCACGCCTGCCATCGTTATTCCGCGTCACGCCGAAAAAAGGTGGCCGTGTTTTTCCTGTTTCGTTTTCTGATTGGTCGCCGGCCGCCGATCGGGGGAAGCTCTTTCGCACCGTCCTCGGGAGCCCAGCGCACAGTGGACCAGAAGACCGGCGCAGGTCAAAATCCTGGACGCGTTTTTAGCTCCATAGTTGCTAAATGGGACTCAAAGCGTACGTGTGACCCCGCAAATGGATTCTTCGGTCGGAGAGCAATCTATCGGTGGGGTCACACGTTCCGTTCGAGTCCTATTTAGCGACCCTGGAGCTGAAAACGCGTCTAGAGTATTGGTCGCCTGCGCCGGTCTTCTGGCCCACTGTGGGGCGCAGCCCGGCAGCTAGATCAAAGGACCGAGTGATAAGCGTCCTGGCCGTGGAATCACAAACAGCGGCGGCGGGGGAGGAAGCAATTCTGTCGATCGTGCATAATTGGGGAGCTTCCCCCGCCTTCGCTTCGTACAGCAGCGAGGCCATCGCTCCTTGACGGGTGCCACAGTCTCGGCGGAGGACTGGGCTGGGCCGCCCCCACCCCACCTGCTGCTGTCTTGTCTGCGTTGTTGACCACCACCGTCACACCCCCGGGTCGGCGGGCCTCGTCTCGTAGCAGACCTCTGGCCTCGTTGGCCGTCGCACAGTCGGCCAGAAGACCTTTGGAGGCGGG
The DNA here is from genome assembly GCA_030522485.1 of Stenchaetothrips biformis. Lineage (NCBI taxonomy): Eukaryota > Metazoa > Arthropoda > Insecta > Thysanoptera > Thripidae > Stenchaetothrips > Stenchaetothrips biformis. The sequence continues at coordinate 2,064,262 of CM060098.1, forward strand.
GTAAAAATCCCGAACGCGCGCCGTGAGCGCCGGTGTCGCCAAATAGGACTCGAAACGGACGTGTGGCCCCACTAATGGATTCCTCGTTCGGAAAGCAGTCCATTGGTGGGGTTACTCGTTCGGTTTGAGTCTCATTTGGCGACAGTGGAGCTTAAAACGCGTCCGGGACTTTGACCGCCTCCACCAGTCTTTCGGTCTATACTGTGCATCGCACGGACTGCGTTCTCTCTGTCTCTCTCGCACTCGTGGGGCGTCTCGCAGCGCCCGGCAGGACCTCGTCGCGCGGGGCTGCTTTCCTTCTTCCCGCTGCTCGCCGCTCTGCTGCCGCGCAGCTTCTTAATTCTCTCGGGGGAATTCCTCTCTTATTTTGCCATCCCCTCGGGCCGGCCCGGGGGAGGGGTGGCCCCGCGGGGGGTGCACAGTGGGTCAGAAGACCGTTGAGGCGGCCAAAACTCAAGACGCGTTTTGAGCTTCAGAGTCGCTGAACAAGACCCGAACCGAGCGTCTGACTTCACCAATGGATTGCTCTCCGAAAGAGGAATCCATTGGTGGGGTCACACGTTCGTATCGATTCCCTTCAGCGACTCTGGAGCTCAAGACGCGTCTAAAGTTTCGGCATCCTGCACCGGTCTTCTGGCCCACTGTGTGCCGTGCGCCTCTTGCAGTGGCGCGGCGTGGCGGTGACAAGGACAGAGACGCTCTTGTTTGACACTAATGGGCGGCCGCTGTATTGGCAGCGCCACGACGACGGCGCCCCCTCCCCCTGCCGCCCTCAACCCCCTCCCCTCCTGTTGCACCCCGGTAGCACCGTCCTCCTCCCCCCCCCCTCCCCCGCTTGGCGTCATTACAGGTGGCTTATTAGTCGCAGCCACTGCGGTGCGGTCGTGCAGACGCTGCCTTGTCTTGCCTTCCACCCCCCACCCCCCTGTGGTCCTGGGAGTCTGCTGAGGTATTATCTGTTGTTTTCGCTCTCTGCGCTCCTCCCCGTGTATTTCGGTGCGCGCCCTCTCCAGGTTAGCAAGCTGCTTCTCTCCTGCTCACGGTCTTCATTTCAGTTTTGAGTTTCGGTCTTGTTTGAATCCCGTTGAGCGAGGGGGTAAACATTGGCGTACTACCCTGTTCACTCAAGTCCTGTATTGCGCGTACATATACACGGAAACGTGATATCATCATTTAGGGGTCAAATGTGACGAACTTGAAGCATTTCAATGCTGTCACTGTTATTCCACGAATGTGACGTCACATTTGTGAGAATGTGTATTTTTTCACGTGCTTTTGAACACGATGTTGTATTTGTTTGAACGTGGCACGTCCTTAAAATAAGGGTGTCACGTTCACCTGAACGTGGATCAACATTCAAACGAATGTGACATCATGTTCAAGCGAACGCGACAAAATTAACTTTACACTGTACTTTACACTGTACACTTTTCCTCGAAGTGTTTACCCCCTCGCTGTTGAGTTCCTCCGAAAGTCGGAAACCGTATTCAAAATCTGTATCGTTTTACGTGAGCAGGTGGTGTCGCCTGCGTCAGTCGACGTTGGTGGCAAGACGGATGCAAAAAGGTTGCAAGAAAAGCCAAGCGCGCGGAGTAGCGAAAGGAAGCGTACAGATCGTGAAAGAGGCACAGCAGAGAGAAGCACAAATCGGCAGCGGGACGAACGCGCTGTTTACAGTGCGTGCGCAGCGCGGAGCTGATATTTGAATGAGATTCGTCGCTCACAGGTTCGCCCATTCTGCGCGTCCACGGCACATCCATATCGCATCGGCACCAGGCATCACCTCTGTAAACACGCCACTCACACACTCACGCACACACCCACACACACGGCGCGCTGTGGCGCTGTTTTTCCGCTGAAATCGAATCACTTGCGTGACGCGGGCTGGATGCCATCTCTATGCGAGAACACGTTTCCGATCGAGAGACGACGAGCGCGGGCCGCGCGCCCCAAAATGATCCCCCGACTCCGCCTTCCACTGGCGCCGCACAGCGGGTCAGAAGACGGTTGAGGCGACAGAAGTTCTAGACGCGTTTTGAGCTCCAGTGTCGCTTAGTGGGACTTGAATCGAACGTATTACCCCACCAATGGATTGCTCTTCAAACGAGGAATCCATTGGTGGGGTCACACGTTTGATTCGGGTCCCATTTAGTGACTCTAGAGAGCTCAACACGTAGGTCTTCCGACCCACCACTGTGCGCCGTTCCCTCCTGCAGTTTTCACCGCCACCGCGACGGCTGCATCCAATATCACAACAACAACCAGACAGCCGCCGAATAAATGATGCTGCGATGTTGCTAATTATGTGCCGCAGCTCCGCGCGCAATGTCAACAAAGTGCACTGACGCGTGGTCCGTGTTGCAATCGCGGCGCCGACACTGTAAAAAATTCTGTGCAAATTACAGAGAAGTTGCAGAAATATTTTTAGGGAGACACTACGGACAGGCCCGTGACCAGATTCCTTCTGTGATCTGAGTCTGTTAACAGGCTTGTCCGTGGCTGGAAATTTTCTGTGATCTGAGCTTGATACACGCACATTACTCATTTCAAAAAACTGGAAGCGAGTAAAAAGGAAAAAGGTTAAAATAACGGTTTCCCATCATCGAGAAGAACAAAAAAGTCGACACATATCACAGGTTCAAACTCCATAAGTAAAACTTATTTGTAGCCTTAAATGTCTTTTCGGGTGGTTTTCGTCTTTTTTAGAGTTAATGACCTGTAAGTAAGTTACGTGAATATATTAAGTTCGTCTCACAGGGAAAATTCCATTTCTGAAATACCATTTTAATTTTTTGCTTTGGGAAAAATGTTTTGTCTGTTTTTCTGTGCATGGAACAAAGATATTTTCTACGGAGAATTTCTGTTCACAGAGATTTCCCGTTCACAGACTGTCTGATATGATTCTGTGAACACCTACGGATAACTACGGACTGTCCGTGAAGCCAATTGACCAGAACAATTCTGTGTTTTTTCCTGTGATTTTTTCTGACAGTGTACGCACAGTGGGCCAGAAAACCGGCTCAGGCGGCCAAAACTCTTGACACGTTTTGAGCCACAGAGTCTCTAAACAGGACCTGAACCGGACGTGTCACCCCACCAATGGATTCCTCGTTCGAAAAGCAATCCATTGGTGGGGCCACACGTTTGTTTGGAGTCCCATATAGTGACACGAGAGCCAGGACTTTGACCGCCTCCTCCACCGGTCTTCTGGCACACTTTGCGGCGGCGTGCTATGCTGCTCCCGCGGCGGCCGGTCGGCCGGCCGTTCGCCCGTCTGTGTGCAGTGCAGCCCGCGCCGCGAGCATCTCGTCCATAAACCATAACAAGGCACTTTGGGGCGTGCAAAGTTTATGAGGACTGCGATGTCGTGATACGCCGCCGCCGCCTCTTCGCGCCGCGACGCACACCACCCCGCCGTGCGGAGTGCCTAGTGCCACTCGCTGCACACGCCCCATGTCCTTCCTTGTTGCAGGGGGGCTTGCTGGCGCCGTGTGCCACTCGCTCCACACGCTGTCCTTCCTTGTTGCAGGGGGTCTTGATGGCGCCGTGTGCCACTCGCTCCACACACTGTCCTTCCTTGTTGCAGGGGGTCTTGCTGGCGCCGTGTGCCACTCGCTGCACACGCCCCATGTCCTTCCTTGTTGCAGGGGGTCTTGCTGGCGCCGTGTGCCACTCGCTCCACACGCTGTCCTTCCTTGTTGCAGGGGGTCTTGATGGCGCACGCGCTGCGCCGGATATCCTACGCCACGTGTGAGCCGCTGCACGCGCAGTTCAGCTTCCTGGCCAGGGAGCCCCGCGGACAGCTCAGCCTGCAGTACTGCCACTCGTTCCTCGCCGGGTCTCCTCAGCAGGTAAGCTTGAATCACCGGGTGATCTTCTAGACCGACGCTGGCGGCCAAAATTCCAGACGCGTTTTGAGCTCGTTTCGCTAAATGAGACTGGAACCGAACGTGTGACCCCACCAATGGATTCCTCGCTCGGAGATCAATCCATCGGTAGGGTCACACGGTCCACACGTTCGGTTCGAGTCCCATTAAGCGACTTTGAGACTCAAAACGCGTCAACATAGTTATGGCCGCCTCCAACGGTCTTCTAACTTCCCACATTTTTTGTACAAAATTGGAACACATTCCACATTCAGCTGACAAAAACGCCTGTAAGTAGGCAACATGTGTGGAAAATCCAGCAGAAATCTTGCACATTCCAACACATTCCTACATTCGTTGTACACAAATAATCTTACAATAGGTCACCCCTCGGGTCTTTTCGCCCGCCATGCGTCGGCAGCACTAGCGCGCCGGTAGCGCCTGCCGGGCAGCGGGTAGGCAGCCCAACCAGCGTGGCCGAGTCAGCGCCTGGGTGGCAGGCAACCCAACAGACGCGCCTGACGACGCCCGGCAGGTGGGCCAACCCTTCGCCACACAGGTGGGCGCGTTGCCGCCCGAGCAGGCGCGCCGCCAACTTGAGCAGCGCCGACGCCAACGTACAGGCCTCGTCCCAGTTGCTGCAGCCGGCCGAGGAGAAGAAGGCCGTCCGCGCGCTCACTGCCCATAACTCACGCATCGCCACCCTGTGCCGCGCACCAGCCGCCGCCCGGCCGCCCATTGATTTTCTATTACGCAAATCGTGTTCAAGTTTACGCTGCCCGGGTCGGCGCGGTGCGGGGCGGTGCGGGGCGGTGCGGGGCGATGCTGGCGGCAGTGGCTGCGCGGCGTGGCGGCGCCCCCCACGGCGTGTAAGCCGCTGGCTGGTGAAGTTATAAACTATCGTCAGGCGCGGCCCTGGGGGCAGCGGGGCGCCAGGGCTGCCCCCTACTCCCCTCCCCCCTACCCTCCCGCCGCTTGCCCCGCGGAAAATAAAGTTAATGTGTTGGATGAGCGGGCGCCATGGCCTTTTGCATATTCCGGGCTGCGTAATGCCGCGATCGAGGCCTTGTTGTTGTCGGCGGGGAGGCCGAGGAGCGCGGCGTAATAGGTCGCCGTCGTGACGAGCTTTCCGTCGGCGGCTCACAGTGGGCCAGAGGACCGGTGGAGGCGCGGTCAAAATCCCGGACGTGATTTTAGCTCCAGAGTCGCTCAGTGGGACTCGAACAGGACGTGTGAGACCACCGCAATGGATTGCACTCCACACGCTTAAAACTTTACGAAGTATTCTGAGCATACATAATTCAAACTAATTTTCTTTGTTATGCGAAGAACTATTTCGTGAATTACAAATCATTTTCTTTGTAAGCTTATGTAGGCTCAAAATACTTTGTTATAACAAGCTGCTTTTCTTTGTAAGGCCTAATATAGTTTGTAAGGTTTTCTCAGTGCAAACGTGGCGTCACACGTTCAGTTCGAGCCCCTCGTAGCGATGACCGCGACTAGAGTTTTGGCCACACCTTCACCGGTCGCCTTGCCCACTGTGCACGGGCTACGCGAGTGTGCTCGCGCGCCGCACGTCGTAGTCACGTCGCGTCGTCCCCGGCAAAACGGTCCGCCAAAATCAACTGTAAACAAATAACGAGCACGGAAACATGCGAGGAGGAAGGGAAGGGGGGGAGGGGTGGTCGTGCAGACAAACATCATTAGGAGCGGGTGGGGCGGCTTCAGCACCACTCGCCCCCACTAACGGGAGTCATTACCTGAAGGAAAGGAAAGGTCCTCTCGCCTGCGAGGCTCTCATTCCGAACTGCTCACTTCTCGTGGCTCTGTCTCTCTCGCACTCACGGCGCGCTCGGCGGAGCGAGAGAGACTGAGCGCCGTTCCGGAACGAGACAGACCCAGGCGCCGCAGCGACTCGTCGCCACGGCCTCCACTTTTGAGGCAGACTAACTGAGTGATGCGGCCGGGGACGGGACGCACAGTGGGCCAGATGACCGGCGCAGGCGGCCAAGATTCTAGACGCGTTTTGAGATTCAGAGTCGCTGGACAGGACTCGAATCGAAACGTGACCCCACCAATGGATTGCTCTCCGAACGAGGAATCCATTGGTGGGGTCATACGTTCGGTTCGAGTCCCATGTAGAGACTCTGGAGGCTCAAAACGCGTTGAGAGTTATAGCCGCCTGCGCCCGTCTTCTGGCCCACTGTGCGGGGCTGGGCGGGGCTGGGCGGGGCTGGGCGGGGCGGTGGATGCGGGGGCGTGCGCAGGGGCGGAGGCTCCGTCCAGGCCCAGGGGTGTGTGCCTCAAGGCTTGAAGGGCTGTAGGGACACGGCTTTCGGTTTGGCCGGCTGGCAACAGGTAGGAGGGGCTTTGCCGGCTTTGCCCAATTAATTCTGACGAATCTGACCATCTTCAATAAAACGTAATTTGTACCTGCCGGTCGTGGGTTACACACACACACACACACACACACACACACACACACACACACACACACACACACATATGCACACTCCTCACCTCGCCGATACCATGATTATTATCCGAGTATATCGGGAATCCGGGAAGCAGCTCCGCGTGGCGGTTGGGCCCTTATCTCCCTGCTGGGCACAGCGTCAGGCCACAGTGGGCCAGAAGACCGATGCAGGCGGCCAAAACTCTTGACGCGTTTTGAGCTGCATGCCCCAGAGTCGCTAAATGGGACGCGTGACCTCACCAGTAGTAAAGATGCCCCATTCAGACATGCGCCATTTTGATTCCCCATTCAGACATCCCCCTCCCCCGTCATCTTGGGCGGGCCTAACCCAACCTCTCCTCCTTTCCCTCCCCTAACCCAACCTAAGTGGCCGCCATCTTTGCCACCCCTAACCTAAGTGCCACTAACCCAGCCACCCCTAACCTACCCCCTAAACTCAGCCACCCCTTAACCCAGCCACCCCTAACCTACCCCTCTGGATCCGCCCCTGGTGGGACATTGTAACATGGTCGGAAATTCTGACATCTTGGACGAGCCTAACCTAAGCAGGTCTGTACGTGTCCGCCGCGGGTCCGCATTCGCACCGGGGGACCGTCCGGTAACGCGCGCCGCCCGGGAATGCGCCGCGCCGAGTCCGGGGAATGCCGTATACCGCGTTTGAATTTTGCCGCCGCCACGGCCCGCCGCCGGAGGGGGAAACGCGCCGTGTCGAGTCGGGCCGGGACCGCGAGGCGGTGTTGCCGCACCGTCCACGCTCCGCGCCCCACTCGCGACGTGAGCGCCCCAAGCGGTGTGCTGGCGTACAAAATATAATGTTGTCTTTTTTAAGGGGCCTAACCAGCATCTCCCCTGCGCCGGGTGGGGTTGGAGACAGTGGGACTTTAGCAGCACTCCAGTAAATCGTCTGGGGTGGCGAAAACCTCAAACACAGTCATCCCCAATTTGAGGATTGACGTCCACGCAGTCAGCCCAAGATAGGTCTGGGAGAACTGAGGGACACCATCCACCTCCTTGAAATTAGCATCCCTCTCAACGAGGATGAAAGGCTTATCACGCAGCATAATGTAATGAATCTCGTGTGACAGCGTGCGATCATAGAAGCCGAGGTGGTCCTGCGTTTTCCCTGTGAGGTGGCGGGTAATTTTGGGGACCAGCCACTGTCTCTCCAGGTAGAACTCCTCGAGCTCTTCAAGACTGTACTCGTCTTGGAGAAGACCTCTCTTCCAGATCTGGACTGTGTTTGTGGATTGTGAGGCGACCAGCTCTTTCTGGTTCCAGTAGTTGAGCATGAACCTGAGCGACTCCATTGTGTAAGTGATGATGGTTGCTCTGTGCGAGGGCATTTTATACCTGCTGTGGACGCTTTGTGCGGTGCAAGTTTGTACTTGACTTTTTTTATTTAAAAATAAAATCAGGTTGACCACACACACCATAAAAAATTTCTCGTTTAATTTTTATTCTTTTGAATTATTTAAATTTTCTCTTTTTAAAATTTTTTTTGTTTGAAATTTTTTCGTTTTAAAATTTTTTTCTTTTAAATTTTTTCTTTTAAATTTTCTTCTTTTAAATTTTTTTTCTTTTAATTTTTTTTTAAAAAAATTTTTTATTTTAATTTTTTTTCTTTTAAATTTGTTTCTTTTAATTTTTTTTCTTTTAAATTTTTTCTTTTAAGTTTATTCTTTAAAATTTTTTTCTTTAAAAATTTTTTTCTTTTAAATTTTTTTAAAAATAAATTTTAAATTTTTCGTTTACTACTTTGTTGTACGTTGGCGTCTGTGGGTAGGATGCATTTTATTTTTTATTAGAACAAATCAACACTGTTCACTTCACTTGTGAGAACACTTATGGAAGCGGAGCCACATGGCAAGTCTCTTGGCTTGCTTAACAGCACAAGTGTTGCTAATATATTGGGTGTGAATTTCATTTTCACAGGGTGCATCAAACAGGGGAAGCTTGTCAAAGCAAGGGCATCCCAGAGTCTCAATATTTTTCACTAAGAGATGGGGCAAATGAGCTTGGAGAATTTTAACTTTCTCAGTGCCTTTGGCATACAAGACTTTGAAATTATAAGTCATAGTCCACATAATGTAGTAAATATTTTTGAAAGCATATTCTCCATCATTCCATTCAAGTCCATGGAATTGTTTCGTGATAAAATCATTTTGTTTTCTCACTCTTTTTGGGAGTTGTTCTTTTTCATAAGGCGGGGCAAAGGTAGCTACTTTGTACAAGTCCATTCTAAACCCAGGGAGATACACTGCAAACTCTTTGATGATCAGCTGATTGTTTTGATCTCTGACAAACTGAGCGTCACAGGTGACTTCATCAAGTGGGGGATGGGGCGGACCGTAATAACCTTCATCATGCCCAGAGGGCAGGAGGGAAAGTAAAGACTTGTTTGACATTTTAGAGCTCTGATCGATTCAATTGGAAACGTTAGACTGTGACCGGTCAGCCCAGGCACTCAAATTTATAGTGGTGACGCGCGCGCCCCGGGAGGTGCTGCCCCCTCGTGGCAGAACTTGGAAACTTTTTCGTTGCTTCGCTCTGATTGGTCCAAAATTATAATTAAGTGCCAATCACGGCACAGCGGCGGTGTGCATCGCCTGCGCGGCAAGTTTGAACTCGAAATGATGTCATCGCGAGTCAGCCGCGGCGCGGTGCGTTCCTATTGGTCAAAAATAACAATTTAGACCAATCAGAGCACAGCACGGCCAGTGCCCCGGTGCCACGGCGCACAAAGCGGGTGCAAGTTGCAACACGTTTGAATCAATGACGTCATCGCTAGGAGCCACGGCGCGCTGCGTTCCTATTAGCCAAAAATAATTTTTTCGACCAATCAGAGCACATTGCCCCAGCGTCAGCAGCGCCGCGCGCCACCTATGCGGCAAATATCGGAACTAGCCGACTAGTATAAAACGGGGCGCTCCAGCCAGGAGCGGCACAGTTACACAGTCGCAGTTGTCCAGTACACTCTTCTAAACTTACCATGTCCCTCTCTAACATTCTCGACGAGTACGAAGCAGCCTGCTTCTACTCCGATGAGCTTCTTGCTGAGGCCTACCACACGGCCCTGGAGTGCCTCCGCACTGCCTCCCCCGTGGAGCGCAGTGACCCCCGTCTCCCTGCGTTCCTGAAGGCTGGTTACTTGGCTTTCCTTCGGGAAAAGTCCAAGGCCAGCAGACTGGATGCGCAAATCCACCAGGTGGCTTTGCGCCTCGCTCTCCCTGCCCCTTCTAGTCCCGCACCGCCCCGCACCGCCCTGGACATGATCGGGGGTGCAGTTACTCGCTCCGCTTCTCGAGCTGCTGAGGCCGCCCAGCCCCGCCCCGCCTCGCCCCAACCCGGCCCTTCCCGCCCCGCAGAGTCCCCGGCCCGCCCTAGTCGCGACGCCACGCCACCGGCCCGCACGTCACCCGCGCCAAACGGAGTGCCTACCTCCCCGGCGTCTCCCCGTCCCGATTCGCCCCAGTCCGCACCTGCCCCGTCCCCGGAGCGCGCTAAACGGCCGCGAGAGGAGGAACCCGAGCCGGAACCGGAGCCCGTACCCGAACCGGTCCTGGAGATCCTTGAGTCCCGCGAGCGCCACCTGACGCGGTTCAAAACCACATTCAGGGAGGAAGTGGCCCAAATTAAGGGTCTTGGAAATGCACTCCCATCCGAGGAGGTGATGGAGGGCATGTTCGACACGATGCTGCAGCGCCAGCGTGACGCCGTCCAGGCCAAGGACGATGATCGAGTGATACTCGAAATTCAGAACTCAGAAAACGCAGAGAACCCGCTCTGGTTCAGTCTGCGGCGAGTAGACCAGCTCTCTGGTCGTGTCGTCCTTGACAAGCTGGCCCGAGTTTTAAACTCGAACCAAAATTTCATGACTAATGGTCAGTTCAAAGTGAGTTACATTCACGTCCCTACCCCTGAGGCAGGCGGCCGGCGCACAGCTAAGGTGGCCAACGAAAGTCTGGAGCAATGGTTGGAGAGGAAAATAAACTCCAAAACCATTTTTTCTCCCCAAAACGCCGACAATCTTTGCTTGACAAGGGCAGTAGCAGTGGCCATGGCCAAGGAGGGTATGCAGCGCATGGCTTTCTCGCGCTTTAAACAAGCTGACTCCTCTGCCCAGCACAGAGAGTCACTCAAACTTTGTGAATTGGCGGGTATCAACCCAGACAACCCCTGCGGCCTAGACGAGGTGCGCAAACTCCAGGACGCTCTCCCTAATTACAGGCTGTGTGTGTACACTGACAAAAAAGGCAAGGAGTGTATTTTCAAGGGGGAATACAGTGCGGGGCGTAAAAACATTTATCTTTTTATGCACAACGCCCACTTCTCAGCCATTCTTTACCCATGCCAAGCCTTTGAGTATCGATTTGAGTGTAATAAGTGTGCTGCTTTCTTCAACAACAAGGGAGAGCACAAATGTGAAGGAAGTTGCTGGAGGTGTCTTGGCTCCACTCCCCACAATGATCCCCTCCATCGTTGCACTGACTGCGGGCACCAGTTCGCAGGTGAAGAGTGCTTTCGTACCCACAACACAGTAAAGTTGGTTGGCACAGCTTACACCAAGTGTCAGTCCTTCCACTTCTGTGTAGGGTGCGAGAAAAGCTACTCGACCATGCGGGGTGGCAGACACGTTTGTGGTTTCGTCACTTGTCCCTACTGCAAACAATATGTGCAGGAAAATCATTTGTGTTACATGCAGCCCTGGGCAGGCAGGGAGAAGAAGGAGAAATGGAATTACCTGACCTGTTACTATGATTTGGAAACAAAACAGGACACGGAATTAGAAGGCAAGCCGGGGACTTTTGAGCATGTTCCTACCCTCCTCGTGTCTCAAACTATTTGTGACCAATGTTGTGAAATCCCAGACAACAACTATTTCTGCACCGTGTGCAAGACACGGCAGCAGATTTTCCACTCCTTGGACAACCCTAACCTCAATGTGATGTCCCAATTCATAGATTATCTCCAATCTTTCCCCGCCAAAACTGAAATTCTCCTCGTGGCACATAATGCCAAGTCCTATGATGCCATATTTGTCCTCCAGGAGATGATCAGGCGTAAACTTAAGCCTGATCTCACCCTCCAGGGTGCCAAAATTATTTGTATGAAACTGAATACATGGAAATTCATTGATTCCCTGATGTTCCTCCCCATGCCCCTCTCAGCCATGCCCAAGTCTTTCGGTCTTACTGAGCTTAAAAAAGGCTATTTTCCCTATCTCTTACATGACCCCGAGTACCAAGGACCCCTCCCTGACCGTGACAATTACTGTGTGTCCACCATGAAGTCTAAGGCAGCAGCCGACTTCAACAAGTGGTATGATGAGCAGGTGGCCAACAATGTGGTCTTCAATTTTCGTCAAGAATTGATTGACTATTGCATTTCGGATGTGACCATCCTCCGTCAGGCCTGCCAAGCTTTCCGTAAGCTTTTCTCCCATACAGCAGGGTTTGACCCTATGTTCAACTGCATCACTCTAAGTAGTGCATGTATGGGGGCTTATCGCTCTAACTTCCTCCCCCCCAACACCATTGGCATCGTCCCCGCAGGCGGGTACCATGGTAGGGGCAAGCAGTCCCACATGGCCCTGCAATGGCTGGACTATGAGTCCCACAAACTTGGGCAGAAAATAAGCACTATTTACAGTGACAGGGAGATCTCTGTCCTCGGGCGTAGGGTCGATGGGTATGTAGAGATCCCACTCCCTGATGGAGGTGTTGAAAAGCGAATTTACCAATTCCATGGTGACTACTGGCACCAATGCCCCATCCACTACCCCCCAAACACTGATACTGGAGACAATCGCTATGAAAACACTCAAAGACTAACCTCCCTGTTCCGCCGTGCGGGCTACACGGTTGTAGAAAAATGGGAATGTGAATGGCAAAGCGACCTAAAGGACCCTGAAGTCCAAGCCTACTTTGAGGCACACCCCACCACCCGTTCCCCTCCCCTTAATCTCCGTAACGCCCTCTGTGGTGGACGCACTAACGCTATGCGTTACTACCACAAGGCTGATCTTAGCAAAGGGGAAAAAATCAAGATGGCGGACGTGGTAAGTGAGTACCCGAACGCAAATTTGCGGGAAGAGTACCCGGTGAAACATGCTACAATCTACCTAGAAGGAGATAAAAACATGCCCCCCATTGACACCTGGAACGGTATAGTACGGTGCACAGTCCTCCCACCCCGTGATCTCTTCCTCCCAGTTCTCCCCTACAAATGCAACGGCAAACTCATGTTTCCGCTCTGCAGAACGTGTGTTGAGACAGAAAATAAAGAAATCTGTCAACACACAGACCCTAAGGACCGACAACTCACAAGTGAGTGGTGTGCCCCTGAGCTTAAACTAGCTTTGAAGAAAGGGTACAATCTCATCTCAGTACATGAAGTCTACCAGTACCCTAGCACCATGAAATATGACCCCAAAACAGGCAAAGATGGACTGCTGTCCGCTTATGTCCGCCGCTTCATGGCATTAAAAATTCAGGCCAGTGGTTGGCCAGAAGGGTGTGACACACCTGAAAAACAGGCAGAACTCATGGCAGACATCAAAAAATATGACGGTATTGTCATTGACCCCACCAAAATGGAGAAAAACCCTGCTCTCCGTACACTGTCAAAACTAATTCTCAATTCCTTCTGGGGAAAATTCGGGGAAAAAACACTCAGACCCAAGACACAGCTTATCTATGACTATGCCGAACTCATGAAGCTGGTCTTTGACCCCACTAAAGAGATCAATGCAATGATTGACCTAGAATCAGGTTGCCTGCAAGTCTCATACAAACCCATTGAAGACTCAGAAGAGTCACTCCCCACGTCCTCCCTCCTCCATGCCTGTTTCACGACGTGCTTTGGCAGGCTGAAACTATACAGTTTCCTCGACATTGTCAAGGACAGAGCTTTGTATTGTGATACGGACAGTGTAGCGTGGATCAGTCGTCCGGGAGAGCCGGATCTCCCGCTAGGAAGTCACCTTGGCGATCTGACAGATCAAGTAGCCGAGGATTACGGCCCGGGCTCATTCATTACTGAATTTGTGGCTGGTGGCCCTAAGAATTATGCCTACAAGGTGGCTGTAGGTGGGGATGTCAATCAGATCAAAATCTGTATTAAGGTGAGAGGCATCACCATAAATCAGTCCTGTGATGACCTTGTCACCTTTGACAACCTTAAAGCCATGGTCCTGGGAGACATGGAAAAACTCACTATTCCCATTCCCCGTCAAATAGCCCGCCTCCCCAAATGGAAGATTGTCACGAGGGCTACCTCAAAACAGTGGCAGGCCAAAAACACTAAACGGCGTAGGGTAGACATGGCCCACACTGTTCCCCATGGCTACAATGCCTGGGAGGACGCCGATGAGGAGGACCAAGACCTCCTTGAAGTTATGGACTTTTTGGCCGACTCTTAAGTGCTTCCAAAGACAGGAAAAAAACCTCACTAATAGACAAAAAAATAAACAAAAAAAACTTAAAAACAAAAAAAACTCATAAAAAAAGAGCGCACGGGAGAAGCAAGCTGGCCCGTCCTGTATGTTGTCAACGAGACACCGGGGCAGGGGAGCTGGTCAGGCCCCATAACCTATAAAAGCCATGTAGCTGGTTGGCATGAACTCAGTCTTAGACATGGATCTCAGGTTCCAACATCCCTGCACTGCCCTCATCGTGGGCGGGACTGGAGCGGGCAAGACTTACTTTATGAAAAAACTGATTGAAAAAAGAGAGGTTATGTTCAACACAAATTTTGAACAGATTATATTCTATTATTCTGAGTGGCAGCCTCTGTACGAAGAGCTCGAAGGGGTCGTTGATTTCCGACAGGAATTACCTTTGATGAGTGATCATCCTACGGGGGAGGGGCCTAAACTGGTCATAATTGATGATTTTATGGATGAGATAAAATCTCATGGTAAAGAACTCCTTAAATTTTTCATTAAGGGCTCACATCATAGGAATCTATCTATTTTCTTTCTCAGTCAGGCACTTTTTCCTGACGGTCTCAGACAAATCAGTTTGAACTCCCACTACATAGTTATTTTCAAATCCTCAAGGGACTTGGCCCAAATAAGAACATTCTGCCTTCAGGTAGATCCAACACATTGGAAAGCCTTGCTAGAAGCTTACCAGGACGCCACACAGGCTGGGCACACATACATCCTGTTTGATTTTAAACCCCAACAATTAGATCACCTCAGGATTCGAACTAAGATATTTCCTGACGAGTCCTGTGTCATTTACATCCCCAAGGCAAAGTATAAAAGGGAGATGTTGGAGCCCCAGCAGATCATTTGCTGATGATGGCTCCTAGCGTTAAGACGCATAAAGCCGTGCTGCAAGTCCTCCAGTCCGCTAAACCCAATCTTCGTAAAGCTATTCTTGAGGCAGCTGACAAACCCATTATCTTTGCTATCTGTGAGATCATAGATAATTTACTCCTGGGCAATATACCTCTTACACTGGACCAGCGAAAAAAACTCAGGGCTTATCGAAACATTTTGAGGAAACTAGCACAAAAAGGTGAAGGTTGGAAAACCAAGAAAAATTACTTGGTTCAACACGGAGGTTCTTTTCTCCCTTTCCTTCTCTCTGCTGTAGCCTCTGTGCTCCCTAGCCTCTTCCAATGAATCACGTGAAAAAAATGATTCTAGTTCCACATGAAAGTGTGGCAAGACTTCATGACACACCTACATCTTCACCACAAACACAAATGAACGCCCTCGACACTGAAATGGACTACATAATGCGAAAGCAATATGCTGATGATTCTGAGAAATGGAAAAAATACAATGAGGTGCTCCAACGTTACCTTCATTTCGCTAAAGAAGGACGTAAACCCCTTTCCATTGCCATTGAGCCCGTCGTGGACGACAAGACAGAGGAAACAAACACCTCGTCTGCTCTGCGACAGCAGTTGGCCTCCGTTCTCCCAAAGACATATAAAGAGCAAGCGCTGAGAATTCATGATTATTTAGCTGTGAGCAATTCCCCCGTCACATGGGATGCTAACGGTGTAGTCTCTGTGAAAGGAACAGCTATTCCCCATTCCAACATTATTGATTTGATCTCCGATCTGACCCGTTTTCGAAAAAACATTGAGCCTCAAGGCATTGCTCCCTTTATCCAAGCCCTAGCCCAACTGAATATTCCCCAAGACTTGATAGGTAACGATAAGCGGAGAACAGCCATTCTCCAAGCCAAACAGAGCGGTGGCGGCATAATTGTTCCACCCCAAACCCCCATTAACACAAAAAGAAACACCCCCAAAATTAAACGCACCAAAAAGATAGTTCCCCTAAAAAAACATGCCTGGAAAACTTGGTGAAGTTTTTCACGACCCCAAGCACCCTGCCTCCTACAGCTCAGCCTGGAAACTCTGGCAGGCGACAGGAGAGAAAAAAGAAAAAGTAGATGATTATCTTCAGGGGGAAGATGCTTATACACTGCATAAACCTTATAGACGTAACTTCCCTCGGAATGTGACTTATGCTGATAACATTGATGAGTCTTGGCAAAGTGATTTGACAGACTTGACGTCCCTTAAACAGGATAACAGAGGATACACATTTGTGTTGTGTGTTATAGATGTATTTTCCAAGTATGCTTGGGCCATTCCCCTAAAAGACAAATCGGGTCCTTCAGTAGCTAGGGGGTTTCAGACATTGTTCCAAAGTACATCGAGACGGCCTGTCCGCTTGTTTACAGACAAGGGAACGGAATACATTAATAAACACGTCCAGCAGTTACTGAAAACGAATAATGTCAAATACATCCACACTCACAACCCTGACATAAAATGCTCCATTGTAGAACGTTGGCAGAAAACAATCAAATCAAAATTGTACAGGTACTTTACCGCAACTGAAAATTATTGTTACATCGATGGTGCACTGGACAAAATAGTGGATGCTTACAATCACACTTATCACAGGTCCATAAAAATGAGACCCGTGGATGTGACAGAAGACAAAGTTTTGGAGGTATATAATAACCTGTATCATGGCATGAAACTCACAAGCAAAAAGACTAAGTTCAGAGTAGGTGATTATGTCCGAATCAGCCGAGAAAAAAAGACCTTCGAAAAAGGCTACACATGGAACTGGTCGGAAGAAATATTTAAGGTCATTCAGGTCATTCCTCATGCGATGCCGGTGTACCGGTTGGAGGATCTCGATCAGGATCCAATTCAGGGCACTTTTTATGACATGGAACTTCAGAAGGTCAAGAAGCCCGAGGTCTTCAAAATCGCATATATAAAGAGGTCCAAGGGAAAAGGGGCAGTCAGCAACATCTCGTCCACTGGAGAGGTTATCCTGAAAAAAGTCAGTCCTGGATTTTAGATTCAGATCTTGTTAAGACCTAGAAAAATGGATTTTTACGCTTTCCTCCCTAGCAATGCTAGTCCCCTGGTTTATCCCCAAAACAAAACATCCCATTTTCAAATCGAGCTGTCCAAGCGCATGGAACTTCATGGCCAGTGGCAGGCAGCTCTGATTGAAATACACTACCCCAACACAATAGCTCAGGTCATTGAAGGGGAGAATGAAATTACTCTCACCAAAGACGGAATAGTTGACACAGTGTCCGTAAAGTCGGGTTGCTACCCCACAAAAGAGGATTTTACGGCTGCTGTGACTGTGGCATTGAATGTTTTAACCAATAATGTCAATGCAGAGCCCCCTCTGGCTGAAACAACAGATCGAAGGGTTGTGTTTCGACCCTTCCCTGATGCCACTGAAAATACAAAAGTGCATTTTTCTCCACGACTGGCACTTCAGCTCGGTCTGGAAAACCCTGGACCCTACCCTGCAAACGAGAACATATTTGCTGTAAAACCCATTGAGCTCAATTTGGGGATTCCCCCACAACTTTTTATTTACATGGATATTCTGGCAGACCAGATTATCGGACACACCCGGGCCCCTATACTTCGCACAGTACCTGTGGACGTCAATGCTCGCTATGGTAGCATGTCTATTTTCCACTGTGAGCACCCCATTTATTTTGATTTGAACACGCGGTCTTTTGACACGGTCCAAATAGATATAAGGGACCACGCGGGACGATACGTGCCATTCCAATTCGGAACGTCAACGTTGCTGGTTCACTTTAAACAGCTCTCGTAACCATGGCTCCACAAAATCACATTACACACTATTACCTTACTCAGGCCGGCGGCGGCTCCGGACATTTTTACGCGGGTAGTTCCTTCCAGAAGGGTTATGGCATTGGTTCCTGGCTCGGTGGGCTTTTCCGTACCGTCCTTCCCATCCTCCGGAGCGGCGCGGTAGCCGTCGGTAAAGAAGCGGCGCGGGCAGGCAGTCACGTCCTAGCCGATGTCGCATCGGGCGAAAATTTGAAAGGCAGCGCTAAAAAACACTTGGAGGAGGCGGCAGTCAACCTGGCCAACAAGGCCAAACGCAAAGCCGAAACGATGGCAGGCTCTGGAGCTATAAAAAGGCCACGTCGAGGACGCCCTCCTCATTCCGTCGCAAAGACTCGAAAGGGTAACACCTCTCACGACTTTCTCACCCACATTAAATAATCATGGCATTCATGCACACGGCCTCATCAGAGTGTCTCCGCTCTGAACTGGACCTCTGGATGGTCCCTCCAACACAAACAGCACTTGAATCCACCCACTGGGTGCCTTACAAACCACTCACAACACTCGATGCCTCCAACACCGTTGAATTTTCCATTCCTGGAGTGGGGCATGAATATCTAGACCCTGCACACACCCTTCTGTACATTAAAGCCAAAATTGTTAAGGCTGATGGCACAGACATTGTAGCTAACGATCATAATGATGCAGCCCCTATCAATTACCCCCTACACGCTCTCTGGAGCCAAGTCGATGTCAGCCTCAATCAAAAAGTCATCAGTCATTCAAGCATGACCTATGCTTACAGAGCCTACATTGAGTCCCTCATGAATTATGACGCCTCGGCTAAAAAGTCTCACATGACACAACGTATGTGGTACGAGGACACCCCCAATCACTTCGATTCTCTCGATAATGCTGAAAATTTGGGTCTTGCATGGCGACGATCACGCACATCAAACAGTCGTCAATTTGAGGTTATGGGTCCTCTGCACATTGATTTCTTTAATCAAGATCATTTCCTGCTGAACAATGTGGAAATGAGAATTAAGCTCATTCGAAACCGAGATGCCTTTACACTCATGTCTACTACTGGTACAGAGCGCATCAAACTTCTCGACGCGACTCTTTACATTAGAAAAGTAGCCATTTCCCCGTCCATCATGCTGGCTCACGCCCAGGCCCTAGAAAAAGCTCCTGCAAAATACCCTGTCAACAGAGTGGACATCAAAACAGTCACTATTACTCAAGGATTGCGTGACAAAAATCTGGACAATCTCTTTATGAACCAACTGCCTCAAAGAATTATTATTGGCTTTGTTGATAATCGAGCCTTTAATGGCGATTATGGCCGAAATGGTTTCAATTTCCAACATTTCAATTTGAATTACCTCAGCCTCATGGTTGATGGACACCCCGTCCCCTCCCAACCCCTTACCCCTGACTTTGTCAACGGACTGTACATGGAGAGCTACAACACACTTTTCTGCGGAACAGGAATACACTGGAAAGATGAAGGGAACAATATCAGTTACTCCGATTACCCTGGAGGAAACACCCTGTTCTGTTTCGATTTGTCTCCGGACCTGTCGGCTAGCGAACCACACTGGAATCTCCAGAAGCAAGGCACTCTTCGTCTTGAGTTGAAGTTTGCAGCACCCCTTGCTCAACCTATAAATTGCATTGTGTATGCCGAATTCCAAAATCTCATCGAGATTGACAAACATCGAAACGTTGTGGTCGATTACAACGTCTAAAAATGGACGGACTTACACTAGACACGCTCATGAAGAAAGATAAACACGTTGCCCCCTTATTCGAAGGCGTCTTTGCCTCAGACACACTCCCCCGACATCTTCACAAACGCCCAGCCTTATTGATTGCCAACACAGACCCCATCACAAAACCGGGGCAGCACTGGGTTGCTTTTTACATTGGCAAAAATGGTGAAGGAGAGTACTGGGACTCCTACGGCATGCCTCCTCTCGTTCCAAACCACAAGAAATTCATAAACAGACTCTGTAAAAAATGGACATATAATCACACAAGCCTGCAGGCTATTGATTCAGAAGTGTGTGGCGAGTATTGCGTGCTGTTCTTGGTTCACAGAGCCCACGGCATCTCGCTACATCAATTTCTTAAAAAACGTTTCACTACTGATCCAGAAAAAAATGATCAGATTGTACGACGTCTTTTTAAACAGATGTTTGGACATAAAAAACCTTGCATCCTACCCACAGACGCCAACGTACAACAAAGTAGTAAACGAAAAATTTAAAATTTATTTTTAAAAAAATTTAAAAGAAAAAAATTTTTAAAGAAAAAAATTTTAAAGAATAAACTTAAAAGAAAAAATTTAAAAGAAAAAAAATTAAAAGAAACAAATTTAAAAGAAAAAAAAATTAAAATAAAAAATTTTTTAAAAAAAAATTAAAAGAAAAAAAATTTAAAAGAAGAAAATTTAAAAGAAAAAATTTAAAAGAAAAAAATTTTAAAACGAAAAAATTTCAAACAAAAAAAATTTTAAAAAGAGAAAATTTAAATAATTCAAAAGAATAAAAATTAAACGAGAAATTTTTTATGGTGTGTGTGGTCAACCTGATTTTATTTTTAAATAAAAAAAGTCAAGTACAAACTTGCACCGCACAAAGCGTCCACAGCAGGTATAAAATGCCCTCGCACAGAGCAACCATCATCACTTACACAATGGAGTCGCTCAGGTTCATGCTCAACTACTGGAACCAGAAAGAGCTGGTCGCCTCACAATCCACAAACACAGTCCAGATCTGGAAGAGAGGTCTTCTCCAAGACGAGTACAGTCTTGAAGAGCTCGAGGAGTTCTACCTGGAGAGACAGTGGCTGGTCCCCAAAATTACCCGCCACCTCACAGGGAAAACGCAGGACCACCTCGGCTTCTATGATCGCACGCTGTCACACGAGATTCATTACATTATGCTGCGTGATAAGCCTTTCATCCTCGTTGAGAGGGATGCTAATTTCAAGGAGGTGGATGGTGTCCCTCAGTTCTCCCAGACCTATCTTGGGCTGACTGCGTGGACGTCAATCCTCAAATTGGGGATGACTGTGTTTGAGGTTTTCGCCACCCCAGACGATTTACTGGAGTGCTGCTAAAGTCCCACTGTCTCCAACCCCACCCGGCGCAGGGGAGATGCTGGTTAGGCCCCTTAAAAAAGACAACATTATATTTTGTACGCCAGCACACCGCTTGGGGCGCTCACGTCGCGAGTGGGGCGCGGAGCGTGGACGTTGCGGCAACACCGCCTCGCGGTCCCGGCCCGACTCGACACGGCGCGTTTCCCCCTCCGGCGGCGGGCCGTGGCGGCGGCAAAATTCAAACGCGGTATACGGCATTCCCCGGACTCGGCGCGGCGCATTCCCGGGCGGCGCGCGTTACCGGACGGTCCCCCGGTGCGAATGCGGACCCGCGGCGGACACGTACAGACCTGCTTAGGTTAGGCTCGTCCAAGATGTCAGAATTTCCGACCATGTTACAATGTCCCACCAGGGGCGGATCCAGAGGGGTAGGTTAGGGGTGGCTGGGTTAAGGGGTGGCTGAGTTTAGGGGGTAGGTTAGGGGTGGCTGGGTTAGTGGCACTTAGGTTAGGGGTGGCAAAGATGGCGGCCACTTAGGTTGGGTTAGGGGAGGGAAAGGAGGAGAGGTTGGGTTAGGCCCGCCCAAGATGACGGGGGAGGGGGATGTCTGAATGGGGAATCAAAATGGCGCATGTCTGAATGGGGCATCTTTACTACTCTCACCTCTGGATTCCTCGTTCGGAGAGCAATCGATTGGTGGGGGTCACGCGTTCGGGTCGAGTCCCACTTAGTGACTGTGGAGCTCAAAATGCGTCCGGGATTTCGACTACCTCCACTACCGGTCCTCTGGCTCACAGTGCAGCCCCTGACGCACCCGGAGTCCAGCCTCTGGGTCCCTCGGTCCAGCCGGCCGCCGGCCTTGCCGAGCAATTTTTCTGTGTTTGCGCCGCGCATGCCGTCTATACATATTGAATCGCGTTTGAATTTTTTTATGCCGGAGGCAGTGCATCTTGCATCGCACGCTGCCATGTTCGGTCAGTCAGAAACATCGCGGCGTCGGAAACTCGGTTCCGTATTCGCTTGTGCACTGCTAAGACAGTGGTAAGTTTGCTGCTGCCACAAATTTGGCAAGCCGTTTTGAATGCCAAAAATTGGCAAGCATGGCCCGGAAATATCCCAAGCTTGACAAAATTTGGCAAGCTTATAAAGATTTCAGGTCAAAGCTTGCCAAATTTTGGCATTCAAAACGGCTTGCCAAATTTGTGGCAAGCAAACTTACCATTGCAGTGTGTTCGGTACGGCGGGCTGCATATCGTTTCGAACGAAAAATGCGCGAATCATGGCGTTGCAACATTGCATTGTTGCGCACTGCGGGCCGCGCATTCCGTTCCGTTGCAGCGCGCTGCCTGCGCCTCATCGGCAGACACTTGGCGTTGCGGCGTGCGGAAACACCTCGCCGCTCGCCCAGCGTAGCCCGGCGCGGCACAGTGGGCCAGAAGACTGGCCCTGGCGGCCGAAACTCTAGACGCGTTTTGAGCTCCAGAGTCGCTAAACAGGACTCGAAGCGAACGTGTGACCCTACCAATGGATTCCTCGTTCGAAGAGCGATCCGTTGGTGGGGTCGCACATTCAGTTCGAGTCCCGTTTAGCGGCCCAGGCGCTCAAAACGCGTTTCGGATTTTGACCGCCTCTACCACTGGTCCTCTGGCCCACTGGGCGCTGCGGGGTCCGAACGGCGATTCCGGCACATTGTCTGCTGCTCGGTTTGGCGCGGCGTTTAAGCGCCCCGTCCTCGGCGCGGCCTTCTCGTGCCGCGGCCGCGCGGCCACGCCAACCAGCGCCACGCCCCCGTAAGTGAGCGTGCCCTCTGGCCCCCGGTACTTAGGGCCATACGGGCCGTGAGTCATGCCGCGTGAAGGGCATGCCAGGGCGCGGGCGCGGCGGGGCGCGGCGGGGCGGGGTGGGGCAGGTGGGGCGGGCGGGGCGGAGTGGGGCGGGCTGTGGGAAGGACTGCCCCGCCGGCCGGCGCAGGACCCAGGACGCCGTTGAATAGAGGGAAAATTGGAAGACGTTTGACGTCACGACGCGATAAAGACTTATTTTTCAGCCGCGAGGCGCGGCGGGGTGGGGTGGGGCGGCTCCCTTTGAAGTCCCGCGGGCGGGCCTGGCGGGCCTAACGACGTGTTTAGATGATTTGCCCGGTGGCTGCGTGCGGCGCGGCGGCCGGGCCGTGCCGCTGAGTCGGGTGGGCCTGGCCGGGCCGGGTCGCGGTCACCGCGCCCTCTCACACAAGTACCCGCACGCCATGAAATGGCGCACTGCCAACGTATGGATTCAGATATTTTTTTGTGCAGTATTTTTGTGCGAATCTCGCGGTGCTGCTGCGGAGCGCGGCGTCCCGGATCGTTGCTTTTAGTGCTGGCGGGAGGAAGGGGGCGCGGCGGCGCGCGAAACGGCGCGGCGGCGGTAAAAAAAACGCCGAGCAAAACGTGGCGGCGGAGCGGCGCGGGGCGGAGGGCGTTTAGGTGAGGATGTGGGCGAATATGATGGCGGCGAGGATGGCGCCGCTGTGTTCTCCGTGATGTATGTGCGCGCTGTTTCGCCGGCGACAGGGTTTTGCTTCCTCCCCCTTCCTCCCCGCTCTCCTGACTCCATGCCGCAATCTGGGCGAGTGGCAGCACGGCCCTCCGGTGAGCTGGCCACGCTGGCCCTGCCGCAGTGGGCCAGGGCCAGAAGACCGGTGGAGGCGGTCGAAGTCCCGGACGCGTTTTGAGCTTCAGCGCTAAATGGGACTCGACCCGAAGAACGACCCCACCAATGGATTGCGCTCCGAATGAGGAATCCATGGGTGGGGTGACACGTTCGGTTCGATTCCTTTTTAGCGACTCTGGAGCTCAAAACGCGTCTCGAGTTTTGGCCGCCTGCGCCGGTCTTCTCGCCGTGCCGCACTGCTTGGGGGCCCCTGGCACTGCCGGACCGCGCGAGGGGTCCACCACTCTGGTAATCCTGTGTACACCTCGTCCAGTAACCATTGGCAATCACATGCCAACCCTGGATATTTGCGCGGTTTTCATCGGCTTTTGGGGGTTTATCTTAAGATAACAGGCAAAAAATGCACTTTGCTGGCCAAAATTATAGAGTTTTTTGAGATTTTTTGTTGGTAATCACTGGTACGTGTAATTGGTAATCCTGTGTACACTCCTGAGCTGAGTGGTGGACCCCTGGGGACCGCTCGCGGAGTCCCTCGCCGCCGGACTTTGCGATCCGGGAGAAGACGCAGGAGGAGGTGGCCCTGATACAGGGGGTGGTTTGGGTACTAGAACAACCCTCACAGAGCGCTCTCCGGGGCTCAAGCAAAGCTGAACTGCGCGGCGTACTGCACACTGGGGCGGCGGGGAGCTTGCTGCCTTCCCTCTTAGCGCCCCTTGCAGCGTAGCAGCAGTGTGCTCGACCGACTGCCAACTCAAACCCTGCGCCAGCGCATCGAGGACCTCGAGCAGACACTCCACGACACAGACACACACTCACACTCTCTCACACACTAACTTACACACTTGACTCTCTCTCTCTCTCTCTCTCGCTCTCTCTCTCTCTCTCTCCTCTCTCCTCTCTCTCTCTCTCTCTCTCTCTCTCTCTCTCTCTCTCTCTCTCTCTCTCCCCAGCTTTAAATCCCATATGGATATCTGGTCTGGAATATTTCCATTCTGGTTTCTGATATCCATATGGTTTTATTATCCATATGTAAATTGGAACATTTTTCCACTCTGGGTTTTCAAATTCCATTCTGGAAAAAAAATTCCATAATGGAAACTGAAAATCCATTCTGGAAACAATGAGATCCATAGTGGTGCATGAGTGGTGCATACTGGTTAATGGATTCGTCTAAAATTTTGAGCTTTGATAGCCGACCTGATCGGCTATGCAGAGGCTAGCACCCAGAGGGCGAAAAGGCAAGCCTTAAAAATATGTGATGTGGGGTTAGCAGTTCACTTCGCACACATGAGGGGAAGAGAGCCCGCTTACCTAACTAAATCGCGACCCGTAGCGACAAGCGAGAGCCACCCAAGATTTTAAATAGCTAATGCTACAATTATCATACAGAGTTCAATTATACGTAGGTACGTGAGTCTCAAGTAGACCTTGCAGTTTCCGTCTACTTCGAAGTGTTGGAACATTCTCTCCCGGCTTGGGGAGCTCTTTTAACTGCTTGGTTAGAAAAAGCGACACTAGCGCCACCTTGCGGACGAAGCTCACAAAATCCACTCTGGAAATTTGAAAATCCATTATGGATTTGGTCCTTAAAAAACCACTCTGGTATTTCATTATTCCATAGTGGATTATTTTTCCCATTCTGGATTCGACAATTCCACATGGAAACTAAATTTCCATCTAGAATCATAATTTCCAGACAAAAGCCCAGTATGGAATTTCTCTTTTCCATCTGGATATTTCTAAATCCATATGGATAAGAATATTCCAGATGGAAACCCGGAAATCCAGAGTAAAATCCAGGTGGAATTTAAAGCTGGGTCCTCTCTCTCTCTCTCTCTCACTCACCCACTCACTCACTCACTCACTCACTCACTCACTCACTCACTCACTCACTCACTCACACACACACACACACACACACAAGTCCCAAAGTGATCGCTTGGCCGTTGCCGAACGGGGTCCAGACGGCGGATGACCATTGGCAGTGCCAGTCGCGGACCGCGAGTCACAGTGGGCCAGAAGACCAGCGCGGCGGTCCAAACGCGTTTTGAGCTCCATGCTGAGCTGGATGGGCCTCGAACCGCACGTGTGACCTTCCTCTTCCTCGTTCGGAGAGCAATCCATTGTGGTCATGCGTTCGGTTCGAGTCCCATTTAGCGACTCTGGAGCCCATTTAGCGACTGGAGCTCAAAACGCGTCTAGAGTTTTGGCTGCCTCCACCGGTCGTCTGGCCCACGGTGCAGTGCCCGTCGCAGACCACGAGGGGGGAGAGAGAGAGAGAGAGAGAGAGAGAGAGAGAGAGAGAGAGAGAGAGAGAGAGAGAGAGAGAGAGAGAGAGAGAGAGAGAAAGAGAGAGAGAGAAAGAGAGAGAGAGACGCCGCGGTTTGGAGTCCGCGGCCCGGCCCCATGAATGGCCGTGCTTGGTGGGGGCAGTATCGGCCGGATCGCGGCGTCGCTGCTGGAGAAGGAGGCGCTGCCGCGGCTGGAGCGGCTGGAGCGGCTGGAGCGGTGACTCACCGGCCAAGCCCAAGCAAGCCGTGGACCGGTACGTACGGCGTGCCGGGACGGCGTGTGAGAACAGCCCGCCCCCCAGAGAGTCTGAGAGAGACGGGCTGAGGCGGCCCCGCCGGTCGTGAGGCCCGTGTGTCCGCTGGCGAGCGCCTCGCGAACGCGAAGCGGTCGGCACGGCAGGCTGGGCTCCGGAAGGTCTTCTCCTCGGCGCCGCGCGGAAGACTGATTCCCGCGCGGCATCTCTTTGCTCTGTCTCTCGGGCACCTTAAGAGTGCGGAAGAGACAAAGCGATGCTCGAAGTCGCTGTGCTGCGCCACGCCGTTTGCTTCCTTCCTTCCGCGTGGCGGGAAATTTCCCGCCGCATCGGTCCTTTTCTCTTCCTTTGCGATCGCGCAGTGGAATTGGAGGGCCGTGTTTCTCGTTTTCCCGCTTTCCCAGTGGTGTTTTTCTCTTCCGGTTCCAGCGAGGCCTCATAAAGTCTTGCCCTGCCGGCCGCCGTGGCGGGGCGGGGTGGGGTGGGGCGGGGCGGGGCGGGGCGCGGTAGGGCTCCGGGGGACGGACTCCCTCCTGACAAGTGACTCTGGCCGGACCACATCGCCCGGATAGCTTTCCGCTCTCTCTCTCTCTCTCTCTCTCTCTCTCTCTCTCTCTCTCTCTCTTTCTCTCTCTCTTTCTCTCTCTTTCTCTCTCTCTTTCTCTCTTTCTCTCGCTCTGCCCGATAAATCGACCCCCACCCCGCCCCGGTGATTCATAACTCAATTAACTTGGCGCTAAGGTAAAGTGAGGAAAGCATTATATCTTCGGTTCTTAATACCTCCTTCGGAAATCGGAAAGTGCGCGCCGCCGCTGGTAAAAGTTAAACAACTTACGGGCGTCGACGTGGTCGTATTTTGGTGGCGACGCTCCCCAGCGTCGCGCGGCGTCGCGCGGCGTCGCGCCCCCGCCGCGGCCAGGTCCACTTTAACGACGGCTGGCCGTGTTGTTATGACACGACTCATTAAATGTTTCAAGGTGTGCGGGGCCTGAAAAGCCTGGAGCCGCGCTGTTATGGATTTTAACTACTTTTTATTTCGTCGAGCAGACTTGGCAGACAGGCGCGGCGCAGTGCACAGTGGACCAGAAGACCGGCGCAGGTGGTCGAAAACGCGTTTTGAGGTCCTGAGTCGCCAAACAGGACTTGAACCGAACGTGTGACCCAACAATAGATTCCTCATTCGGAGAGCAATCCATTGGCGGGGTCACACATTCGGTTCGAGTCCCGCTTAGCAATTCTAGAGCTCAAAACGCGTCCGGAATTTCGACCGTTCTCACCGGTCTTCTGGCCCACTGTGCGGCGTGGCGCGGCGTGGCGCGGCGTGGCGCGGCGTGGCGCGGCGTGGCGCGGCGTGGCGCGGCGTGGCGTGACGTGGCCTGGCGTGGCGCTCCAAAGAAAGACCGCGGCCAGGAATGCGGGGCTGCGCCGCGCGGGGTGTAGGTACGCTTGGCGTGTTTTTGCGGCGCGGAGTGTACCTATTCGGACCGCGGTGCGGACTGTACCCCGCCGAGACGAACGGACGGACGGACGGACGGACGGACGGACGCAGCCCTGTGGTTGGGATCGAAAGCGGCCTAACCCTATTACCATGGACTGTGCCGTCGTCCCCCTTTCACCTCTCTCCGATAACGCAATGGCGACGTGCGCGCTGCACGCCCTGTGTTGTGTTGAGGCACTTCTCTTGTAAGCTTATCGGGCCAGCGCGGCAGCGTGGCAGTGCGGCAGGGCCCCCCCGAAGCCGCGGCGGCGTGCATCGCGTGCACCCCCTTTCTATTTCCCCCCTTTTCCGATCCGCTCTAGGGATGTTCTTGCTTTTGCAGTCTCGCAGTCGCAGTCTCTGGCCGTCGCCGGGGCGCGGTCGTGGTGTGGACGGCCGGACTGTTGCCGCCCCTCCGGTGGGGCGTGGCGGCCAAAGCTTTAATTAAATCCCCGGTGAGCGCCGGGCGGCCATTGTTCCCACGCAAAGCCGAAGCTGCAGCGCGATAGGGCTTTGCGAGTGATCGCCCTGCTGAGCTGGGCCAGCTCCGGCCGGCTCCGGCCAGCTCACCAGCAGGCTGCTTCCGAACAGTGCCCTCGTCGCTCTGTCTCTCTCGCGTCCCCGCGGCACGCCCCACGAGTGCGAGAGGGGCAGCGCGGCCGGTGGCGTGACGGGGCCGCCCTGCCGCGACCGGCCCTGCTGGCCGCTGCAGTTTTGATCAAGCCCATTGAGGTGCCATTGGCGTTGGTCCGCCGGGCGGCAGACAGCACTGAGGACGACATCTGCGCCCTATTCACGGTCTGCGCTCCTCTGCGCTGGCGGCGTCTTTTGCCCGGAGCTCAGAATGGAGCAGGCTGGGACAAGGCGCGCGGCGCACGGGCCGGCAGTGCACACTGGGCCAGAGGATCGGTGGAGGCGGTCGAAATCCCGGACGCGTTTTGAGATGCAGAGTCGCTAAAAGGACTCGAACCGAACGTGCGACCCCACCGATGGATTGCTCTACGAACGAGGAATCGATTTGTGGGGTCAAACGTTCGGTTCGAGTCCTGTTTAGCGACGCTGGAGCACAAAACGCGTCTGGAGTTAGGGCCGCCTGCGCCGGTCTTCTGGCCCACTGTGCGGCAGTGCAAGGCGTCGATACGGTCCGCCCGTGCCTCCCTTTTTAATGGACAGGGTGCAGTCCATCGTCCGTCACCGAGTCCGGCTCGCCGTCCGCGTCGGTCCGCGTGCGGTCGCCGCCGCCGGTCAACGCGCCAAATCGGGACCCAGTGGCTACCGGCCGCGGCGTAGCGTGGCCGCGTCCAAATGGAACGCGTCCGCCTGCGGTCTAGTTCCGGGCCGCGCCGCTAGAAAGCGCTGCCGCTGCGGCCAGGACGCCGTCATGTCATTAGAGCGCCGTTCGCGGCCATTCCGAGACGACGGCATCGTCGTCGGCCACGCCGCGGAACGCGGCCAGCAGGCTCATGCCGAACACTGCTTTCGTCGCCGCCTCTCGTATCCGTGGGCTGCGAGAGAGACAGAGCAGCCCGGCTGCCCCGGCCACACAGCGCGCGGCGTGCCGGCCGAGGAGCCCGTGGAGTCTAGTCATGTCAACACGACGCCCAGTGGGTTAGAAGACCCGGACGCGTTTTGAGCTCCAGAGTCGCTGAACAGGACTCGAACCTAACGTGTGACCCCACCAATTGATTCCTCGTTCGG
This sequence comes from Stenchaetothrips biformis, assembly GCA_030522485.1. NCBI lineage: Eukaryota > Metazoa > Arthropoda > Insecta > Thysanoptera > Thripidae > Stenchaetothrips > Stenchaetothrips biformis. The sequence continues at coordinate 2,093,199 of CM060098.1, forward strand.
AGAACAATCCATTGATGCGGTCACACGTTCGGTTCGAGTCCCATTTAGCGACGCTGGCGCTCAAAGCCCGTCCGGGATTTTGGCCGCCTGCGCCAGTCTTCTGGCCCACTATGCGTCGAGGGTGCGGTGGTGGCGGTGCGCTGCGAGCCAAATCCAAGTTGAATGCGAATGAATGCCGTTTTGAAAAGGTCCTCCTCGTGCACATTATGTCGCACCCAGGACTCCCTTGTGCTGCGGCCGGGCCCTCGAAGCGTCCTCCTGCTGCTCCTTCTCGAGGCCCTCCTCTTCTCCTTGTGCTTTCTTAAAAAACATTCTCCTCGGCGACAAAGGGCGTCGCCGTTTGAGTGGATGCGGCGTGCGGTGACACCCTGGCTGACACCCTGCCTGCAGCTGCGGCCGAGGCGCATACAGAAGACGGTCCACAGTGGGCCAGAAGACCGGCGCAGGCGGCCGAAACTCTAGACGCATTTGGAGCTCGAGAGTCGCTAAATGGGACCCGATCCGAACGTGTGACCCCATGGATAACTCTCGGAACGAGGGATCCATGGGCGGGGTCACACGGTCGGTTCGAGTCCCGTTTAGCGACTCTGAGGCTTAAAACGCGTCTCGAGTTTCGGACGCCTGCGCCGGTCTTCTGGCCCACTGTGCGGTCGTCAAGGAGAGGGGGATGCGAGGATCGGCGAGGATCGCGCGACCAATATTTTCGTGTGTCGCGTCGTGCGGGGTAATTGATGCTCTCCGGGAGACTCCATATTGTATCGATCGGGTCCGGGATGGCGGTGCCATGCAGTGCCGTGGCACGACGGTGTTACCGCCGCCTTGCACAACACGGGGTGGTGGATGTTCTCACGCGAGGAGCCGCGCACGCGAGTGTGTGTGTGTGTGTGTGTGTGTGTGTGTGTGCGTGTGCTGTTCCCCTGTCACGGCATGCATGCATGCAGCCTCGATTCGAGTGACCACCCTACAGTGGGCTAGAGGACAGGCGCTGCCGGCCAAAACTCTAGACGCGTTTTGAGCTCCAGAGTCGACTTTAACCGCACGTATGACCCCCACGAATGGGTTCCTCGTTCTTTGAGCAATAATCTAGTAGTGGTGTCACATGGTCCATGGTGTTCAAGTCCTGTCTAGCGAGCGACTCTGGAGCTCAAGACGAGTCCGGGATTTTGACCGTTTCCACCGGTCTTCTGGTCCACTGTGCAGCCAAAGCGACCTGGATTGCTACGCAGAAGTAGTTAGTGTGTGCGTGCGCGCGCATCACGAAGAAGGCGGCCTTAAAGACGACGAGCTGGCCTGCAGCAGTTGCGACTCCTCATCTCGGTCTTGCTTGTGTGTTTATTCGTGGTGTTCGCTCCAAAGTGTTATACTGGCGTGGTATGGCGGGAATGCGCTTACGGGGTGTGTGTGTGTGTGTGTGTGTGTGTGTGTGTGTGTGTGTGTGTGTCTAATTAGCAGCAGCGCTCCAGTTGCAGCCCGCATCGCGGTCGGTATCGCCGCCAACGCGGTATGTCTCGCGCGGCGGCAGGTTGTGTGGATAGGGCAGGACAGCCTGCTGGAGGCTCACAGTGGGCTAGAAAACCGGCCCAGGCGGTCAAAACTCTCGACGCGTTTTGAGCTCCAGAGCTCCAGCTCCACCGCTAAACAGGACTCGAACCGGACGTGTGACCCCACCAATGAATTCCTCGTTCGGAGAGCAATATATTGGTGGCGTTACACGTTTAGTTCGAGTCCCATTTAGTGACGCTCGTGCTCAAAACGCCTCCGGGATTTCGACCGCCTCCACCGGTCTTCCGGCCCACCGTGGGGCTGGAGCAGCGGCAAGGCGACCTTCTGCTGTAGCGACAAAGCCTGGAACGCGCTGTGCTGCCCGTCGGCTGTCCGCTCGGACTGGCCGCATAGTAATTCCAGCGAATGCACCCAGCCGCCCAAAGGGCCTAAAGGGCCCAGGGCAGGGACCAAAGGGGGCCAGAAAGAATAGCGGCCGAGGCAGCGGGGCACACGTAGCTCTCGTATCTCTGTGGTCATCGGGGGACCCGAACACACTAGTGTACACGAGATGAGATGAGCTCCCCGATACACTGTCCCGGGTCGCCCCGCCACCCTCGGACCCCCTTCCCCCCGGCCTCGGCCTCCATCCTGGACGTGTCCCCCTGCAGCCGTCACCTGCGCGACGCGCACCTGCCCTGACGGCCTCGGCTCAGTGATAAGGTATAAAGGAGTAACGCGCGACCCTGGCCGAGGCCGAGCGACCGAGGTAGGCAGCGCCCTACAATGTTGTCGGACACGGGCTCGGACACGGCGTCGGGCCACGGAAAAAAATCATTTCTTGTGGTGATTAGCTTTGTTTGATAGGCTGAATTCGATAGCTGCAATCGAAAAGTCGATACCTACAACCAAAAGCTGGTTGCTGCGACCGACCACTTGTAAGAGGATAACCCCAGCTCAGTTGTCATCTTACAAGTGGCCGGTCGTAGCAACCACCTTTTGGTTGTAGGAATCGACTTTTCGATTGCAGCTATCGAATTTAGCCTATCGAACAAAGCTGATCCCCACAACAAATGATTTTTTTTAGGCACGAAGTAGCCTTATAGCCTCACCGGGGTTGGTTTTTTTTTTTTTTAATTTTTATTTCCAGTCTGGCCCCTAATGCAAATCCGAAATTCTCTATACGATTCTGATGAGACTTGGCAGAGTGGTAGAACTTTGTACCCTGATTTCAGTGGTGAAATCTGGTTGAAAAGTGCAGGGCCAATTTTGAGAAATTTTGAGTTGAAATCGCCGTTTCCATGGCAAAACTCGACTCGTCAGCGAAAAACAGAGGGAGAGGGGGGAGCCGAGCCACCGGAAATGGAATCCGACCAATGGCAGCGCTCCTTTTCGCCTCTGTACAGCTTACACCAAAAACGCTCGCTCCCCTGAAAAAGCGCGTTCGAATCGACATTGTCTTTTACTGCAGCTAGAAGAGCTCCAACAATAGCATAGACGTTGTTTTCGAGCGTGGCCATTTGGATCGGCCTGTCGGTCGGTGATTGTTGGCCAGAGTGTCCCACGCGCCTGCGCGCAGGCCCTGTTGTTTTCGGAAATGCCAACCCCAAACGTTCAATACTCTTGGAATCGGAGTGATATAAGTCATCATACTGCGTGTCTTCGCACATGCATTTGTAAATAAACTTTCCCTAGTGTAGTTTGAGTGTGACTATAAGTCCCTTTCCGAAAACAATGGGCGTGTAGCTACTCCTTGTAACGAGGTTTGATGGTACTTTTGAATCTAAGACGAAACGATCTAGACACGGCGGCTGTGAACTTTCCTAACCTCAAATCATTTAAAACTGGGTGAAATGAATTATTTTACTGCACGTTTCTGTGAATAACCTGACCTTCAGGTATCATAGAACTGCAATAAATGTCTATTTTCGACACGAATTAATACGCAGCTGGCCCTCTACGTAAGTTTTAGTTTTATTGACACTGGTACACTGTACCACACATGAACTTAACTCCACTTAACGCAGTTCTAGCCTCAAGAATTTTTGTTAAACCAGAACGCAAATGAAATTAACTTCGTGACTACCAGGATTTCGTGAAATCGTATTTTTTTTTTCGTGACGGCCTCGGGCACGGCTTCGGACTCGTACACGACCTTGGACAAGACCTGGGGCACGGCCCGAGGGGGAATCACCAGTGTGCTCATGTGTACAAATTGGCCCGTACTCAGTGTACTCACAAATTTAAATAGGGCAAAATTTGCTTATTTTTGCACGATTTGGCGTTGTATGTCGTCTGCAACGCTATATGAAGCCTAAAAACGTTTAAAAATGCGAAATTTACGAGCTTTGTGAGGTGTACTCACCCGTACCCATGTACTCATGTGTACAACAAAACACTGAGTGATTCACCCCTCGGCACGGCCTCGTACTCGGCCTCGGGCACGGCCTCGTACTCGGCCTCGGGCACGGCCTCGGAAACGGCCTAGGACTTGGCCTCGGGCACGGCCCAGGACTTTTTTTTGTATCATAGGACTCGGCCTCGGACACGACCTCGGACAAGACATCGGACACGACATCAGACACAGTCTTAGACACGGCCTCGGACACTGTGCTCTACGGCGAAACGGGGCGCCGGTAGCCACAGCGCCGCGGTCGCCTCGGTCAAGTGCCGTGCGACCAGCCAGTTAACCGGTTACGCGAGGAAAACACACAGAGAGCAAACTACTAACACGGGGATTATCTAGTGTAATAAACGGCTTTATGGACGCCAGAGACTCGCGCAAGGCTGTAAAGCGTGATCCTTATCAACTGGACCTGATCACGGACGCTGCTCGCTGGACCTCGCCGTGTCGTCGCCGTGGTCGTCGTCCCGCCCAGGATGTCGTCTGGGCGCCTCCCGGAGCGTCAGTCCAGTTAGCACGACGCGTATAAGAGAAGCATCACAATTAGGCGCTTCTAAATTCCTGGACATCCTGGAGGAGTCTGGGCTCGTCTGATTATCATGCCTGGTCGGTCAAGTGTGTGTGTGTGTGTGTGTGTGTGCGCGCGCGCGTGCGCGCGGTGCGTGGCGAGGAGGAGGAGTTCGGATTAAGAAGGTTGGTACTCCTTGGTGACATTCGACATCAATAAAAACGTGAGGGACCACCGATCGCCTGGGATCAGAGTAAGCCCGGACTGAGAGTGGCCGAGTGGCCCGAAAGCTGCCGCGCGCACATTTGCTGCGGTCTCCCTGGGCTGTGCATGCGGCCTTTCATTTGAGATTAACTGGTCCCCGCGGGGGGAGGGCGGGGTGGGGGTAGTAATCCTGGTCCTCCTCCTCGGCTGGAGACGGCCAAGATGAGCATGAGCCTCTCCGTGGGTCATTGTGCCGACGTCCCGTACGGGGCTAGTTTGCGAAGTGAACCGGACGTCCGTCTCAGGTATGCGCGCCACGCCCCGCCATCCTGCGCGTGCCCGTGCAGTGCGCCGTCGTGGAGGCCGGTGACGCGCGGCGGGGCGCGGCGGGGTGGGGCGGGGCGGGGTGAGACACGTGGCGCCGCCGACGGGGACCGCGACAGGTGCGCGACGGCGGCGAACGACGGTGATGATACCGATCTTGTGATAATGAAGGAGTGCAACCGGTACTGCGGAGCAGGCGCACTCCGAAGTTTGCCTTGGGCGTTGTTTTCGGCTGTTGTCTGGCTCCAGGTAAATTTACGCGCGTAGCTTGTGTGTGTATACCCGTGCCGCTTGTAGTTCTCTAGTCAAGCTACAATAGTCTCGCTTACTACCCTGGAACGGTGTAATGTGAGACAAATTTCGAGGTTGTTGGTGGATTTTCCCCCTTCAATTTCAGTTTGAGGTGCTGAGGTGTTTATCACCTGTTCTTTGGCCCTTTGGCTACACTCTCACCAAATTTCAGATTTTTACGTTCAGTGTGAAACTCTAAAGAACACTCGGACTGTCCCATATTTCCCTGCAATGTGGGGTAAAGACAGAAAAGAAAAATGGCGAAGAAGTCTGGATAATTGGCTTAAATAGGCAGCTTTGGAGCTTTAAAAGTTCTTTTTATTCCTTTTGAAGATGATTGGGGATTATAATGAAGAAGAAATAAAATCTGGAGGGAAGAAAATTGGAGGTCACTAAAGATAACTGAAAAATGTGAAAGAAGTAATAACTTGTGACCTGGTTTAAGTCACATGTGAATACTAAACGAAGAGCACAAGTACCGGTCAGATATTAAAATAATATTATTACCTGCAATAATTTACAGTGGAATACGTTTAGCCTCATGTTACAAGTGAAAATAGGTGTCTCTATTTTCCCTGCAAGGTAACAAAATTGTATTCCCTCTGAAACAGGCGGAGTGGACATAACGGATTAAACCTCGTCCCCGAGGTCTTACCAAGGTTTCCGCCGGAAACTTTCCGGGGAGGCTTTTATCAAAAACTTGTCAAAATTTTGAGGGTTTTTCATTTGGTTCTAAATCATTCTTGCGAGTCTCTTATTGCCTTCTTGCGTTCCCCGTGAGCTGCTAAGACCTCCTAGACCACGAAAAAAAAATGTACGGTGGTCTTCTAAGCGCCCGCTAGGGAGCAGCGCGACAAAACCCGAAAACATGGCACTTTGTCTCGATTTTCCTTCAGATCTCACATTACCCCATTCCACGGTTCTAGCCTGGCGGATCAAAAGTCCAGAGGTGGCCTTTTTTTTCCTCTTTTTTTTTGGGGGGGGGAGCATTTTTTGCCTACTTACAGGGGTAACGCAGCCCTTTTTTGCGTACCTTCAGGCGGCTAATTTAGGTTTTTCGTATCCGCGCCTGAGGACCCATGGGAGAAAACCCGCCCCGTCGATTCATTTCTAAATGTCGGACTTGGGGCAGCCCTGCGTTTCCCCAACACATCCAGGACTCTATGGTGCGCTAGCGAAGTGCTCGAGTCGAGGCCAATCGCCGGGCCGCGTTCTGCAGGACTCGTCCCGACAGTCGCAAAGGACGAAGGGACTCGGGCAGCCGGGACTCGCCTTATGGGTACGTGTGCTGCGCGGTGCTGCGCGGTGCTGCGCGGTGCTGCGCGGTGCTGCGCGGTGCTGCGCGGTGCTGCGCGGTGCTGCGCGGTGCTGCGCGGTGCTGCGCGGTGCTGCGCGGTGCTGCGCGGTGCTGCGCCATGGAGCTGCGTCCGCCTCGTTCCGCCCTCTGCACTGGAAAGGGTTTGTGTTTGTGACTCGGGGCCAACGAGTCCGCGTCTCGGCCATCGAAAGTCTGGAGGAAGAGGGGGAGTAGGGCGGGCGGGCGCGCGGGGTATAGCGCCGTGCCGTCCACTTCGGCCGCGTACCGTCTCGCCCCGCCCCACCCCGCCTCGCCTCGCCCCGCCCCACCCCACCCCGCCGCACCTCGCCGGCGTTTTAATCTTCCGTTTCCTCCAAAGGATGGTATTGGAGCCAGTTTCCCCTCACCGGTCCTGACAGCAGGATGAAGCACGGCACGGAGTCGGCGGCGTGGCGCGGCGGAAAGGTCATCGGCGCACCGTGGGCCAGAAGACCGGCGCTGGCGGCCAAGACTGTAGACGTGTTTTGAGCTCCAGAGTCGCTAAATAGGACTCGTACCAAACGCGTGTCCCCCACCAATGGATTACTCGTTTCGAGAGCTATCCATTGTGGTCATACACGTTCGGTTCGGGTCCCATTTAGCGACTCTCGAGCTCAAAAACTGTCCGGGATTTTGACCTCCACACCGGTCTTCTGGTCCACTGTGCAGCGCAGGCCGTGCCGTGTAGCAGTGCAGCGGCGCCACGTTCGCAGGCCGCGCAGTAAAGAGACTCAGAGAAGCGATGTGCGCCCCTTTATACGGCCGGCCGTCGCGTTGGCGGATCAAGACCTTCGGCCACGATTTGTGTTCTCATAACCCATTTGCCGGCCCCCCGCGCCCCCGCGCCCCCGCGCCTCCTGCGCCCCTCGCGCGGACGGCCAGTCGGCCAGGGCGGTGCCGTGGCCACCTGACCCTAATGCAGGCCGTGCAGGCCGATTGAGTCCCCTGGCGCACAGTGGGCCAGAAGACCACGCAGGCGGCCAAAACTCAAGGCGCTTTTTCAGCTCCAGAGTCGCGAAATGGGAATTGAACCGAACATGTGCTCCCACCAATGGATTTCTCGTTCAATGCATTGGTGAGGTCTCATGTTCGGTTCGAGTCCTCTACGAGTTCAAAATGCGTCCGGGATTTAGACCGCCTCCACCGGCCGGTCCTCTGGCCCTCTGGTGAGCCTATGCTCACCCGGTTCGATAAACGGGCTTGAACAGGATCGAACCCCACCTGACATCTATTTACAGACGGAGGGTTCGATTTTCGAACCCTTTGCCGGCCTCCGGCTCTGCGGTTCGCAGGAGAGCGCCTGGAGTGAATTTTTTGAGTGAAATTTTGGAGTTGTCCAAATTGTCATCACTTAACAGAGATGCATTCGTCTCAGCAAGACAAACAAAAAACGTTAACCACGTGTCATAAGTTTGTATGGCCAATTAAAAAGTTATTGAACTTCAAATGTACCAAAGAGGTCATTTTGGCCACTTTACACACTTTGAAGTTCAATAACTTTTTTATTTCCCATCCAAACGTATGACACATGTTGACATTTTTTGTCTGTATTCTTACTGAGACGAATCTAAATGTGTAAGGTGATGTCTTTTTGGTAAAGTTTGGGAATCCACTCAAACTCAGCGAAATTCGAACCGTACGGAGCCGAAAATCGAACCCTTATTTTGTCAGAATATCGAACCCAAGAGATAACTGCCACGAAGTCCGATTTTCGAACGGAGACGGGTTCGATCCTGTTTTAGCACGTTTTTCGAGCCCATGTGGGTTCGATTTTCGACTGTAACTGTGGAGTCCGGCAGGCGCCCGAACTCACTCACACAAACACATACACACACACTCTCTCTCTCTCTCTCTCTCTCTCTCTCTCTCTCTCTCTCTCTCTCTCTCTCTCTCTCTCTCTCTCTCTCACACACACACACTCACACACACACTCGCACACAAGCTGCTCTTATTAGCCCCGCCGGAGCAGAACGACGGGCTGCCCCGTTGTGCAACTAATTGTGTAGCGCGCGGCTCACAGGGCCTCACACCCCCGCAACGATCATGGCGATAATTAGTGACTGTCACTAGTTCGGACGGACGGTCCGTCAGCCGGCTGGCGGGAAGGGGGCACACAGTGGGCCCGAAGACCGGCGCATGCGGCCAAAACCCTCGACGCGTTTTAATCCGGACCCGAACCTCACGTGTGACCCCCACCAATGGATTGCTCTCCAAACGAGGAATCCATTGGTGGGGTCACACGTTCAGTTCGGGTCCCATTTAGCTACTGTGGAGCTCAAAATGCTAATGGAGTTTTGGCCGCCTGCGCCGGTTATCTGGCCCACTGTGCGGCATGCCGACGTGCACCACCTGCACGCCGTGTGTGTAGTATACTTACAGAGTGCATAATCGCTGTCATCGGCCAGCACCACCAACGAACGGTGAGTGTGCATTGCTTCCCGTTCCATCACCACGTAACCCCGCCAGCCAGCACCGGAAGGAAGAAAAAGCCGATCTGCGCAAGCGTGTCTGTGTGTGTGTGTGTGTGTGAGAGAGAGAGAGAGAGAGAGAGAGAGAGAGAGAGAGAGAGAGAGAGAGAGAGAGAGAGAGAGAGGGAGGGAGGGAAAGGGGGGTAGTCGGGTGTCAGAGAGGCTGATGGATTGCTGGCTTGTTTTCACTCTTACGCCTTCTGCCTCTTTCCTCCTTCCCCGCTGCTCACCCCCACCCCACCCCTTCTCTGGCTCGCTCGCTCTCTCCCCCCGCGGTGACTGGGGGACTACATTGTCGTGTCCCTCTCGCGTCATCGGAACGCCATTGTGGTTGTGGTGGATCGCATCGCGCCTTTTGGCGCCGCGCGCCAAAACATGGCCACTCACTTTTGTGGGCTCGGCATTGATAAACGTCACACGGACTCTCTCTCTCTCTCTCTCTCTCTCTCTCTCTCTCTCTCTCTCTCTCTCTCTCTCTCTCTCTCTCTCTCTCCCATTCTTTCTCTCTCTCTCTCTCTCTCTTTCTCTCTCTCTCTCTCTCTCTCTCTCTCTCTCTCTCTCTCTCTCTCTCTCTCTCTCTCTCTCTCTCTTCTCTCTCTCTCTCTGTCTCATTCTCTCTCTCTCTCTCTCTCTCCTCTCTCTCTCTCCTCTCTCTCTCTCTCTCTCTCTCTCTGTCTCTCTCTCTCTCACACACTCACTCACTCACTTACTCACTTACTCACTCACTCAACGCCGCATACTAGCAGGAAAATCCACACGCAATCCACTTGGTTCCTGCGCCGGAGTCCCAATTCTTAATGCACCCCACACGAGAGACACAAGACGCAACAAGATCAACGCGCGCGGTTTTGAGAACCGGAAAACCGCCCCATCGGCCGGGTCTTTCCAGTTGCGCAATGCGGTCATCAAACCTCAAATGGAATGGAAAACGGAAAACAAGGGGCCCTATCCAGAAGGTCTTAATCTGGGCGTTTCCGTAAGAATCTTATTTGCAACGCAACCGAATTTCGCTAAGTTTGGTAAATTAAGACCGCTACAAATCAAAATATTTCGTGGTTTCATTCACGCAAAACTGATGAAAGATCAAAGAAGTAGCTAAGTGCTCGTAGAAATATGTTTCGCTTACTCTCTTATCCGTCCCAAATGCATGACCAAACTTAATAAAATTCGCTTATTGCGTTTCAGATAAGATTCTCTATACAGAAATGCCTATAGGATCTTTTAAATAGGACCCCTCGAAAAGATCTTTATTCTTTACGTAATAAATAATCAACAAATAGCGCTGGAACGCTGGGTTGCGTGGCGCATGGCTATTTACGGCGTAGGGCGCATTCCAGTCTGATTGCGCGATTCCGAAAAGTCGTTTCATCGTTCTGTCGCTCTCGCACTTCTTCGGGGTGCCCCATGTGGGGAGAGAGAGAGAGAGAAACTGTTCGGAATGGGGCTGCCCAAGGCCAGAAGACCGATGGGTGCGATCGAAATCCCGGACGCGTTTTGAGCTCCATAGTCCGAACGCTTGACCTCACCAATCCATTGCTCTCCGAACGATGAATCCATCGGTGGGGTCCTTAGTTCGGTTCGAGTCCCATGTAACGACTCTGGATCTCAAAACGCGGCTCGAGTTCTGGCCGCCTGCGCCCGTTTTCTGGCCCGCACTGTGCGACGCCGGAATACTGCGGGAAGATAGACCCCGTCTCGCTGCTCCAGCAGTAGTAGAGTAGTAACAGCCGTCCGACACTTGTCGGCCACGGTCGAGTGCACGCCGCACAGCCGCACGCCGATGGATGGCGTGTTTTCGCTGCCTCGCCTTTATCCCCAGTGACTTTGTTGTTCATCCCGGCGACCTCCTCCAGGACCACCTCACCGTCTTCGTCGACTCGGTTCACCTGGATCAATGGGGAAATGGAGTGCGTTTGTGCGCCTGTGAATGGTCTTATTATTGTTCCGGCAGCTGCGGTGCGTGCACTCTGTGTGTGTGTGTGTGTGTGTGTGTGTGTGTGTGTGTGTTGAACGTGTCTTGCGCGACGGGATTGAAGCCAAAAGGCGAGGCCACCCGAACAAGCTGCCAATCCAGAGATCGTTGGTTGCGTGCGCGCGGGGGTGCCTGTCTTTCTGCATCCGATTTCCAGGGAAATTCAAGTGTCCCCCCCTCCAGAAAGTCATAAAATTGATATCAGCGTGGCGCGAGGGGCCTGTCAAATGACGTGGAGGGAGGAGCCGCACAATGGGAGAGGTCTGAGTCGTGGCACGGCGGGGTCCTCGCCATTGCCGTGAGAAGAGGCTGCCCGGGGCGGGGCAGGGCGGGGCGGGGCGGGGCGGTGGTGGCGGCCCAGGGCGCGTCCCAGGGGGTGTGGCAGCAGCTGCAAGGCTTGGCTCGCCCCGTCGCGGGGCCCAGCACGCCAGCACGCCCCCTTGGGGCCCAGCCGACCCAGCGGCCCAGCAGTGGCCACAGATGCAGGCAGGAATGAGAAGCCGCAGGACTGCAAGACTGTGCCAGCGAGCTGTGCAGTGCCTCGCGGTCTTTGCAGTTGTTGGGCAACAAAGGCAGCAGGTCGAGAGGTCTCAGCTGGCGCTGCTTGCGCTGCTGTGCTGACGAGACGCCGACTGGCACCAAATCGCCTGAGTTGGAGTTGATGATTGCTGGGCGAGCGAAGCCCTGCCTTGTCTGAGGTCTCAGGTGAGGTCAGACAGTCCCCCTCGCCGCCCAGCACGAAGCACGGCATTGTTTTACCTACCTCTTGACTGCAGCAGGTTCTGCCCAAAAATGTTGCTTGCGTCCCCATTTGATGCGACAGACATACCAGGAAGGCTCGGCGCGAAACTGGTCTCTCTCTCTCTCTCTCTCTCTCTCTCTCTCTCTCTCTCTCTCTCTCTCTCTCTCTCTCTCTCTCTCTCTCTCTCTCTCTCTCTCTTTCACTCACTCACACACACACACACACACACACACACACTCACTCACAAACACCAGTACACACAGAGCCTCTTAAAATTATGTTGTCTGGGTGCAATCTCGGGTGTGTAATAATGTCGCTGTGAAATTGCACACTGCACGGCGCTAGGCTGCGCCACTGCGTCCCGCCGGGGTGGCCCGTCTTGATGCGTAGGCCCACCTGCGCGGGGTGCGGGCCGGGCCTCTGCCTCTCTCGCTCTCGTGGGGCGTTGCGGAGGGCTGAGAGAGATGGCGACGAAGCACAGTGGGCCAGAAGAAAGTGCAGACAGACAAAACTCTCAAGACGCGTTTTGAGCTCCAGAGTCGCTACATGAGGCTCGAACCCAACCTGTGACCCCATCAATGGATTATTCTCCGAACGAGGAATCCATCGGTTTCGGGACTCTAGAGCTCAAAACACGACTAGAGTCTTGGCCGCTTGCACGGTCTCCTGGCCCACTGTGCGTATGCCCTGTTCGGAATGAGGCCCGGCATCACCCTCGGCAAATAGCAGCGGAAGGTAATGACCGGTCGGGCGGCCCTGCGACAGAGACAGAGATGGATGTGACGCTGTGGTGAGCACAGTGAGCCGCACGACGCGCGGCGGACGCGCAGCAATCCCACCACCCCGGGCCGTTTATTTACTTTTTATCGTTTTATTATTTTTTATTTTTATTTTTCGCATTCCGCGAGAAGAAGAGGCGCGGCGTGGCGGAACGGAGCGGCGGGGAGGAGGGACACTCGTGACTCACGAGACGGATTCCTGCATGGGATGCGCGCGTTGTTCCGTGACCCAGTGATCATGCCGCAGTTTTGGTGGCGGGGCGGGGCGGACCGGTAAGGCACGGCTCTGGGCGACGCGGCACGCATGCAGACGTGGGGCCGCCGTGAGGGCCTCGGGGGCGGGGCGGGGCGGGGCGGGGCCGCACGGCCGTGGAGGCTTTTCGGGGCGCTGGGCCCGGCTGGGCCGCTGGGGGGCGTGGCGGGGGGCGGGGAGGTGGGGCATTGCACTGGACCACGGAGCCGTGGGTACCGGGCTGGCGGTACCAGCGGCGCGCCGACCTTGGCGATGACTCATGCTGGGCGGCGTGCCTGGTGCCGCTGCAGTGCAGCATCCCTCCCTGAGTCGTGACCGCGCCACCCTCTCTCCGGATTGATTCGTACGTACTCTGTCGAGAACACGGCCTCGTGGGCGAGCTGGACGTGGGGCCGAGTGGGCCGGAGGAGGGAGGGAGGGAGGGTCCACCTGACTGACCCGTGACCCGTGACTCATCCCACACACGGCAGGGCGCTCGGTCTCTGCCTCTCTCTCTCTCTCTCTCTCTCTCTCTCTCTCTCTCTCTCTCTCTCTGGGACGCGGTGCGGCTCCCCCGTGAGAATAGAGGGTCGTGCAGCAGCTCTGCAGCAGCCGCCAGAGATTGCTGTCGATCTGCGTGACATTCCTGCTGCTGCAGACCACAGTCACACACAGTCACGCACGCACGCCACCGGCGGACCCGGAGCCAAAACAACAATAATTGACCGGCCGGCCGGCCGGGTTGCAGAGAAACAGAGGGAACCAGGGAACTCGACGCATTTTCTCCCGAAAACAGGCGCGGCCTTCTTCCCCGCTCCTGCGAGCAGAGCGAGCACAGGCCGGCCCACAATGCGTGATGCGGCCCGCCAGGCCCGCCCCGCTGCAGGCTCGTTCCGAACCGTGCTGTCTCTTTCGCACTGGTGCCGCGGGGGTGCGAGAGAGGCAGAGCGACGAAAGTACTGTTTGGACTCGGCCGTGCCCGCGGAGAGGGCCCCGAAATTCCCTCCCCGGACTTGAAGTCGGTGCGGTCCTCCACCTCCTCCGTGATTCACCTCCCCGCCCCTGCGATTCCAGCGGCTCCAGGTTTGCCGAAACTCGCCAAAAAGTATGTGTGGCTGGAGGCTCCATGCCCCTTCCTGGCTGGCGGGCCTGGCCGAGACCGGCGGCCAAGGCGGTGACGTCACTCCAGACTCAAGAGAGTGATAGCATTTTTCAGCGCAAGTCCTACCGGCGCAAAGTCAAGGGGTTCTGTTACTTTGGTGTTGCAGTCACGATTCCGAATTCCTACGATGCCAAAACTAGTGCTTACTAGAAAAGTGAGGATTTTTGAACATTTTCCTGTTTTTTAGTGTTTTGTGTCACTTCCTCAAGAAAAGAATGACTGTTCATTGAAACTTTAAGGATTTTCGCCGATGGATTTTCAATAAACTTTTGAAAGAATTTTGAATGATTCCCGGACTGGGTGGGTGAACACACGATTCCCGGATTGGGTAACCCCTCGCTCCGAGTTCCGCAGTCTTTGCGCTTGGATAACACCTCAATGTGATACGGTCGCCGATATTGACACACACGTGAACGTGACGCGCTCGCGATCTCTCTAACCTGCCTATTTCTGTGCCTGCCCCCTCCGCTATTTTTCTCCGCGGCCGATTGTGGTAGCCTCTCTTTCTCCCCTCTCTCTCTGTCTGTCTGTCTCTCTCTCTCTCTCTGTCTCTCTCTCTCTCTCTCTCTCTCTCTCTCTCTCTCTCTCTCTCTCTCTCTCTCTCTCTCTCTCTCTCTCTCTTTCTCTCTCTCTTTCTCTTTCTCTCACACACACACACACCCGTACACACACGCACGCACGCTGGGTTGCCGTTTCCGAAGACAGCCCGCGGCGGGGATTACGTAATGAGGCGCGAAGGAGCAAGCCTCGCGCCTCGTCGCGGCCACGCCCTGGACTTGCTCTGTCTCTCTCTCACCCTTTCGGGACCTTCAGGATGCCTCGTGAGTGCGATAGAGACAGGGCGTCATGAGCGCGCTGTTCGGAATCGCGGCCAGCGGGGTTGGGTCCCTGCTGTTTGCACGGCGCTCGGCGATCTCTCTCTCTCTCTCTCTCTCTCTCTCTCTCTCTCTCTCTCTCTCTCTCTCTCTCTCTCTCTCTCTCTCTCTCTCATATACATACATACACACACATCCACACTCACACACATGCACACAACGCGCACGTACGCACTCGGGCCGTGTGTGTGATCCTTACAGCGCGCAGCATGCGCTTGTTACAAGTACCGCACGGCGTCCTCGGCTGTCCAGCGCCTTGTCAACTTCTTGGCTGGAACGCCGGAGCAGGTGCGACCGCGCGTCCTTGGTTTCCCTTCTCTTATGGGTCCTGGCTGGAGTCCGCCGGACGCCTGTTTACCAATTTGGGGCAAAGAGGTGTGCTCCACGCGGCGCGGCGCTCTATCGGACCGGTCCAGCGCTCAAGTCTCCTATCCGCCCAAGGACGCAGTGTCTCCAAAGGGCCTGCCTGGAGGTCTGGCCGTCCTGCGTGGCACTGATGGCGGCGTAGCGGCCAAGGGGTCCCCCACTTAAACAATCTGTGTACGCTTGGAGGACACAATCCCACAATCTTGCCTCAAAAACGCCTGTAAGTGGGCAAATAGCGCGACAAAATCATTAAAAATTCGAAAGAATCTTACACAATCAACCAATCTGTGTACACCGAAATTCTGAGTGAGGGACTCCTTGGCCGTGGTGGTCGCCGCGCTCAGTAGGCCGGCGCAGGCGGCCAAAACTCTAGAGGCGTTTTGAGCTCCAGAGTCGCTAAACAAACTCGAACCCAATGTGTGACCCCACCAGTGGATTCCTCGTTCGGAGGTGTGGTCACACCTTCGCTTCGAGTCCCATTTCGAGTCTCTGGTGCTCAAAACGCGTCCGGTATTTCGACCGCCTCCACCGGTCATCTGGCCCACTGTGCGCCGTCCCAAGCCGAGGTCGTTCCGTTTGACCCGCTGCTCTTCCTCGTCGGCCCGTGTTTCTGTGACCTGAATCACCAAGCCGGAGCGCGGACCTTGGTCGGTGTGCGTCCGCAGTCCGCACAGTCCGCCGTCACATTTGAATAAACGAGACCAGCGCGGGGATGGCCGCCCGCCCGCCCGCCTGGCGGGCCGACTCCGAATCCGTCGTCGCACTGTCTCTGTCGCACTCGCGGGGCGTCTAGTCGCGGCGCGAGAGAGACAGAAGGTGTTCGGAATCCCACAGCACCCTTCGCCCCGCGGAACACACACACAGGCCGGCCGAATTTCTCATGGAGCGCGCAATTAAAACTGGAATGGGCCGGCTGGAAATAGATTGCTCGGTCGGTTTGGCCGCCCGGAATGGAGAGGCCGGACTGCTCCGTCGTGATGGCACTGGTGGTCCATCGTCCATCCCGCGGCGCTCCTATTTAGGCCCGCCACGCCACGAAGAGCGCGGCGCTGCGGGCTTCACGCGTCATTCTTCGAACGCCGTGAGCACTCATCCAGAAAGCTGGAGGGATTCCTCCGGCCAGAGTCACCGTGGGGACGACGAGGCGACGCGGACGGGGCGGGGTGGGGTGGGGTGGGGTGGGGCGGGGTGATGTAGGGCGCGGTGGGTCGACGGGGAGGTGCATCCGTGGGGCTTCCTCGACGCAGGCACGCGAGCATGCATGCAGGGCGTCAGCACGGCTTGGGCAGCTCACTGGCGGGGCGGGCAGTGCGATACGAGTACGGATCGGTGAGGGGCGCAGAGAGAGGGCCGTGCCTCACCGGGCCCCGCTCTCCGCCGCTCATGGAGGGCCTCAGGGGGGAGGGCGGGAAAGGTGAAGACAACATTCCTGCGAAGCCAAGAGCCAGGAGAGTCCTGCATAGCTCGCACTGCCTGACTGCCTGCCCCCTCCACGTCCCGCAGGCAGCGCGCCGCCGCCGCCTCGGTCACTGCTGCAACTTGAGCCGCCAGGCAGGCAGCCAGGCAGGCAGGTAGGCGGCCGGCTTGGTGCTCGCGGCGGGGGGCTGGCTGGCTGACGGCTGGCCGCCGGCTTGGGCTCAGCACACCACCACCGCGCCCGCACCGCGCCAGCAGCCAGCCAGCAGTCTGCCCTGCCTGCAGTCTGTCCCGGCCAAGCAAAGCGAGCAGTCCGTGTCGATTACGCGTGTGCGTGCGTGTGTGTTACGCTACGGAGGAGCTGGACTCTCCAGCACGTCTCCAGCGCACAGCCTTCCTTTGGATTAGCGAGTGTGTGTGTGTGTTTGTGTCGATGGCACCTGCGGCGGCGCCCGCCTGGAGCCGCGGAAGGCACTGGCCTTCGTGACGGCGGTCACGGCGACCCGGTCGCGGTCCTGGAGCTGGCCCTGGAGGCCCTCTGGCATGCCGGCCGCGTGGAGTGCAGTGAAGTGCAGTGATCAGTGATTCGAGAACGCCGTCGGGCCGCAAGGGGTCATGGGTCGCATCTCCGCGCCCCTCAACATGGCCTCCACCGGCGGAGGCCACGGCGGAGGCCACCACCAGCTGACGACGTCGGCCGACGCGCTGCGGGCGCTCTTCCGCTCCCACTACCAGAAACTGGTCAACGACTACCCGTACCCGGAGTACCCGGGCAAGGACAAGGATACGTCCCCGATCTTCGTGGCGCCTGCGCGCGCCGACACGCCCCTCGAGGACGGCGTCAGCGCCCACGACGGCCACGACGGCCACAACGGCCACGACGGCGGCGACGAGGCGCTGACGTACAACTGCCGGCACTGCGGCCACTCGGACAAGTTGCAGGTAAAACAATGCGGGTGTCTGCTGCAGCGAATGGCGAAGCCCGGCGGTGACGTCACGCGCTTCGCACGGGTTCGTTGTTCGTTGGCCGCGTCTATTCGTTCCGGGGTGGAATCCCGGACCTGTCGTCACCTCTCCGGCGGGAGAAAGGTGCTAATGTGCCGGGCCCGGGGTTGCTCCGGAGTCCGGAGGGCGTTCTGAGGGATTAGGGGAGGGAGGGGAGGCGCCCTGTGCAGGGCTGAAGGGGGCCCCGGCCGGCACGCCGCCCCGCCCCGTTCTGGCGCATGAGTCATACCTGGCGTGCCGGCCGTGCCGGCGGTGCCGGCGAGCGCGGCCAGCCAGGCGGGCCGGTACAGTCCCCGCCAAAGTGCATCGCCCGGGCGGCCGGCCGCGCCGCCATTGCAGTGCCATTGCGCGGCAGGCCGTCATGAGGCGAGGCAGCCAGCCGTTCAGGAATCCGCGGTGCGGCCGCCAAGAAAACAGCCTGCCCCCCCCCCCCTCTCTCTGTTCCGCCTGCCCCTTGCCGCGGTCCCCATTCATTCCTGTCACTGGCCGGCCTCCTTGACGGCTGCAAAGCCAAGCGGCAGCAGTGCGGCGACGCTTCGGTGACGCTTCGACGTGGCGACTTTGCCGCTGCACAAATATTGTTCGAGTCAATACGACGGACGGCTGAATGCAGCAACAACAAGACAAGAAGGCAACACAAGGCGCGGCGGGGTCGCCTAGGGGGTGGAGGGAGGCTTTGGAAGCCCCCGGCTGGAGCCGCGGGTCAGGTGTCAGGTGTCAAGACCGCTGCCCACAAGCGGGGACTGAGTCACCACGCGGTCAGACGCATCGGAGCCGGTCCAGGCTGCCCAGAAAACTGATTCCGAATCGTTTCGTCGCCCAGTCGCCGCACAGTGGGCCAGAAAACCGACGCAGGCGGTCCAAATTCTAGACGCGTTTTGAGCTCCAGAGTTGCCAATTGGGATTAGAATCGAAGGTGTGACCCCGCCAATGGATTTCTCGATCTGAGAGCAATCCATTTGGGGTCACACGTTCAATTCGACTCTGAAGTTCGAAAACCCTTCCGAGATTTCCACCCCCTCCACCGGTCTTCTGGCCCACTTTGTCCTATGGGGTGTTCCGGCGTGCACGCATGCAGCAGAGTAGCGAAAGCTACTGTCGTGGGTCATATTCCCCCTGTGGACCGCCAACCCATCCAAGTTACGAATGTGATGAAGCCAACCCAAGGCTGCTTGTTGGAACCCCTAACTTGAAACTTGAGGGTACGAGCGGGACAGAGCGATGAATCGGCCCTTCGGGATGGCTCGGCCGTCCACGTCGTCGTCGTGGCCTTCGGCTTGCTCACGGCCGTCTTCAAGCCGCCCCAGTTTGGTTACGGCTGACGTCACGACCCGACTCGATTCAGTCGGTCCGAGCGTTGCCGATCGGAATGTGTGGAGAGCGCAGTGGGCAAGCGTGGACACTTGGCGGGAAGCGGCGGCGCAAAGGACACGCTTCCTAGAGACGCCGGAAGTACCACTCCCTACCCGCGGCGCGCATCTACTTTTGTTTTTATTGACGCCATCCTGCCTGGCTGTGTGTGTGTGTAGAGGTGTGTGTGTGCGCGCGTGTGTGTGTGTGTGTGTGTAGAGGTGTGTGTGTGTGTGTAGAGGTGTGTGTGTGCGCGCGTGTGTGTGTGTGTGTGTAGAGGTGTGTGTGTGTGTGTAGAGGTGTGTGTGTGTGTGTGTGTGTGTGTGTGTGTGTGTGTGTGTGTGTGTGTGTGTGTGTGTGTGTGTGTGTGTGTCGCGACGCCGCCACCTTTGTAGGCCCGACTGCCACGACATTGTCTTCCCGTCCATACAAGTCAAACGACCGGCGCACAGTGGGCCAGAAGACCGGTGCAGGCGGGGTCAAAAACTCGGTCGGGTTTCGGACTCGAGAGTCGCCAAGTGAGACGTGTGACCCCACCAGTGAATTTCTCGTTCGAAGAGCAATACATTGGCGGGCTCACACGGTTCGGTTCGAGTCCCATTTAGCGAGTCTGGAGCTCAAAACGCGTCTAAGAGTCTTGGCCGGCTGCGCGGTCCCCTGGCCCACTGTGCGGCGCCGCGGGACTGCGAGCGGTGCAGTGACGGGCCTTCAAAAACGGATCGAATGGGAACCGTCCGACGAACGCGGCGCCGCGCGGCGCTGCATGAGGCGCGGCGTGGCCATGAGCCCCGCCTGGCCGGACGGAGGGAACTTTCTCTCGCAGCCGCTCCTCGCGCTTTTCTACTTCCAATTGCAATTCCATCCCGACTTTCTAGCCTGGTTCATGGGTAGGGAAATGGAAATGATGGCGAGTGTGTGGCACACGTGGATGGGTCTTCACGCCGGCACACGTTCTGCGAGTCAACCGCCAAGTTTGCTGAACGAGTTAAGACTCGTTCGTTCGTTCGTTCGTTCGTTCGTTCGTTCGTTCGTTCGTTCGTTCGTTCGTTCGTTCGTCCGTTCGTCCGTTCGTTCGTTCGTTCGTTCGTTCGTTCGTTCGTTGGTTATTTGTTCATTAATTGGGCATTCATTGGGCATTCATTGGGCGTTCATTCATTCGTTCATTCATTGGGCGTTCATTGTTTATTCATTCTATCATTTTTGTTTCTATTCGTACCTCCACTCGTCGCTCATTCGCTGTTCCCGCTCCGTTCACCGCCTCGTCCATGGCTGCGCCTCGCCTGCCTGCACTGCAGCGTCACTCTTCCAAACACGCTCCTCGTCGGCGTGAAGAATGGCCCGACGCGCAATTATCATAGCCGTGGATGGCCGCTTGGCGTGACGTTCCTCCTGTTTCTCTCGCACTCGTGGGGCGCCCCGTGGGGCCGAAGGGGTGCGAGAGAGAGAGAGAGCGACGGGGTGGCGCCGCCGCGGGAGGACTGCTGGCTCGGCGCTGGGTCTCCATGCCGTCCTGCAAGCCAAAGCTGCTGCACAGTGGGCCAGAAGACGCAGGCGGCCAACACTCTAGACGAAGTTTCAGCATCAGAGCTGCTAAAAGGGACTCGAACGTGTGACCCCACCTATGAATGCCTCGTCCGAAGAGCAATCCATTGGTGGGGGTCACGGGTCACGGTCACACGACGTTCGGTTCAAGTCCCATTTAGCGACTCTGGAGCTCAAAAAGTGTCGTCCCCACCGGTCTTCTGGCCCTCTGTGCGTCGGCTGCGTCGCTGTGGCGGCGCCATGCCATGGGTCGTCGTAGGCCGGGCTTTCGCTCATTCATGGCCATGTGTCAGCATGCTGCGACATTTGAGCGACCAGACCAGAACAGGCCAGAATGCTGCGTCAGAGGACACACACACACACACGCGCACTCACGCACACTCAGGCAGAGGTACACAGACGCACACAATCACTCACACAGAGAGCCGGACTTACCTGGCGCGACGCGGCGCCATGCGTGGCCGACGCTGCATCGGCTGGCCGGACGTACCGCGGCTCGGATGTCACGACTACTTCCTCTGTGTGATTGTGTGTGTGTGTGTGTGTGTGTGTGTGTGTGTGTGTGTGTGAGTGAGTGTGTGAGTGAGTGTGTGGAGGGTGTGGGTGTCATCCGCCAGCCTGCTCCTCCTCCTTCTCCTTGTTCCTCATTTGGTAAAACCACCCCGATCGTCACGGCCTCGGCCGCCTCGTCTCCATCCATCCATCCATCCATCCCATCCGGCGGCGGCGCGTCCCCTACGATTGTGTATGCCGCGGCCATTACATGTATGAGTGAGCAGGCAGGTGGGGTGGCGGTGGCGAGGGGCGCTAGGGCGGTGCGGGGCGGGGCGGGGGCGTGGCCGGGCCTAGCGAAGCATGGCATTAGGAAGGCGCCGAGGACGGCGGGCGACGCGCGCCGCGTTTTAATTGACTGGATGGAAGAAAGGGGGCGTCCCCTCGGCCCGTCCGCGGCGCCACCTTCGCGCCCGCCGCCGTCCTCGACGCCGCCGTCGTCGCGGTGCTCGGCTGCGCGGCCGGGGTGAAGGAAGCCTGGCCGAGAGCGGCTGTAGCGACCACGACGAAGAGGCCCTCCTCCCCATATCTCTCTCTCTCTCTCTCTCTCTCTCTCTCTCTCTCTCTCTCTCTCTCTCTCTCTCTCTCTCTCTCTCTCAGTCTTTCTCTCTTTCTCTGCCCTGGGTCTCGCCTGCCGGGATGACACCCACGCCCCTCCGCGCCACACATGTTAAACAAGTAGCTTTATACCCGGGTAGCGTAACGACCGTTTTATCTCCAAGGCTTACACGTCCGGTTATTCGTTCCATTCATTGTGTGCGTGCGTGTGCGTGAGCCCATGTGCGCGCAGCGGGTAGCAGACGCCGGGGCGTGTAGCGTCCACCTGGCGGCCGGGCCGAAAAGATTGAAGTGCAGACTAATAAGAAGATGAAGCCGTTGTTCGGGGGAGCCCTGCTGCCCGCCCGGCCTCATTTGTCTCTGCCCTGCCCGGCAGACTGATTCCAGAGTCGTTGCACAGTGGGCCAGAGGACCGGCGCGGGCGGCCAATCAAGAGTCGTTTAACAGGACTCGAACTGAACGTGTGACCCCACCGATGGATTGAATCCATTGGTGGGGTCACAAGTTTGGTTCGAAGCCCATTTAGAGACTCTGGAGCTCAAAACGCGTCAAGAATTTTGGCCGCCCGCGCCGTTCTTTTGGCCCACTGTGCGCTGCGGTCGTTCTGTCTCTCTCGCACTCATGAATGCGAGAGAGACAGAAAACAACTCTCGGAATCAGTCTGCAGTCCCGGTGTGCGTTGCAACCGTCTGCCTCGCGTGGCTCCCGGCCAGTCCGAAATCCCAGCCAGCGCTGTATAAAGGCAACCAGGTCATCCGCTTGCTGCTCTGCTCTGTTGCCGTTTCGTAATTGTGGAAGCAATTAAGTGCAACGGTGCTATTACCCTGTTACATTTGGGGCGTGGCAAGGCGCGGCGTGGCGGGGCACAGTGGGCCAGAAGACCGGTGGAGGTGTTCAAAATCCCGGACGCCATTTGACCTCCAGAGTCGCTAAATGGGACTAGAACTGGACGTGGGACCCCACCAATCAATTCCTCGTCCGAAGAGCCATCCATTGGTGGGGTCACACGTTCGACTCGTGTCACATTAGCGACTCTGGAGCTCAAAACGCGTGTAGGATTTCGGCCGCCTCAACGGTCTTCTGACCCGCTGTGCATAGCGGCTACTACTACCTCCGAGACAGACCGCACGACGGCCGCCCCGAGACCGCAGCGGCAGTGGCGGCGCGGCGCCGCGTTTCGAAATTACACGTGGTTTTGTCACTCTTTACCGATTGTTTGAGTGCCTGCCTGCCCGGACGGCGGCTATGCGGCGCCCTGCGGTGGCGCTGCCGCTTGCTTTCGTCAATGGCCGCGGAGAGGTGTCGTCGTTTGCGGTCGCCGTCGTCGTCGACCGCCACGCGCTCCGCGCTCCACGGCCATGCCGGCCGAGCCGGTGCGCAGCGGTTCCGGACGCCCCTACGCGCACAGTGGGCCAGAAGAGCGGCGCAGGCCGCAGGCGGCTTAAACTCTAGACGCGTTTTGAGCTCCAGAGTCGCTCAATGGGACTCGAACCGAACGCGCGACCTCACCAATGGATTGCTCGTTCGGAGAGCAATCCATTGGTGAGGTCACACGTTCGGTTCGAGTCCCATTGAGCGACTCTGGAGCTCAAAACGCGTCTAGAGTTTGGGCCGCATGCGCCGGTCCTCCGGCCCACTGTTGGCCATGCCGGCCGTGCCGGTGCGCAGCGGTTCCGAACTCCCCGCCACGCCACGCCCCGCCACGCTGTCCCTGCCTGCGCGCGGCGAGCGGCCAATGGAATGCACCTCTTTGCCTCCCTCGATCAGCGTCGTCTCCCCCTTCCCCTCTGACTAGTCACACTTACACATACACGCTCTCGGACGTTCACACACACACACAGTCTCTCTCTCTCTGCATTTTGTGACAATTTTACATTTCCCTTTTGGCCCGCTATGTAAATAAAAATCCCCCCAATAAAACCTATTATAAACTAAAAAAAAAAAACTCTCTCTCTCTCTCTCTCTCTCTCCCTCTCCCTCTCTCTCTCTCTCTCTCTCTCTCTCTCTCTCTCTCTCTCTCTCTCTCTCTCTCTCTCTCTCTCTCTCTCTCTCTCTCTCTCTCTCTCTCTCTTTTTTCTCTCACTCACACACTCACACACACAGTGAGGTACACAAGGTCCCAATGACCACGTGTTTCTTGGCGCTACAAATCGCGTCTGGTTGCAGGTGAGTCGCGCTTCCGCGTTGTCGCGCCGCTGGCGCCCTCCAGCACGCTGCACGTACAGTAAGTAGGGCGCGGCGCCGTGCTCCGGGCTGCAGCTTGGCGTGCTCCAGGAACAATCGGAGCGCCGCAGCGGCTGGAACGGTGCGGCGTGCCGCACAGATTTCTGCCGCTGGAGGGCGTGGGGTCCCGTTGCTGCCTCGATGGGCCGTTGGCCGGAGGAGAGGGTGTGCCGTTGAGTCGCCGTCGTCAGCCGGCGCGCGTTAGTTTTCGGACGGCGTTTTGACTGCGCCTGTACCGGCACAGAAAAAGAAATGTAATTTCTAAACGAAACGACGCACGACGACGCCCGTGGCTGTGCGGCTCCTAAATTCCATGACGGACCGCGGCGGCTCGTTCTCGTCGGGTTGCGTCAGTGGGACTGGGAGAGGACTGGAACGCGCGGCGACCCTTCGGGGAATCCTTTCGTGGCGAGACGTCGGCGTCGTGGACGGCCCGGGGGTATCCCTGGGCCCGGGCAGGCGGAGCGGGGCACCGGGGCGGGGCACCGGGGCGGGGCACCGGGGCGGGGCACCGGGGCGGGGCGGGGCACCGGGGCGGGGCGGCGGGCCGGCGGGGCGCGTGTCCCAAATGATAGCCTTGACGGCGATCCCCATCCCCGCCTCGGGGTGCGCGCCGCGGCACGCCGTCCCGTGCACGTGTGGAGGTGTAAAGTATGACGAGGTGGCCCATCATGACGGCAACGGCATTCCAAGGCGGCGGCGGGGCGGCGGCGGCGCGGCACAGCGCTGCGCCTCGAGTGCCGTGACGGCGGCGGTGCGGGCCGAGGGTCGCGGCGGGTCGCGCGGCAGGTTGGCCGGGTCCAAGCCGCCCACCAAGCCGCAGCCTGTCGCGCCGCGCCGCCCGCCCACGCACAGTGTCGCGCCGCCGCCGCCGCCCCGCGTGTGCGGCGCGTGATTTGCATCGGCCGGGCGGGGCTGGCGGAGCTGGCGGGCCGCGCCGCGTTCCTGACGGAGCAAATGAACTCCGTGGCGCAGCGCAACGCTGGGCGGAGCGTTGGGCGGAGCGCTGGGCGGGCCGTTTGAAGCGATCGGGCCAAACCCGTCCATTGTGATTTGTCACGGCGCTCCGCGGCCTCCACCCATACGGCGCACGGCGCGTGCCCCGATCTCTCTTATTCTGTCCCCTCTCTCTCTCGCTCTATCAGCAAATTAGAATGATCTTCTGATTTACGGCGCTCTGTCGGGACGTCACCGTCGACTCGATTAGGCCGCACCTGCCCCGCGCTGTCGCCGTGCCGCCGTGCCGCGTCCCGCCACACAGTGGGCCAGAAGATCGGCGCAGGCGGCCTAAACTCCAGACGCTAGTTTTGAGTTTCGTCCGCCTGCGCCGGTCTTCTGGCCCACTGTGCCCCGTGCCCCGGCAGTGCATCATATTTGGTGGCGGCCCGTCTGCCGGCCGGCCTCGACACGCGACAAAGTCTCATTTTTCATAGTCGCGCCACGACGGCGGCGTGGCACCGCTTCTCCCTCTCTCTCTGCTGGACTTCCTTGGCGGGAAGGTCCTTGGCCGAGCCGCGTTCCGGGTGAGGCTCCCTCTATCTAGCCTCTCTTTCTCTCTCTCTCTCTCTCTCTCTCTCTCTCTCTCTCTCTCTCTCTCTCTCTCTCTCTCTCTCTCTCTCTCTCTCTCTCTCACACTCTCTCTCTCTCTCTCTCTCTCTCTCTCACTCTCTCTCACTCTCTCACTCACTCACTCACTCACTCACTCACTCTCTCTCTCTCTCTCTCTCTCTCTCTCTCTCTCTCTCTCTCTCTCTCTCTCTCTCTCTCTCTCTCTCTCTCTCTCTCTCTCTCTCTCTCTCTCTCTCTCTCTCTCTCGACACTGCAGCTGGTTTGTGGGCGCTACTTCGATACTTCTTACCCGCAGAGCGCAAATGCTCGAAAAACGCAACCTGGTAGTTCAAAATTTTAACTTACTCGTTCGCGCTACACACCTGTAGCCGGTATTACGAGAGACACGAGATTGCAGCAATCCCCGTGGCACCACCGCAAGTGTCTGCTCCGTCACCATGCCATAACCGCGGCTACGCGGTGGCGTGTTGTTTCTCCCCTTCACTTTTTGAAACCGCGCGCGATTCCCCGCGCACAGTCCGACTCTGGAACCGCCAGTAAGCCGACGGTCTATCTGCTACGGGCATCACATGCCAACACACACACTCTCTCTCTCTCTCTCTCTCTCTCTCTCTCTCTCTCTCTCTCTCTCTCTCTCTCTCTCTCTCTCTCTCTCTCTCTCTCTCTCTCTCTCTCTCTCCCCCTTCCCCTCTCCCTCTCCTTCTAACACACACAGACACACGTCCGCGCGCGCGCACACACCAACAAACACACACTCACACACTCGCAAAAGCGCGATGGAATCAGCGAGTCGGTTCCAAGGTCGACCCCACACATCAATCGACGCGCGGCCCGCCTGAACCGGCAGCGAACAGCCACGCACAGTGGGCCAGCCCGGCCCGGTTTAATCTCCAGTCGCATTAGCGCCGCCGTCCCGGCCATGTGACGCGATACGCCTCGGTCCGCGGCCATTATGTAAACGGCCGCCTGTTTTACCATTCACAATCTACGCGCGCGCGAAACGCGACCATATTTCGCGTTGAACTAAATGTCGCAGCGCGGGACGGCTCATTTTGAACGGGCAGATCGTCTCATTTTTCCCCGGAGCTGAGCTGCGCTCGGCTGCGCTGCCCCGAGGTCGCTGTTGGCGCCCCTTGCGCCCTGCACCGCACTGCACTGCGCGGGGCGGGGCGGGCCGCATTAGAGCTATGGGTGTCGTTCCGGCCGCGGCTCGGCCTGCCTCATTCTTTCCCTTTTCCTCCTGCTTTTCGCGAATGTTTGGCCATCCATCATCTCCCCTGAGACATCTGCAGAAGTTGCGAATAGAGCCCCAGCGCCGCGCCCACTGGGGGGCCCTTCCCGTCAGGCGAATATTTTCGCCCCTCGTTGTTTGTTTTTGTTTCTCGAGCCGGCGGGGTGGGACTCGGGGCGAGCCGCACACCTTCCAGCGGACGCCGCCTCTGGTTGACAGATCCGGCCCGCGGCCACCCCCGCGGGCTGACGGCGGACGGGACACAGTGGGCCAGAAGACCGGCGCAGGCGGCCAAAACTCTAGACGCGTTTTGAGCTCCGGAGTCGCTGGACAGTACTCGAACCGAACGTGTTACCCCACCAATGGATTTCTCGGTCGGAGATTAATCCATTCACACGTTCGGTTCGAATCCTGTTCAGCGACTCTGTGCTCTAAACGTGTCTAGAGTTTTGGTCGCCTGCGCCTTTCTTCTGGCCCACTGTGCGGGATGGGGGGTCTGTTCGGTCTGTTAGTGGCTGTATGGATGGCTTAGGGTGCTCTCGCTCTCCGCGGCCTGGGCCTTTGGGTAAACTGAGTCTTCTTTTTATGTTGGCTCGCTCACTCCAAGTCGGTCTGGTCTGGCCGGCGACTCGGGCGAGGCGGGGCTCAGCATACATCACTAAGTTCTAATCCCCCTTCTCTCCTTCTCTTTCTTGATCCTGCTTGTACACGGAGCTTTGATGGAGACCTTGGCGACGTGAATAATAAACCTGGCTGCGTTCGATTCCATTGGATTCCATTCGGATTTCATTTGGATTCGTCGTTATGAGGTTGTGATTTACGTTGCCTCCTTTGAGACGTCATCATCGCTTGCATGGCTTGCATGGCCGGCCAGGGACTTGGCCTTTGGCCTGGAGTGCCTGGCTTTTGTGAGCCGCGCTCTGTGGCTTTTCACCGTGGAGGATTCCTTCGGCTTGGCCATGACATGCACCAAATGGGCAGGTGGGGTCGGAGTGTAAGGGTCGTCTGTAAGGCCGAAGCGCCCCGCACAGTGGGCCAGAAGACCGCGCAGGTGGCCAAAATTCTACTCGCGTTTTGAGCTCCAGAGTCGCTAAACAGGACGCGAACCGGACGTGTAACCCCACTTATGGATTTCTCGTTCGGAGAGCAATCTATTGGTAGGGTCACACGCTCGGTTCGAGTCCAATCTAGCGACTCTAGAGCTCACAACGCGCCGAGAGTTTGGGCCGCCCGCGCGGTCTTCTGGCCCACCGTTTCCCGCCTGCTGCGGCGGCGCCGGCGTTCGCACGCCACACCGCAGGAAACTGGCAGTCTGGCACGCCCGCTAACTTGTCCGGTAATTTGGCTTAATTTGTCTTTTGTCTTGATCGCGATGCTCCGTTTAGAATCGCTCGCCGCCGCGGCGCGGGCCGCGCGCTCCCACACCAACAATGGCGCTGCCTCCGGGCCTTCCGCTTTATTCCGGCCGGCTGACGTTCTGTCTCTCTCGCACCGCTGCGGGGCGGCCCCCGAGTGCGACGGAGACAGAGCGACGTGTTTGGAAGCCGGTCCGCAGGCCTTCCAGGCACATGCTAATGGGTGTGAACTGCGACCCCCCGCGAGCATCTCGCAGCAGCGCACAGTGGTTTGGAAGACCGTCGAGGCGGCCAAAATCCGGGACGCGTTTTGAGTTCCAGAGTCGCTAAATAGGACTCGAATCGAACGTGACCCCATCAATGGATTGCTCTTCGAACGAGGAATCCATTGGTGGGCTCTTCCTTTCGATTCGAATCCCATTTAGCGATTCTGGAGCTAAAAACGCGTCTAGAAATCTCGCCGCCTCAACGGTCTTCTGACCCGCTGTGCAGCGGACCCGCAGTGGGCGGCCACAGTCCGGAGCCCCACCGCGGTGGCGGGCTGCGAGCTGCGACGAAAAGACCCCAGGAGGGGCCGCTGCCCTTATGAGACTCCAGGAGGCAAACTCCCTCAGGACAGTTTGGGAAAACTCCTGCAGGTCCGGCGACACTCCAGCAAGACTCCAGTAAACCACCCGACCACTTAGCGGAGTGATACCGAGCAGTGCTATCGGCGATCTGTCTCTGTCGCGCTGTCCCGTTGGAATGGGGCTGGGCGATGACGTTTTGACGGGCAGGCTGCCGCTGTAATCACGGCCTGGAGATATGTCTGGGGCCGTGGCTGTGATAAGGTGTCTGCCGTGCGACTGCCGCCATAGGAACGCCACACTGCTCGCTGCGCCGGCCCAAGATAGGCCTTATCCAGCCCACAAACACTCAGCCGGCCAGCCAGGCAGCCAGCCAGGCAGCCAGTCAGGCAGCCAGTCAGGCAGCCAGTCAGGCAGCCAGTCAGGCAGCCAGTCAGGCAGCCAGTCAGGCAGCCAGCCGCCCGTCCGGAGCCAGAGGGGAGAAAAAATGGAGCGAAACGGTTACGCTCGCGCTCTAGACTGATGTAGACTGAACCTGGTGGCGTCTGGTCTAGGGTTGCTCCACACAGTACTACATGCGGGTGGGCGCCGACGCCACCTGCGCGGGGTGCATTGTGTGCAGGGTGAGCGGGGGCGAGTGTGTCCACCACCGCCATCATCATCGTCGTGGAGTCCGTCGTGCAGGACTAGGCAGCTGCTCGTTGGCATACAATGACATTCCCCGGGCCCACGCGCGTGTGTCGCGGCCGGCCAAAGACACGGCGAAAACAAACCGAAGCCCCGCGCCACCGCAACCCACCCCGCTCAGTGGGCCAGAAGACCGGCAGGTGGCCTAAATTCTGGACGCGTTTTGAGCTCCGGAGTCGAACTGAACGTATGACCCTACCAATGGATTCCTCGTTCGGTTTAAGTCCCATTTATATCCCCCCATTTATAGCGACTCTGGAGCTCAAAACGCGCCTAGAGTTTTGGCCGCCTACGCCGGTCTTCTGGCCCACTGTGTGTCCCGCCCGGACGACACGCAAGAGGGAGGCTAATGCCTCTAATGCCGGTGGCCCGGGCCGCCTCAGTCAAAGGCGGCTGATTCCCGACAGCGTCCTGCCCCCCTCGTACCCATGCGAAACGCCCCGCGAGTGGGAGGGAGACAGAGCGAATCAGTCCGGCGGCGTGTCGTGCCGGTCCGGTCCCGCGCACGCGGAGAATGGCGAATAGAGAATGGCGGCCGCAGTGTTTGTTTGCGGGCCGCAAAGTTTGCCGATGCCTCGATGCCTATCGCCCGGATGGACTGGGATAGACGCATTAGCGGAAACTAACCTCACCCCAGGCACAAAGGCGCGTGATCCGATCTGCCCCCATGTGTGAGTGTGTGAGTGAGTGTGTGAGTGTGTGTGCGTGCGCGCGTGTGTGTGCATGTAAGGGGGGGGGTGGCTACTTTTGCTTCAAGTCGGGTAGAGTGACCCGCCGCGCCGGGCACATGGCCTGTGTTGTCTGGAGCAACTCGCCCGCGAAGCGGCTGGGTGCTGCAAACGCAAGCCAAGAGGGCTTTCTCAGAAGGCACGCCCCGCTGCCACGACGGCGGCGAGGCCCTCGGAGGGGTCGTCGCGCACGACAAGAAGAATGTCGTAATGCCGTGCAGTTCGGCCGCGACCCGATCCAAGAGCATTTTGTTTCCGAGAGCCGAGCCGGGCGAGGCCGGCTGGACTTGGAGGGCCCCGCATTGAGAGAAATGTTTGGTGGCTGAGACTTAACAAACGTTTAGTGGCGAACGGAGTGGTCTGTCCGTGTTTCGGATCATTCGCCAGATGGCGCTAGTGTCGTTCTCACGGACTTACTTCCCGGTCGTAGCCACGGTTGGGTATTTCGATAGTTGCAGGGGCTGGCGCTCGGTGAGAGTGGACAGATGATGAGGACTTTCATCGTCCTCCAAAGTTTTAATGTGCGATACTTTCCACCGCCTTGACGGAAGGAATGCTGCATAGATTAAAGTCACCTACGCTGATCATGGATCAATTATTCAGGGGGCGGAGATGTATGCATCATGCTCACAGCTGAACGCAACTTTTTAAATTGTTCGTTTAATTAAATTTCCACTTTAGCACTAAATGGGAAGTCTAAATTGGTTTTAAACGGTGTGTCTAATTTTTTTTAGTGACGAATGGAGCCAATAAATGTTTTAGCTCGGGCGTCTAAAATTTTAGTCTCTGCCACCAAACATTTCTCTCAGTGCGGGGCGGTTGACATTACTTTTCGGGGGATTGGACTGTGGAGCGTCTGGCATTCCTATCCGAAGGCTGAGACTCTGTCGAGGACCCCGTATACAATTGCCGAGACATTGATTTGATCGTGAGTCAAGGCGGGGCGGCGGGCGTGCCTCAGCGGGCGTGCCTCAGCACAGTGGGCCAGAAGACTGGCGCAGGCGGCCGAAACTCGAGACGTGTTTTGAGCTGCACAGTCGCTAAGTAGGAGTCAGACCAAACGTGTGATCCCACAAATAGATTTCTCTACGAACGAGGGATCCATTGGTGGGGTCACACGTTCGGTTCGGGTTCTATTAAGGGACTCTGGATCTCAAAACGTGTGTAGATCTGAGGCCGCCTGCGCCGGTCTTCTGGCCCACTGTGCCCCGCCAAGTAGCAAGGGTTCCGACGGGACGACGACGACGGCCGAGGGCCCTTTGCTCGCGGCCCTTCCGAACCTTCGCCTCGGCCCTCGGCGCCCTCGGCTGCCCATCCATGTGCCCATCCCATCCCCCATTCCTGGCATTCCCTGCAGGCTGATTCCGAGTGTGAGGTCTCTCTCTCTCTCTCTCTCTCTCTCTCTCTCTCTCTCTCTCTCTCTCTCTCTCTCTCTCTCTCTCTCTCTCTCTCTCTCTCTCTCTCTTCCCCCCTCTCTCTCTCTCTCTCTCTCTCTCTCTCTCTCTCTCTCTCTCTCTTCCCCTCTCTCTCTCGCTCGCTCATGGAGCGTTCTGTGTGTGTGCGAGAGAGACAGACAGACAGATCAGCCTGCTGCGCTCGGCGTGCAGCGGCACGCAGCCCTCGCCCGGACGGAGACTTTCGCAGAGACTTGATAGACACTCCGCTGTCGCGCCATTGCCTCACAAATTAGATACAGGCCGTTATGAGAGTGCCTTCCTCGGAGCTATGTTTACTTTTGGCGTCGGATAATCCGGCCAGCGCCCCTTCCGGGGCCCCGCCTGTCGGGCCGCGGGGGAGTTTTTGGCGACGTCGCGGATTGGCCGCGAGGTTTATCGCCGAGGCTCTCCTATCTCGACCACTTTGCGGTTATATGTGACTGTCTGCCTTTCTGACACTGACTGTGTGTCTGTCTGAAACTGTCAGTATGTCTGTCTGAAACTGTCAGTATGTCTCAAAATGGCCGTGTCCGTACCGACTTTTGCGCGTCTGACAGTCAGTCTCTCTGAAACTGACTGTCCGGCTGTCTGAAAATGACTGACCGTCGAAACTTACTGTCTTTCTAAAAACCGACTGTTGGTCTGTCTGAAACTGACTGTATGTATGTCCGTCTCAAAATTACTGTCAGTGTGTCCTTTCGGACGTTTGTGTGTCTGACTGTCAGTCTTCCTGAAACTGACTGTCAGTCTGTCTGTCTGGAAAGTGTCTGTATGTCCGTCTCAAAATGACTGTCTGTGTGTCCGTACGGACGTTTGTACGTCTTGTCAAAAAGCGGCGCGAACGCCACAAATTGGACGAGTTTATCGCTTCGCTGGCCCCGGCCACCCGACGGCTGGCCGACGGCTGGCCGACGGCTGGCCAGCGGCTGGCCCCGTCGGCGTCACGCGGCCAGGCACGCCGCAGCGGTGCACCCAAACTCGAAATGAGAAACGGAAACGGACTGGACTCGCGGGGCAAGAGAAAGTACATGTAGATATCGCCTCGCACCACTGCGGTGTGCGTGCGTGTGCGTGCGTGCGTGTGCGTGCGTGCGTGCACTCGCGGGGTGTAGGGAAAACCGGGCCCGCCGCGCTCGCTCACACACACACACACACACACACATGCACGCACACGCATGGGGCGGCCTGTGAGTGAGCAAGCATTCCCGGGCGCGCCGGCGTGGAGAATGGGGAAGCGCCCCGCTCCGCCTTGATTTGCCCCCCGTGATTGCAGCGGCGCTACCTGGCTACGCTGCGCCGCGTGGAGCACGCCAGCTAGACCCCTTTCCCCCTTCTTCCCCCTTCCCCCCGATTGGATTCACTTTCCTGGGATGAGCTGGGAAATGGCGCGGCGGCAGCCCTGCGGCGTGTGACCAAGAGGTGCGTGTGGTGAATCACGTGCAGGTGTGTGTGTGTTTGAGAGAGAGAGAGAGAGAGAGAGAGAGAGAGAGAGAGAGAGAGAGAGAGAGAGAGAGAGAGAGAGAGAGAGAGAGAGAGTGTGACTTGCATTGTGGCTTTGTGTGGTGCGGGGGCGCTGTGGTCCAGCCAGGCTTTCCTAGAAGAGAGATCCCCGCCCCCGCAGCAGCAGCAGCGGCGTTGGACGGACGGTGCCTCCTCGTGTCGTCCGCGCACCTGAGCGTCCCTGACGCCTGTCATAGGTGACAACGGAGGGCGAGACGACGTGCACAATAACGCCGTAGTATCAACGCACACAATGTCAGCAGTTCAGGCGCGCGCGCACACACATACACACACACACATACACACACACGAGGGTCGTCGCCCCGCCCGGTGGGGTGGACACGGTGGACGATGCCTCGGCCAGGGGGGAAGCCCCGTTTGACTTGGGACTTGATGTTTCTTTGTGTCCGCGCTCCCCTGGCGGCCTCCCACCCCCTCCTCTCGTTAGGCCGTGAGTGGTCCTCTATCTCTCTTCTCTCTCTGTCTCTCTCTCTCTCTCTCTTGGTCTTGGCGCTCTTGGATTGGAGGGCGTCCAGTGCGGCTCCAGTCGACTTCCATAATCTCTCAATGGACCGGCCGGCCGTAATGACATAAGAGCTTACACTGCGCGGAGGGTCTCTGGGGGTCCCGGCCGGCAGGCTGATTCCGAACCGCGCGTTGGTCTCTTTCTCTCCTTCTCTCTCTCTCTCTCTCTCTCTCTCTCTCTCTCTCTCTCTCTCTCTCTCTCTCTCTCTCTCTCTCTCTCTCGCTCTCTCTCTCTCTCTCTCACACACGGGGCGGCCTAGAGAGACGAGCACTGTTCGGACTCGGCCCACCGCCAAGGCCCCCCCCCCCTTCTCTCTGCTGGGAGATGATCTCTCTCTTTCGGTGCCACCTGCAAGCGGCTGGATAAAGTATTAAATCCCCATGAAAGTTTTGTCCGCCAAGGCGGCCTACTGTTGAACAGCGCGTAATCCCCCGATGCTGTGGAGCCGCGAGGGGATCACCACAGGGAGCTGCGGGAGCCACCAAAAGGGAAGCACCACCGCCTCGGCCATGCACCATGCCGCCTGCTGCGGGCCTGGGCCGCGGGCCGCTAGGGCAGCACCAGCGCCGCACACTGGGCGCAGGCGACTAAAAGTCATGACGCATTTTTAGCTCCAGCTAGTGTGACCCTACCAATGGATTGCTCTCCGAACGAGGAATCCATTGGTGGGGTCACACGTTCGGTTCGAGTCCTGTTTAGCAGCTCAAAACGCGTTTAGAATTTTAGCCGCTTGCGCCGGCCATTTGGCCCACTGTGCGCCGGCCGGCCGCCCGTAAAGGGGTGCTCATGTGCGTCGTTATTTTGCCATGCTGCTCCGAAGGGCTTCTTTTACTTTTATTTGTCGTTACTCTCGGAACGCGCACCGGTTGGTTGGTTGTTGTTCGCTTCGGGATAGCAAGCACGCGGTCGCGCCGCTTGACGACGAAAGCCGCACGCGGCGCGCCGACGACTGCGTCCTCACTGCGTCCTCACTGCGTCCTCACTGC
The DNA here is from genome assembly GCA_030522485.1 of Stenchaetothrips biformis. NCBI lineage: Eukaryota > Metazoa > Arthropoda > Insecta > Thysanoptera > Thripidae > Stenchaetothrips > Stenchaetothrips biformis. Next base: position 2,127,574 of record CM060098.1, read on the forward strand.
GTCCTGCGTGTGTGTGCCATTTTCTGCAGGTGGACAGGTCGTCGCCGCGCCCGGCCACGCCGCTGACTGGAGTCCAGACCACAACCGCTACATACGAAAGCGTCGCGGAGCGTAGACTGTTCCACATTCCTGGCGCCACGCTGCGCGCCGTACCGCTCGCTGCAGCCGGGCCGCCGTCATAGAGGCTGTCGGCCGCCGCACAGTGGGCCAGAAGACCGACGCATGCGGCTGAAAGTCTAGACGCGTTTCCAGGTTCAGAGTCGCCGAATGGGACTTGAACCGGACGTGTGGCGCCACCAATGGATTCCTCGCACCGAGAGCAATCGATTGGTGGGGTCACACGTTGGGTTCGAGTCCCATTGAGCGACTCTGAAGCACAAAAGGGGTCTAGAGCTTTGGCTGCGTCCGATTTCTGGCCCACTGTGCGCCGAGTCGGCCACTGCCTCGCGGCTCCAGCTGCCGGCCTGCCAGCCACTGTGCGTGGAACGCGGCGACGCGGCCGGAGAGAAATCCCAATGACCTGCCGCGGCGCAGCTGGCCGACTCGGAACCGAACAGCCGCTCTGTCTCTCTCGCACCCACAGGGCGTTCCGTAGGGTTGAGGGAGAGAGACTTAGAGCAACGTACGGCGCCGCGGTGTCGGAATCAACCTGCAGAGTGAGGAGGAGGGGCGGTCAGGTCGAGGGGAACGGAACGCCGTGTGACGGAGGACTAAATTATTTGGCTGGCCAGCGTGTGCCTCTCTGAGTGCGCTCTCTGCCCACCGCCCCCACCGCCCCCACCGCCCTCACCGCCCGCCTTGCCTCCATGCGTGCATGACAGGCGCTATTTTGGGCCCTCCGCGCGCGACTCCTCGTCTTGCTGGTCTTGCCGCGCAACACATGTGTGTCCGTTCGTGTGTGTGTGTGTGTGTGTGTGTGTGTGTGTGTGTTTGCTGTACAGGGGTGGAGAAGGGAAACGGGGCGTGTGAACGGAGGTGCGCCCATCACCACGCCATCGCGGCCCGGATTCATTGGTGTGTCTGTGTGTAGGTGTATGTATCTTGTTTATGTGTGCGCGCGCGTGTGTGTGTGTGTGTGTGTGTGCGTGTATGCATGTGTGTGCGTGTATGTATGTGTGTGTGTACACAGCAGGTAAACAAAGCCTTCGCACCCCCATGTCCATGCGGTGCGCGGTACCGCGGCGTTCATACATACACACACTCATGCCACCCCGCGCCCCCGCGCGCTCTCACTCTTTTCGTTCTCTTTTCTCTTTCCGCTTCCCGCTTTTGTTTCAGTTTAATGGAGTGTGAAGCCGGTTTTGTGGAGAGTAGTCCTACTGTGCGGTGGTCCCGCGACCTGAACAGACGCACACAAACACTCGCACGCACAAACACACACACACAAACGTGCCTACTCTCGCGTGTCAAAGAGTGTGTGCCAGGGGGTATGCACTCGCGTAATAGTAGAGTCACTCTGACCGTATGAGCACGCGTACGCGTATTAGCCAAAATTCTCCGAATTTTACACCATTTTGATTGTTTGGGGCTGTTTTCAGCTGCACAGTGATAAACAGGCTATGAAATCTGTGTTCTTCTGACATAACAACGTATGTCATATGGGAAACCCATTGTATATACGCTGTTATGCCAGATGGCTGCAATGCGTTTCAGCGCGTTGCAAGGCATTCTCCCCAGAGAGACATCGCAATCGCACCATACGTGCGATGCGTCCCAAATATTGCCTATGCTAATCATGGAAAGGCATTGCATCTCACGTGTGCACCAATTGGTGCGATAAAAACGGCTTCAAATGCATGGCGCACCAATTGACGCTTTACTGATAGCCTTTGTATTCTCAGGGTAGGCTTCCTGTAATAGGAGGGTCACACAGGTTTTGAGAGTGCACACCCCCTCAAGCGTGTGGTTCGCGAGCGGACGAAATACGATGTCTCGGACATTGGTTATTAAACCGGGCTCCGCGGCGCCACCTGTCCGGTCCCCTGACAGATGGCCAGTGGGGCCTTAAACCACCTGAGCGGCGCAGAGCGGTGCAGACGGCCGATGAAATACCGCTGCGTCAGATTCGACCCTAAAGGGGGCCCTTGAAGGCTGTTGGGCCCTGCGGGGCGATTCCGAACACAGCTGCTTCGTCTCTCTCGCCCGCGGAACGTCCCAATGTGAGTGCGTGAGGAAGACAGAGCGGGGAACCCACTGGCCTGCTGGCCGGCCTTCCTGGCTGGATGCCTCTCTCCTTCTTGAGGTGGGACGCGACGGGCGGACGTCTGGTGTCTCACCGGCCGTGTCTCGCTAGGTGGGGCTGGGCCCCCCACGGCCCCCTGGGGGGCGCAGGGAGCGGGCTGGGGCGGGATGCGTGTGACAGCCAGCCAGGCAGCGCAGCCAGCCAACCAGCGCGCCGCGCACACTCGAGTTACACGTTACATCCTGTGTTCGGTTCGCCGCCAGTCTTTGTCGCACTCGTGGGTCGTTGCGTGGGGGTGCGAGAGAGTCAGAGCGCCGAAACGATCCTTCGGAATCCCTCGGCAGGGCCTCGGACGCCGAAGCGCACCACCGGCTGCACGGTGATCATGTTGGCGGGGATGTCGCCGAACCTTACACCCATCTTACGTGAGCGCGTCGCCAGCGCACAGTGAGCCAGAAGACCGCGTTTTGAGCTCCGGGGTCGATAGATGGGAATGGAACCGAACTTGTGACGTGACCCCTATTGCTCTCCGAACGAGGAATCCGTGGAGTCAGACGTTCATTTCGAGTCCTGTTTAGCGACTCAAAACGTCTTTGAAGTTTTGACCGCCTGCCGGCCTTCTGGCCCCTCCGCACGTAGCCTTGTTCGCGTCGAGGCAGGTTAGGCGTCCGCTGCGTCCGGCGCGTGGCGACAGAAGCGATCGGAGAGGTACACGTACCGGTTCAATTAAAAAGGCATTGTGAAATTTGACGCGGACGGCGTGATTCAAGAGGCAGGCGGGGCCTGGCCGTCAAGGGACGCAATAAGCGGCCCGCGCGGAACTGGTTGGAAAGGCTTGCTTGGCCGCCGGGCGGCCTCTCCAACGGACGGAGTCTTCTTCCGTCTCCAAGATCGCCGCTGTGGTTATCGATGCCCAATCGGCATGCACGCCGCGCCGCTGAAATACAAGCGACGAGCATTTTTCTTCGTTTTCGCTGCTATTCCTCACTCACTCATTCACTCACTCACTCAATTCACTCACTCACTCAATTCACTCACTCACTCACTCACTCACTCTCTCACTCACTCACTCACTCACCACTCACTCACTCACTCACTCACTCACTCACTCACTCACTCACTCACTCACTCACTCACTCACTCCTCCCGGGCGGGAGGCCGTCGTTCCTGCGAGTGCTGCCCCCGCCGATGCCGGTTATTCTGGCCGTCCGATTTCACTCGTAAAGCTGCCAACGCGGAATAACAGAATAACATGCAAAAAAGCCAATTTTCCCCCGACTAACGAGGAGCGCGTCAAGACGAGTGCGGGGCGGGGCGGCACAAGGTGATCAGTGTGTGTGCGCGTAGAGGCAGTGGTGAGGTGGGTGGAGACCGCTATTACACAGTGGGCCAGCGGGCCAGAAGACGCCGCGCAGGTGACCAAAATTCTAGACGCGTTTTGAGATCCAGAGTCGCTAAAGAGGACTCGAACCGAACGTGTGACTCCACTAATGGATTCCTCGTTCGGAGAGCAATTCATTGGCGGGGTCACACGATCGGTTCGAGTCTTGTCCAGCGACTCTGGAGCTCGAAAAGCGTGTAGAATTTTGGCCGCCTGCGTTGTCTTCCGACCCACTGTGCGCTAGGAGTTTTTTTTTTTTTTTTTTTTTTTTAATGGAAATTTACTCGCGGCGCCCGGTGATTAAGTCATTCAGCGTTGCAGCTCTACTGAACGACTACCTCAAAGACAACACAATGTGCGCGCTCTCTCTCTCACACACACAGACGCATGCGCGCGCTCACAGACTCATGAGTCATCTCGGTCCTGCACCGGAATGTGCCATTGTCCCCGTTGGGACCGCTTGGCCTCCCGCTACGCGCCGCGCGCTCGGGGTCTAAAAAAACAATAATAAAAAAGAATAATCGTGGATTTATTCAAACTCCCATTTAGGACGACCGCGGCAGAGTACGGGCCGGGCCCAGAGGTATGAAGGCGGGGTGGACTGGCTCTGTTAGATGGCGGGGGAGGGAAAAAGGTGAGGGGGGGGAGCATTTCTATAATTCTTAGCGTTTAATTATTTCCCGGCGCCGCTCGTGCACCTGAGCGCCGCCAGCGGGTTGCCTCCGAATAGTGCCTCCGCACAGTGGGCCAGAAGACCAGCGGAGGCGGTCAAAACACTAGACGCGTTTGGAGCTCCCAGAGTCGCTAAATGGGTTTAGAACCGAACGTGTCCCCCCTCCCATGGATACTCTGTTCGGAGAGCAATCCATTGGTTGGGTCTCACCCGTTCGGTTGGAGCCCCATTTAGGGACTCTGCAGCCCAAAACGCGCCCGGGACATTAGCCGCCAGCACCGGTCCTCTGGCCCACCGTCCTCCGTCGCTCTCTCTCTCTCGCACCCACGCGACGCCCCTTGCAAGGACGACACACGCTGCCCGGCCGCCAGCCAGCGGCCGTGCGGCCAACGCGCCGCGCAGGCATTATGCATGAGCAAACTGCTGGCCGCCCACCCGGATAGCATCTCCCCGGCCAGGCGCGTGCGCCGCCGCCAAATAGAGGCCCTACAAGTTGACGCTGGCGGCCAACGGGCTAACGGCGTCGCGGCACGCCCCACTGCCCCCATTGGGCGGCAATTGCAGTCCACGACGCGTTGCGGGCGGTGCGTCCTGTAGTCCCACCTGCCTGTCGTGGACGCCCCGCGGCCGGCGAGAGCCTCCCCTTTCCCGACCGCACGCCGCGGCGGCGGCGCCGCTAAAAGCTTTCCACGATATCACTTACGCGGCCGCCACGCCCCGCCACGCCCCGCCACGCCCCGCCACGCCCCGCCGCCGACCTGAAGGATGTGTGGAGCCTGCCGCGGACGGCGCGTGCTCTACAGCGCGGGTGGTTTGGTTCGAGCCGCGAAAACGGTGGTGTGAGACCCCACCAATGGATTCCGCGTTTGGAGAGCAATCCATTGGTGGGGACACACGTTCGGTTCGAGTCCCATTTTGCGACTGTGAAGCCCCAAACGCTTCCAGAATTTTGGGCCGCCGGCGCGGGTCCTCTGGCCGACTGTGCGGAGGCCTGCTGAAACGTTGCGTGGGACGCGAGGGGTCCCTCACTGTGAATTTGCCTGTACACAGTTTGTTTGGTTGTGTCAGATTGCCTAGGATTTCTTGCCTCCTTACAGCGTTTTTGACGCAAGATTGTGGCATTGTCTCCTCCTACCGTACACAGATTGTTTGAGTGGTGGACCCCTTGATAGGACGGCTGCAGCGCCGAGGCGAGGCCCTCTGTACGTGGACGGGGGGGCCCACGTCCTTTCTTTCTGCGCGCGATGCTGCGGTGCCCCTCAGGGTGCCCCGGGTCAGCAGGCCCCCACTCCCGCCGGGATGCCTTTCGACTGACGTCCCTCGTTACAATAATTATTGCCCCATTCCTGGACGTGTATGGTCGGGCGTAGCGTGGTAGCCACTCCCTCCCCCGGGCCCCCGCGCCGCCCCACGCCCGGCGGCGGCCCCGGAGCCCCCGGGCGGCATCAAGGCTACCGGGCCTGCGGCTGACCGTTTGCCCGGTGGCCGCTGCCTGGGGCGGTCTGCGCCGAAAGGGGTACCGCGTGGAGACGGCTACTGGAATTGGTTCGCCGGCCACTGGCCGCCGCGCTCTCGGCCGGCATCCTGGTGAATCCTGTTTTAAATGGGACCAGCAGCGGGACGCGCGGGAAAACGACACGCGTCCGGTTGTCGCGGGTTCGGTTTCCCCATCGGAGCAGACGCTGCCCAGTGGGCAAGAAGACCGGTGGAGGGAGTCAAAATTCAAGACGCGTTTCGAGCTCCAGAGTCGCTAAATGGGACTTGAACCGAACGTGTGACCCTACCAAGGAATCCTCGTCCGGAGAGCAATCCATTGGTGGGGTCAAACGTTCGGTGGGTCCCATTTAGCGACTCTGGAGCTGAAAAAGCGTCTAGAATTTCGGCCGCCTTCGCCGGTATTCTGGCCCACAGTGCGCTGCTTAGTGCCGCTTTGCTCGTCGTCTGCCCTTTTGCGCCATGCGTTCTTGTAGCTAGAGCTAATTGATTTCCGTCTTCTGTTCGCCAGGCTGAGGAGCTCAACTCGATCGTGGGCAATGCGTTCCGCATGGCGTACGCCGCCCAGCTGCAGCGGCAGGACGCCACTCTGAGCAAGTCCAACATCAACAACAACAACATATTCGTCAACAACAACAATAACAACAATAACAACAATGAGCTGCGCCATACTTGGGTAAGTATCAGTTAAAAGTTTTGCCAACGACCCTTTTTTTTGTCCTATTTTGCTAGTTTTGCGATATAGAGTGCGCGTGCCTCTTTGTGATAGGGGGCGGATGAGAGGAGGGGGGGGGTAAATGACGTCGGGGAGAGTCCAAGGCCGGCGGGGGTAACGAAAATTACATCATGGGGCCGCGCGGGGCGGCGCAGGGCTGTTGGGCCGTGCGGCTGAAAAGTGCGCTGGGGGACGTGTGCCGCATTGCAATGGCATAATGCAGCGTCAGTCCGGGTCCGCGCAGCAGCTGGGCCTGGCCGGGCCCCTGGCCGGGCAGCGCTGTCGGTACTTTTCATTCCGACCCAGAGCATTGCAATTCGACGACCCAAAGTTGGTCTGGCTGCAACAACTGCGGGGGGAACTCAACTCGCACAGCAGCCGTCGAGCGAAGTGGGCGACGCGGCGAGACGCGTTTGTGCACCCGTTCCCGTTTCGGGGGGGGGGCGGTTGGGGGCGCACAGCGGACCAGGCGGTCAAAATTGTAGAAGCTTCAGCGTCGCTTATGGAACAGCAACACCGTACGTGTGACCCCACCCATTGATTCCTCCCTCCGTTCAAATAGCAATCAATTTTTGGGGTTCACACGTTCGGTTCGAATCCCATTTAGCGACTCTGGAGGTGGGATCCCTTTGCTGCTAGCCTGAGAGAGGAGAGGAGAGCGAGAGAGAGAGAGAGAGAGAGAGAGAGAGGAGAGAGAGAGTGACGAGAGACGAGAGAGAGAGAAGAGAGAGACGGTAGAGGGAGAGAGAGAGGAGACAGGGGAGGCGGCGGAAGTGGGGATGCCTGGCCACTCAATCACCAAGTACCAGAACGGCCAGGACGGCCGCAAC